>CM028132.1:678210000-678745000 GCA_016271365.2 Neoceratodus forsteri
CACTGTTGCTCAGCATGTTTTCAGTGGCACAACTGCCTCCTGCTGAATATCGCAGAATGGCGCAAGTTCGGACTTGTGCAGGCACAACCCTATTGCGCATGAATATCTGGCCCTATGTGTATATATATATATATATATATACGCACACACACACATGCACACGGACACATATGCATCCAAATAGTTCATTTACAGCAATTCTCTTCTTCATTCCTCTTCAGATGTCCACTGTAAATCAAATTATGCTTGTCTCATTTTACTCTTCTGGTCTTCCATGTGCCCAATGAAAATCAAGTTGTGGCCATATGTCCAATGTACTGTATGTCAGATCATGACCTCTCAGCAGGTTAGCCACTCTGTACCTCTGTCACTACCATACCTTCACCCAGGTCATCAACATAACCAAAGGTTGGGCCTTTTCTCTGGCTACGTGGCCACTTCCAACTGCTGTGAAGGATTATAGTCTTTCTTCACCCACCCTTACTGATCTATTGTAGTGTGTGGCATGTACAACTGTCTCCCCTAATTGCAAATTGAAAATATCCAGACCCTCATCCAACAGGTGCATTCCATTTGGCTGGATCATTCTGGGGTGTTCCACTGTGATCTCTGGATGAGATACTGCACTGATACTGTCAGTTGCACCATCACCTTGGCTCTCCTTTGTAGTCTTTTTCACACCAGGTCCTCAGATTTTTTTTCAGAATTCCTCCATACCCTTTGGGCTGTAATGGATGTCCATTCCACCTGCACCCCACCATTTTTCCTGTATACTTTTTGTAATCCCTTATCATCTGGCCTAACAACTCTATCCAAGGTATCTGCACAAAAATCACTCCTCAAAATGGATTACCAGAACATCTAGTCACCTTCTTTCTTTTTTTCAAATGCAGCAGTTGTTTTAACAATTGTACCCAATGCATGTACAGTACCTTAACCCAAATCATGACACTGTCAAGCCTGATATTTATACTGAGTTGTTTTCCACTTGGTGCAACACTTCTAATCTTTCTGCACATTGTATGAGCAAATCTCCCTGGAATTGATTGGGAAAAGCTTACAACAAAATCAACCCTGGAAGGTTTATTTGTGGACTCTTTTATAGACTCTGGGCTAGAACAACTGGTTCTTGAACCAACCAAGGGATCTAACATCCTGGATCTGGTGTTAACTAATCTAGTGTCTGAACTAACCAATTTAGTTATTAGTGGACCAACAGGAAATAGTGACCATAACACCATTATGTTTAACATTAATAATCAAAAGGAAAGCATGGGTAGAGTTAACTACAGTTATAATTACAATAAAGCTGATTATAAAAAAATCGATAAGGCTTTAAAGGGATACGATTGGGAAACTCTGTTTAAGGATCTGAGCATTGATCAATGTTGGCTATTATTTAAATCAATCATTACTGAATTAGAAGAGTTTTATGTACCTATTAAAAAAACACATAATCATAAGAGTAAAATTCCTTCATGGCTAACTAAGGCAGTAAGAGTCCAAATTAATAATAAAGAAAAAGCATTTTCAAAAATGAAGAAAAGTCAGAATTCATCGAACATTTCTAAATATAAAATTTAATTAAAAAAACTAAAAACATCATAAGGAAGGAACGAAGAAAGGTGGAATTCGAGTTGGCTCTAACAAAAAAAACAAAAGCTTTTTTCTCCTATATTAACAACAATAAACAATGTTCTGACTCAATTACTGTATATTAAATGATAATATGATGGAATTGACCGATCCTTTAGACATATGTAACAAAATGAATCAATTTTTGGGGTCAGTGTTTAATACAGATCCTAAGCTTGCGAATCAAAAATTAGAAAAATCATCACCAAAAAGAATAACTACTGAGGTGGTTGTTAACACAATAAAGGAATTAAGAGCAGATTCAGCAACTGGGCCTGATGGTATGAATTGAAATTAATAAAAAATACAATTCTATCAATTTCACTCCCTCCTAAAATATTATTTAACAATTCATTACTACTAGGAATTATACTCACTGAATGGAAGCAAGCTGTAGTTGTACCAATTTATAAAAAAAAGGAAAGTAGAAAGGAGGCTAAAAACTATAGACCAATCAGTCTCACATCTGTGGTATGTAAAACCATGGAAAGAATTCTTAAAAAAATAATTGAATTACAGATGGATAGAAAAGGACTAAAAGATGAAAAAAAACATGGATTTATAAATGGGAGATCATGTACAACTAACCTTATTGGCTTCTATGAAAAAGTTAGCTATTCATTGGACAATGGTATACCAGTGGACATTATATATTTAGATTTAAAAAAAGCTTTCAATAAAGTGTCACAGCAGAGAGAGTGAGGGAAGCCCTCAGCTCCCTTAAGACGGAGAAAGCACCGGGGCCAGATAAATTACATCCTAGAGTGCTGAAGGAACTTGCAGATGTCCTGGCAAAACCCCTGGCAGAGCTTTTCACCAGCTCTCTGAGGACAGGGTGGGTGCCCCAAGACTGGAAGGTGGCACATGTAGTGCCTATCCACAAGGGGGTGGCAGGGAACTACAGGCCTGTCAGCCTGACATCAGTGGTGGGCAAGGTGATGGAGGGCATTGTCAAGGAGAGGCTGGGGGGACCTGGATAAGTCAGGGTGCCTGGACGATAGACAGCATGGATTCATCCTGGGAAATCATGTCAGACAAACCTGGTGGAGTTCTGTAGACTGGGTGACAAGTGCCTTGGACCTGGGTAGACCAGTGGATGTCCTCTTCTAGACTTCAGCAAGGCATTTGACTCTGTTCCTCACGTGGGCCTGTTGGATAAACTAGGAGAAATGGGTGTGGAAACCAGATGATCCATGGATAGCAATTGGCTCCAGAACCGGACCCAGAGGGTCGAGTTGGTGGATAGTCTCTTCCCCAAGGAGGATCATTAGTGGGTCCCACAAGGATCAGTCCTGGGCCCTTCTGTTCAACGCCACGATTCTGACATAAGGACAGGAATCAGGAGTGAGATGAGTCTCTTTGCAGATGACTCCAAACTGGGGGGGTGGTGGATGGGGAGGAGGGGAGGTGGCCCTGCAGGGGACCTGGAGGCTCTGGAAAGATGGTCTAGAAAGTGGAAGCTGAGGTTTAATGCAGGAAATGCAAGGTACTCCACCTGGGGCCAGAAACCCAGGCCAAGTGTACACCCTGGGGGAAATACTACAAGTCTCAATGGCTGAAAGGGACCTGGGGTGGTGGTGGATGTCAAGATGAACAACTCTGAGACTTGTAGGAGGGCAGCAGCCAAGGCCAACAAGATGCTGGGATGCATCGCTAGGGATCACCTCCAGAAGGAGGAAGTGATACTCCTCTGTAACTGCTGGTGAGGCCACACCTGGAGTACTGCGTGCAGTTTGGAGGCTGCACTTAAAGAGGACATTAACCTCCTGGAGAGGGTCCAGAGGAGGCAACCAAAATGATTTGGGGCTTGGGGACAGGACCTATGAGGAGAGGCTCAAGAGCTAAATATGTACACTTTGGAAGAGAGAAGGACCGGGGACATGATAGAGGTCTTCAGGTACATGAAGAGGGTAAATAGGGAGGAACAGTGAAGGTGCTTCAAGGAAGGAGGAGGGGCCACTAGAGGGCATGGGTGGAAGCTGGAGGGGAAGATTCAGGGAGAAAGGAGGAGGTGCTACTTACTGAGAGGGTGGTAGAGCCATGGAATGCACTACCTAGGGGGCTGGTGGAGGCAGAGACAGTGGAGGGGTTCAAGAGGGGGTGGGACAGGTACAGGGGAAGGGTTCAGGAAGCAAAATCCAATGCAGCAAGAATATCCGGAACTGGGAAGGGAGAAGCCAGAGAAGGCGAGGGGGACAGCAAGGTCAGCACCCAGGGTGGGGGCTGACCAAACGAGCAGACGCGAAAGACCATTAGGCCTATTCTGCTGGCATTTTAGTATGTTAGTATGTTAGTAAGTGTCACACTGCATTCTTGTAAAAAAATTGAGTGATATGAAGTTCGATCATCATATTATAAATAGGATATTTGAATGGTTAACTAATAGAACACAGGCTGTTAGAATACAAAATTCCACTCAAACCAAATCCCAGTGTCAAGTGGGGTACCCCAGGGATTGGTCTTGGGTCCAGTATTGTTTGGGATATTCATAACAGACTCCATTAGGGTATTGCAGGCCACATCAGTAAATTTGCTGATGACATGAAATTAAGTGGAGAAGTATCTACCAATGAAAAGATCTTATCCATTCAGAATGATATTGTAACCATTGAAAATTGGGCAACAAATAATAACATATCTTTCAATGAGGAAAAATGCATAGTTATGCATTTAGGACCCAGAAATCAGAACTCAGAATATTACCTAAACAATAATCAACTAAAGCACATCAGTTCTGAAAAAGATCTAGGCATTCTGATTAATAATCAGTTACTACCAGGGAATCACTGTAGACAAATCACCCTTGTGAGACTTGGGAGTCATCATCACCGATGACCTGAAATCATCCAAGCAGACCACTAAAGCAGTAGGTAAGGCTAGAGGGATGTTGGGGTGTATTAATAGGGTTATCATAAGTCGGAAGAGGGAGGTAATAATCCCTCTTTACAAGACATTGGTTAGGCCCCATCTGGAGTAATGCATGCAGTACTGGAGGCCACACCTTCACAAAGACATTAAAAAAATTGAGGCAGTCCAGAGAAGGGCAACGAAAATGGTGCAGGGGCTGCATCAGAAAACATATGAGGACAGATTAACGGAGCTCAATATGTATACCCTAGAGCAAAGGAGGGAGAGAGGTGATATGATCAAAACATTCAAACACCTTAAGGGCATTAACAAGGTGAAAGAGTCTAACATGTTTCAATATAAGAAAAACAGCAGGACAAGAGGACACAGCATGAGATTAGAGGGAGGCTGCTTAAGGGGTAATGTGAGGAAGTTCTTTTTCACAGAAAGGGTGGTGGATGCATGGAATGGCCTACCTCAGGAAGTGGTGGATATGAATACAGTGCAGGGCTTCAAACCGGTATGGGATAGGCATAAGGGAGCAATACAGATGAGTATGAATAGATAGGCCATTGACAGAGCAAAGGCCAATGGCACATTCATAAGGCAGAAAAAGAAATGGGCAGACTGGATGGGCCTTGCAGTCCTTATCTGCCGTCAACTTCTATGTTATGTTTCTATGTTAACCTTAGGTCCCATTGTATCTTGAACTCTATTAAAAGAGCATTTATTAGTAGATGGAAAACCTGTATCTTAGCCCTATATAATTCTTACATTAGACCACATTTGGATTATGGAGCAGCTTTCTGGACACCTTATCTGACAAAGGACAAGAGACTTTTGGAGGGTGTAAAGAGAAAGACTGCAAAACTGATCTCAAGATTAAGAAATTTACCATATGGGAAAAAATGTAGGGAACTTAACTTGTATGAGTTAGAGATAAGGCGCAAGAGAGGAGATTTATTACTACAGTACAAAATACTTCAAGATAACCAGCTAATGCAAGAAAGTGGGATTAGATATGCAAATAAACCAAACATACTTAGATGTAATAAACAACAGTTATATATTCAAAAGGCAACAAGGAATAAAAGAAAATATTTCTTTTCCATTAGAGCAACAAAACTTTCGAATAAATTACTGCAATCTGTGGTTATTTCTAGTAGTATTGAACAATTTAAGAGTAATTTAGATAAATATATATCGGGTACCTAATTAAATATCCCACAAGGTGTGGGAGGTAGACTCAATGGATCATATGTCCTTCTTCTGTCTTGAAAAACCATGTAAGACATGTAAAACCGTGTAAATGCCCACGCACCACATGTCCTTTGGCTGCCCCATTTCTGTAATGCAAGAATATCATGGTTAATGATATAGGACCTACATTTTTCCAGCTTCCACCTTCCAATGCCATGGATACTCTTCTCTGAAATGTCCATTGCCTCTGTAACACAGGCTGTCCCAATTGTGAAATAGTGGGTATTAAACTTGTATCAGTCTAGTTCTACAAAAGCAATGGCTCTTTTAAGCACTACCACCACAGCCTTCACAGCCTGATATCTAAGATTTCTTTTTATTGGTCTCCATGGGCATTAATGCCTCATCCCCTCCCCCATCACAGAAATCCTTCATTGACAACTGGCTAAACTCCCTTCACCAATGCTTCCATCAGCCTGGTTATGAACTCACATAAGGCTGTTCCATTGTTATCCCACTTTATGAACTTGCTTATACAATACAAAATCTATTGGTCTTGGGACCCTTTGTTTGTTCCAGGTACTCTGTTACTCTGGGCACTATATTAATTTTTAAACTCTTAGAACAATCAGACAGGATCATACTCAACCAGCTGGCAAGGTGTGGAAAGTTCCAAAGAATATGAAGGCATTCTGCTGCTGGATAGGAACATTGGCAGCAGGTGGAGTCTGGTGAGAGGGCCATAGATTGTAATGCCTGAGGGGTTCTGTGCCATCAGTGGAGAATCTTAAGATGTATGTGCTGACACTTGATATCTTGACAGGCTTTATACATCATTTTAATCCCAGAAAACCATTCATCAGAAAGGATGTGAATGTTGAGGTCTCACTCACACTTTTCTTTGCTCCTGGCTAATGCAGGTGATTGAGTATTGCATATGGTATAATACATTCTTCCTGCCCATCCCTTGGTAGTAGTCACTGCACAGAGTTTGTTCAGCCATCTCCAGTGAGACTGAGGGTGTAGTTTCTTCTCATGGTCATGGATGGTGGCCTTAAGTTGAAGAAACCACTGAAAGTCAGATTTGGGAAGTCTAGGTTTGCCCTGTATCTGTTGAAAAGACAGGAGGGTGCCAAAGTGAGGTATAGAAATGTCTGCTATAGTATGGATATTCCTCTCTTCTCATGTTGTCCATCAAACTGGTTTGGCCCCAATGAGTATATGAGGATTAGTCCAGAGATATGTCAGTAGCTTGTGGGGAAACCTGGCAGTTGGGGGGGTGTCAGTTAGAGACATACAGGAGTCCCTGGTCTGTAGGGTAGTAAATATAATTAAATGTGTATTAACATCCTTCCAAGATCTGTACCCAAAAAGCATATACCCAACAGCGACACCATTGCAGTGAATGACACTACAGCAACTACAGTGCCCCATCACTGTAGTGTCCATGCTGGAACCCAGCACTGTATGTCTGGGGTCTTGCTCCCCCCCAAATCAGCTCCTACTCAGAGTTGATAATCCTTAGTGGAGGGGGTGCGGGGGGCACAGCCCCCTACATGGGGGGTAGAGGGGCAAAGCCTCGGTTGAAACATTTTTTGTCTTTGGAACTGGCAGCCGACTGCAAAAAGCAGTCAGTCTGCCAGTTTCACTGTCTGGCCATGCCACACAATTTTTGTTGACTATGAGTGATGGATCCCCCCAAAACAAGCTGAGACAGAGAACTTGTGCATTGTCCACTGCTAAGCATATCCACTGCTGTGTGTCTAATGAAGGGGTTGCAAACCACCAGTTGGCCTGGGTCATGCAATAGGCTAAAGCATAGCCCTTGAATCAGGGGAGGTCATAACTACTTTAGGTTTTGTGTACCTGGAACTTCACCTTGCTTAGTCAGGGAGATTTGCATTCCCAGAGGAAATGGCTAATAATATGGTTGAGTTTGCGGAAAATGGTAGGGGGAATAGAAACGGGAAGGTTGTGGATCGTAGAGGAAAAGTTTAGCAGAGCGAACATATGGATGACAGCGATTTTGCCAGATAGGGTGAGGTGTAACTTGAGCCACTGTTGGGTGTCCTGTTCCAATGCAGAGGTTATGGTCACATCATTTTCTGCAATCAAATTAATCCACTGAGTTGTAACTTGGATGCCTAAGTATATAAAGCTACTCCCTGACCATTTGGTCTGTAGGCCAGAGCAACTGGTGCTGTCGCAAAGAGAATTTAATGGTGATAAAGTAGTTTTGTTCAGATTAACTGGGAGACCAGAGATGCCTGTAAACTGGATAAACAAGTTGAGGGCTGGAGGAAGGGAGTCTGAGGGGGATTCAGTAGTTTAAAGGAGATCGTCCATGGAGGAGTGGACCAAATAAGAGGAAGTGCCCACCACTGCCAGGGTTGCCAGCACTTTGTGGGTCAGGGGGTCAAAAGCCAATAGGGAAAGAAGGGGAGACAGGGAAAAAATCTTGTTAGGTTCCCCACTGAAGGTTAAAGAGGGAAGAGATGGTATGGTTGGTTAATATTGCTGCTGACGGGCTGTTATAAAGGATATGTATTCAGGCTCAGAAGAGTGGGCCAAAACCAAACAGTTCCAGAACATTGTTAACTGTATCCCCACTGTACTGAATTTCTTACAGAAATCCATCACAAGAGCTGCCATCGGAAAATGGGCATTTGAGCATGCAGCGTCAGATTGAGGAGTGCGCAAAGGTGGTCAGCACTGAATTTTCCTTTTCAGAAGCCCACCTTAGAATAATGGATGAGACTAGTGAGTGCCTTCCCCAGGCAGGAAGCAAGAGCCTTAGCTAGGATTTAGTGTCCATAGAGATTAAGGATATGGGATGATAGTTGTACAGTCTATGGGATCTTCTGATTTTTTGGGAAGAACAGTAATAATTGCTTCCCATAGGGTAGGAGGCAGTTGGTCTGTCTGGTGTGCCTCCTTCAATGTAGCCAGGAGAGAAGAGATTATAATATCTGGCATCAATTGATAGAAGCCTACAGTAAATCCATCCTGTCCAGGAGCTTTGCTTTTAGCAAGGGTTAAAAGTGCTGAAGAAGTTCAGTTTCAGTTAAGGGTGCATTGTGTTCAACCTGCAATTGCAGAAAGGGTGCCAGGGTAGGAATTTCCCCTAGAAAGGTCTGAAGCTGAACTAGGGTGGTGGGCTTTGTGTCAGAGGAGTATACCTGGCTGTAGAACTGCTGCATAGTGTCATTGATTTCATGGGATGTTTTAGTAATAGAAGCATCAGATTTACGGAGGGCAGGAATCTGAGATTCTGCCTACTGTTTGCGGAGGCTGCATGCTAAAAGTTTGCCACCCTTCTCTCCAGATTCCAAAAATTTATGGCCACTCTGAATTAGATGCTATTCTACCCAGTAGGAGAGCAGAGTGTTAAGTTTGTATTTTATACCAAGGATATCCACCAAAAAAGAGGAGTGATCTGGAGTACCCTGCTTATAGCATTGTTCTAAGGAAGCAAGGGTTTGGGTCAGCTCAGAGATCTTGGATTCCCACTCCTTCCTCTTCATGGCAGTTTAGGCAATGATGCAGCCTCAAAGGGAAGCTTTAGATCTTCCCATATAACCCCTTTCCCCACTGAACTATCAATGTTAGTGTCAAAATAAAAGACGGCTTCCTTCCATATGAATTCATGAAAATAATGGTCTAAGATAAGGAGAGGGTTGCACTGCCATTGCATTGAGTGAGATTCAAAATTAGGGGGTTGGAAGCAGAGGGCTACTGGTGCATGGTCTGAGATGAGGATTCATCCATAGGACTAATCTGTGTTACCAGGGGTAAGCAGGTCTTTCACAAGCCAATAGTCCAGATGGCTGAATGAATGATTAACAGTAGGGTAGTACCAATAGTTCCAATCCAGTTTAGTGAGTTAAGCATCACACATCAACTAGTTCCCACTCTGATATCAGCTGTTGAAGAGAGGATCTAGATTTGGGGTAGGTATCAGGGGTAACTTTGGATTGGTCCTAAAGGGGTCTAGGTCTAGGCTGAAATCACCCCCTAACAAAAAAGGCTGATGAGCATCACCCTGTAGATCAGCCATTGCTTAGCAGAGATGGGGGTGAAAATCAGGGTCATTCATATTGGGGACATAGGTAGACGTAATCATTATCTGCCCACCTGGGTAGCTCATCTTAGCTGGTTCCATGTGATAAGAGTGAAAGCATAACGGTGATAGCATTATAGCGATGGCAAAACAGCAAGGATGCAAAGGGTGACCGTGATTAAACAGCGATCCCCGAAAGGGCAACAATACTGTTTTGCATTTTTGAAGGGGGGGCTTCACCCCCCTGCACCCCTCCTAAATAATCAACTCTGGGGGGACAAAATGGGAGAGGATGAAAGCTGAAGGTTGCCATTTTGGCGATCGCTGTTGTTCCTGGTCACCCTTTTGCCATTGCTGTTATTGCAGTCACCCATATCATGGGATACCACCTTAGCTACAATTCATCTACCATGTGTATCAGTAGCAGTTTGTTCAATCTTCCAGGGCAGGGCATGACTGATCAAAATCATAGTGCACCTAAATTTGCAAGAGGCTGTGCTGTGGACCATTTGGCCCAACCAGCCTTTCGGCATCCAGGGGACAGTTTTGTCAATGAGGTGCATCTCCTGGAGAAGGGCAATGTCTGTTCTAAGGGATATCAAATTTTGAATAACTTTAGTTTGTTTGACCGGATGGTTATGTCCCTTCACATTCCAGGAAATCAACCTCACTGGTGAGTCAATTCCTCAATCAGACATAAGCCTGTAGAGTCAATCTGTCAGAGAAAGTGTTAGAAAGGTGACACAGATGTAGGGGATTAGAGTATAGAGAAAAGAGCCAGTCTGCCTCTGTCAGAGATAACAATACACTGCCAAGGAGAGCTAATATGTAATCTCAGTGCTGTAAGCTGATGAGCATTAGTGCAAATACCGTTGTAACAATATCAACAAGAAATCAAACTGCAATAACCTAAACAAATTAACAGCTCTGACTTCAAGTTCTATAACCACCAGTTAACAACTCTAAATGTAATTTATAAAACTCACAACACTAATCCCAAGATAGGGAAGAAAGGGTAGTGATGGGAAAAAAACCTGTGCCTAAGACACCCCTAACCAGAGACAGGAGGACCAAAAGCCTCCATACCGCACTAACAGAGGCACAACGTGGGGGGACTCAGTAGCTACTCAATTTGACCCTGCCCCAGCCCAATAGCATAGGCAAGAAAGGTATGATAGAATAAGGCCCCCTACAGCTTAATATTACTGTAGGGCCTAAAGCAGGCATTACAGTGCCCAGTGACACAGACCCAGGGCTTATCCTACATGGCTGGTATTAGCCAATATCTGCAAGGCATAAATAAAGTCTAGTACATAGCCAACTAAGGAGAAAGAGGGGAGACAGAAAGAAAGAGGAGAGAGAGGGAAGGAGAAAGGGTGAAGGGAGGACAAGAAGGGGAAGGTAGGAAAAGCAATATACAGCCCTAGGAGTTGTTCAAGAAGGGGTGAAAAAGTATAGACTGAATGCAAATGAGAAAAAGAATAGGAAAAACAGAAGGGGGAAGAGGCGGACTGATAACCCATGGAGGAGAGTTCCATGGCAATCAGTGCTACCGCCTGGTAGAGGTATCAAAAAGTAACAGAAGAGGAGCAGCATTATCAGTAGTATCCAATGAGTGTTTCTTCCGTAACAAGCAGTGCTCAGAGAAAGAAAAGCATGCTGGGATAAAGGGGATAGACAGTGGAGTTAAGTAGGTGAGAAGGCATCCCAGTAGAAGCAGAAGGCAGGAGAAGGGGATGAAACAGAGGAGCATATCACAAATAGATGGAGAAAAAGTACCAAAAAGAAGGAGAACCATAATAGGTGCCTGTAGTGTCCCAGGGATGTTTTTCCTCCCTCTATATGAGAATAACACTGTGTATTGCCAATGAGACTACTGCATACAGATACTGTACTGGTGACAAGCTGCAAACTTAATGAAATAAATTATGTTAAATTTCTATCCCAGAGAAGAATCATTATTTCACAGGCACAGTGGACTAAAATTGCACAAGTAGAAGAGACCTGCCTTCTGTGTGGAGTTGTTCAGTTAGGAGGGATCATCATGTCCCAGTGTGTGTAGTGTCCACTTGCACAGGTGAAACTGCTAAAGAGATGATAGGAGTAACATCCATCAGATCTGGGCTGGTATTAGAAAGTTAGCTTTGCTGAGGAGGTAATGGGGCTGACTCTGCAGGATCGTTAAGGGAGAACTGGTGTGGCAGCCCAGGGGGAATCAGAGTCTTCCATTGGATCACTAAGCTCATCCTGTGCAGCTTTAGCCAGTGGGGGTAAAGGAGTTCACTGGTCCGTAGTAGATCCAGAGCCAGAGTGTCGAAGATGGAGTCAAGGTCACTCATCATGGATAAGCAGACTATCCCAAATACTTGGAGAAAAGAGCTCAATCTTGGGTCGCAGTGAGAGTAGAACTTCTGGTCACGTCTGAGAGACCAGAGTTTGCTGAAAGAGTAGAGTGGAGTAGAGGTAAAACACCTAGCTTTACCTTAAAGGTATATTAATATTTATTTAAACTTCTCTTCCTTTTGATAGTAGCAGGGTAAGTGGGGAGAAAAGAGCTGTAAGCAGTGGTTGGGGCATTTTTAAACTTGGTAGACAGTGACTGGGTTACCTTGAAATGTGGGTTTTAAATGGTAACAGGTGGTGTGCGGGAAACTAGGTCAGGAACTTAATCTTGGGGTGAGTAGATTCAGGAAGCCCTGTGAATCTGGTGTATTTTTTTAGCAAAATTAAGCCGATTGTTTTTTCGCAGGACCCAGGAGCAGAGGCTAAGGCCCACCCTCCCTAGCCCATCCTTCCCACCCTGGGGTTCATCCACTTTTATAGGCAACTGACTGGTTACAACTTCCTGTGGCCAGGGGGAAACTGAAGTGAGCACAGTTAAAGGGGTCAATCTGCTACAGTAAAAAACAGTTCAGAGGGGATACCTCTTCAATAGTGCAGCACCGAAGTAGTAGACAGTAAAGGAGAGGGGGAAGGGGAGCGAAAGAATAAAAAAAACCTTACCTAGAATTAAAGGGGGGGCCAATAGCAGAGTAGAAAAGGAAAATGCAGGGAGTGGTGCTGTGGATGCGGGGCTACTTCAGGAGGACATTCTGGGTACTGTGGAGATGACCCATATGCAGACACCTCTCTGGGTTGAAGGCAGAGGTTACCAGTCTCTGGGCCAAGCTGGCAGGTATACTGGCAGCCTTTGCCCCTCACCCAGAGGCCACCAGGTCTGCAGACACTGCTGCAGTGAATGCCCAGGCAGAGGGCTGACTGGACTATGGTGGGTTCAGGGAGGCAGAGGAAGGGGAATCAGATGCAAGGTTGAGGGAGGGGGCCAGAAGCGCATCCCCCATCTGGTCCAACTTAGAAACTCCTTTGCTGTCCTGGAGGAGTGGGCAAGCCCCACAAGGGAGCTAGAGGTTGGGACCTGGGAGGATGAGCAGGTCCTCCAGGAGGGAGACCCAAGGGCAGGATGTAGAAGACCCCAGAGGAAGAGGAAGCTACTCCTGGTGAGGGACTCAATAGTCAGGGGAATAGATCTGGGTACAGGGAGGGGGAAGGGAGGAGAGGGAGGTCAACTGCCTTCCAGGAGGCACAGCTTGGTGGGAGGGGAGGCAAATCCAGAGGATCACCACAGCAGTGACAAGGAGGGGGAACTGGAGGTCATAGTCCATCTGGGGTTACATGATCCAGCCTAGGAGGAGGTGAGCATAGAGCAAGTGCAGGGCGACTTCAGGGGGCTGGGTAGGCACTTTGGAGAGGTAGCAGGCTCTGTAACATTCTCAGAGGTGCTTCCAGTCCACAGCAGGGGGGAGATTCAAAATCTCCGCATCAGCAAGTTCAACACTTGGTTGAAGGGCTGGTGTGGAGATAATGGCTTTGACTTCACTGGGGACTGGGGATCCACCGAGAAGGATGGGGACCTGTGCAGGGGGGGATGACCTTCATCCATCCAAGGAAGGGACGTGGTCCTCAATGAAAAGTTTAGGTGCTTCCTTGCCAAGTGCCTAAACTTGCTGGGGGGCAGTTGGGAGCAGGGAGACTTAGGCAGCCCACTCCCACAGGTCAGAGTAGCTGGCAGGTTGGATCAGGAGGAAATGCTGAAGGCAGATATTCCCAAGCTCATTAAAAGGGGTAAGGCAGAGTAAGGGAGGAAGCAAAATAAAGAAACCAGGGTTGGAAAGGGGGAACAGGAGGGCAAGTGTAGACATACAAGGTGGACAGGCTGGGAAACATGGACAGATATGACTGGGCGCGTTACAAGAGATAAGTCAGAGGTAAACAGGCAGCAGGAGAAAAAAAACAGGATTGGAAGGAGAGAGCGAAAAGGCAGAGGTAGAAATGCAAGGCACACAGGCTGCAAAACATGGAAAGCCATGTATGCAAATGCCCCAAGTCTGGAAAGCAAAATCCCAGGCCTGGCAGCCATGCTGGCAGAGGCGGACCTGGACATAGTGGCAATTACAGAGGCATGGTACACTGGAAACCATGACTGGGAGGTAAATGTACCAGGATACATTTTGGACAGGAGGGATTGGGATGGTAAAAAGAGAGGGGGGGCCTCTATGTCAGAGATGGTATTAAAACAATGGCAGTGTAGGATAGACAGGGGGAGATTGAGGCACTGTGGATCACACTTGAGCCAGGAAATGGAACAATTCACCCAGGAGTGATCTTCAGGCCTTCAGCACAGAGGGAAGAAGTAGATAGAGCAATAGTGGAGAAAATACATGAGATGGCAGCAAAGGGACAGTACTGCGGCTCGGCAATCTTAACATGCCACAGTGGGACTGGACCATCCCGGCAGCTGCCTCAGCCAGGAGATGAGACATCTTCACTGAAATGGTGGTAAATGCCTGAAACAGACTGCCAGCTGAGATGTTGGAGAAGAAAGCAGTGGGGGGTTTCAAACAGTCATGGAACAGTCTTAGGGATGTATCAGAAAATAGGTAGGGAGGAGAGAGGGTCACTGGAGAGGAGTTAGGGTGTGTAGAGATGGACTAGGTAGGGAACATCTGGGCAGATTCGATGGGCCAAGTGGTCCTTTTCTGCTGACAACTTTAATGTTTCTAAGAAAGCTAGAAGAGTGGCTGGCCCACCGGAGCAGAGGTAGCACTGCCACTTGTGACGCCATCAACCCAGGTTTGGGAACATGCCCAGGGAGATGGAGGGCCAGCTGGGAGGAGGATTGAGCATCCGAGGACTGCTCGCCTTCTCCAGGGAGGGAGGGAAGATGAGGCTTAGTGCTTGACTGGCCTCTGGTGGAGGCCAGAGACACAGCAAGCACCAAGCCACTCCAAGGGGCAGGGGTGTGATGGACATCGGCAAGTGCACCTTGATGTCTGGGAGCATGTCACGCCCACCACAAGAACAGTGGAAAAAAGCTTCCTGAGCACCGGGAAGATGGAGCACCTGGCACAGACCCCCACAACTCTCTCTGCCTGTCCCACTTGGTGTAGCTCGATGAAACAAGAAGCTTGGGGTGTACGTGCCCCACTTTGTCTTCACCTGGAGGGGTAGAACCAAAGCTCCATGGGGACCACCCATGGGATACAGGTAAGGGGGAGAGGGGGCAGACACTGTAAGTGACTCCCGATGGTAAGGGGCTCAGGAAGCAGGAGGAATAGAAAGAGAAAGTAAAAAACAAAAAAGAAAAATAGAAAAGAATGTATTCATTCTAAGAAAGAACAACCACTAGTATTTTTGACCATTTCCAAAAATAATGCTTTATGGGATTTATAACACTCATAATTATATTTTGAAATCTGTAACATTTAAACTGTTAGCATTATAAACTTAAGCTTTATCTTTAATGAAAGCTTGGAGTACAATCAACATGAACAGATCCTAACAATACACTTCTTGTATCACTAAATACTGAGGCCTGGAAATTCAAAAGGGTTGAGCCATGCACAACCCACCAATGCACCCTGGCACGATATTCAAAGGGGCATGTTGTGCTGCGTAACACCCAATGCACAAGGGAGCATCGGTAATGTATGTGGTGCAAGTGCGGGGGGCGTGCCCATGCATATGTGGCACATCCCGATATTCAGCCCTGGATGTGCGGCACACATGCTGGCACAACTCCACCTTGTGCCGCTCAGGGGGTGCAAAAGTGTGCCTGGTAAAACCAGGAACAGGTCTTGACCACCCACAGGTGAGCTGCCATATTGCAGGGTGCAACACGGCAGCCACCAGTTGTGGGTGGCCACCCGCCAACCCAGGACACTGTCCACAAGCTCTCTGCCCTGGGAGTGTTGTGCCCCCCCATTGCCCAATCATGGGCATAAGTATAAGAAATCCCTGGTGGTCCAGTGGACCGCTCTCCATCTCCTGATCATGGGCATATGTAGAAGAAATCACTGGTGGTCCAGTGGACTGCTGTCCATTGCCCGATTACGGGCATGTGTATAAGAAAGTCCTTGGTGGTCCAGTGGAACCCCCTCAGCACCTGATCACAGGCAGAAATAGCAAAGACACCCTGGTGGACCAGTGGTACCCCCTCCACCCGCCCACTGAGGTCCCACGCATTCACATATCAGGCCTGTGTAGTACAGTATGGTCTGCATGCCCATTGGCCAACACAGTGTACCAATACGTGTACAGACCATACTGTATGCTGTCAGTCTGAGGGCAGCCAAGCAGCATGTGGCAGGGTCCTTCCTGCCACCTGCCACTGACTTGGGGGTGCTGCTGGTGGGGAACCTCAG
Organism: Neoceratodus forsteri; assembly: GCA_016271365.2. NCBI lineage: Eukaryota > Metazoa > Chordata > Ceratodontiformes > Ceratodontidae > Neoceratodus > Neoceratodus forsteri. The sequence goes on from CM028132.1 coordinate 678,226,444, forward strand.
TGGTTGGTGGGTGGGTGGGAGGGGGTACCACTGGTCCACCAGGGAGTCTTTCACTATTTCCACCCACGATCGAGCAATGGGGGGGATTTCCACTGGACCACCAGGGACTTTCTTTTACACATGCCCATGATCGGGTGATGGAGAGTGGTCCACTAGACCACCAGGGATTTCTTATACTTATGCCTGTGTTAAGGCGAATGGTAGCGGGGACCACCATGGGACTGCAGGGTGTCAGTCCCCGATGTCTGCAGCATGGCTGGGCACCAGGTGTAAGTCACCTGGGATCGCTGCACCTGCATGCAAATGGGGCCATAATGACATGCAAATGGCCCCATTTGCACCTTGCATGCATAATGGCCTCATTTGCATGCCCAGTGCTGAATATCGCAGTTGATGCACCTAGCACAATTGCACTTGCTCTTGCGCATCCCCCTGCTCCCTTTCTGCCACTTGCGCTGGCACAGTGCCACTGCATCTTGTGCAGTGCGTGTGCCCTCAGTGCCATATTCAGTGGTGCTGAGCCGTGATGCAGCACCGTTGAATATCGCCTGGTGTAGCCCACTTGCATTGTGTCCAGACTTGTGCCCCTGCCTGGCGCAGTCTGAATATCCAGGCCTGTAACTATACACATTGATATAATATATTTCAAAAAGTAACAGAACTTTAAAAGTTTAGTGGACCATTTTATGTTTTTATATTGATATATGGTAGCTGAAGAAATATCTTGTATCACTATATCGACTTAGCTGATGCCAAGCTTTAGTTTTTTTTTTCTAACTAAGTTTCTAGCCCAATGGTTCCAAAGTTATTCCATTTTAAGGAAATTATATTTTGAAAGGTCTAACTTTGGAACCGCTAAGACAGAAAACTTGACATTTTAAATACTGAAAGCTTGGAGTCCAGCTGTTAAGTATTAGCTCTGTCAACACTGTTTGTGTGTATCAGTACTATAAATGAAATGACCCATTAAAAAAAACTTCTATAAAAAAAGTAGCTTTATTTTGTCTGAATTTTGGTAATACTACATATTATTTAATTAGAAACTGTGTAGTTCACAATTTGTCATTTACTTTATGCCCTTAATTGTGTTCCGAACATTCCAGTTTCCCCTCAAGCAGTACCACCTTGTCTTCAAGATAATAATCTGTTTCAAATCCAGATTAATGAAACTGAAGGCATAGGTTTCTGTGTTGTTCCCTACAAAACTTACAGGGCCTGATTCTCAAAAGTAAAACTATGATGCAAGGTGCCTGCTCCAAATGGGGATGATGCAAGTGGCACCTTGTGTCATAGTTTGTGGCAATCCTGCTTCTCAAATGCTGGTTGTGGTGACATCAGGATGCAGTGTGGAAAGCCACCTTGTGCCACCCTTGCAGCAAAAGTATTGGGTCGCAAGGGGGCTTGCACCACAGTAGGGCTGCACCATCCTCTTTTTTTTTATTCTGTAAGCCCCACTGAGGGTGCAGCATGGGGCTCAACATAGATCAGCCATGTGGTGGTCTAAGCGCCATGAGCCAATGGGGGCTCAGAAAGTGGGGTCTGGGGATAGAAGGGGCACAGGGTGCCAAAGGAGGTGTTGGGAGATGGTAGACATGTGAGGAGGTGATGGGGCACCCAGTGGGTGTGCTGTTTATATAACTATTAAGCTAATGGGATGGTGGGGGATCCAGGGACAAACAGTGCCATGGTCCCAAGTGGGCACATCCCTAGCAGCAGCCCCAGCCTCCAGCACTGTTTGTCCCTGCCCCCCCCATGGTACCATCCAGTTAGCCTAACAGTTATATAATGGCACCCCTGCTGGGTGCCACATCACCCTGTCACATGCCCACTGTCTCCCCAACTCTCCCTATGGCACCCTCTGTGCCCCTTCTGCCCTCGGACCCATCCTGGTAAACATGTTTCACCACCTCCCCAAACATCCCAGCTGCTCTAGTGCTGCAATGATCTGGGGTGATCCGGATCCCTGCTGCAATTCCCACAGGTGTGCCAATTGTTTGGCACTAGCCTGCAGGTGTGGCAACTCTTGAGTTTTGTCACAGAGACTCTTGTCTTTACAGAATTGGGTGCAGAGTCTCTGACACACCCAGAGTTCACCACAGCCCTACAACTAAATAATAGGTGTGGTGGGTGATTCATATCAAACTGGGATTATATCAGGGTTCAGGTCATTATGGGAAAGTTTCAAAGTACTTGGGAACAAGACAGAGGATGGAGCAGGGAGGACTCTGGAGGGAAAGACTTATTCAAATTAGGGCATCAAGGCAGACTCATCTGACTCTGTCTTTTTCTGTCCTTATTTATCTATGTATCTACTAACCTAACACCAAACACTTTGGATGCTTCACAACACATTTCCTATATTCATTCATTTCATTTTTATTTTAATATCAGGTAGGTACACTGGAATGTACATTCTTTTTTTCATATGATCTTGAGCTCATGACATAAATTCAATACAAAAATTCATAGCAGAGATACAAAACAATCTCAATAGTCAATAAGTTATACAAAGCCTATAACAATGACCAGTAACAGGAGCAGGAGCTAAGACTCTCAAAAAGTTGAGAAATTGCAAGAGAGAAAGAATTGTAAGTTGAAAATTGCTTAACATGATCCAGTAAAGAGTTCCACTGTATTGCTGCACAATTTCCAAAAGGTTGTTTGCCTGCAACTGAGTGAACAAATGGTTGGGTCAAAATAAGTTCACTTAAAGACCATGAATCAAAAATGGGGGCATATATCATTAAAAAGGTATTTAAACAGCTTATAACACCTGATTTCATTACTTTAAATGCAAAACAAGATAGTGACAAGTTTTAATCATTCCGAACAGACAGCCAATTTAAATTCTCCAAGATTTAATAATGACTAGTGTGGTTTGGTGCCAACAGAGCAAATTTTCCAATCTTTTAAAGCATTATTTCCTTTTTAGCCAAAGTACAGGCCTGCACCATGTCAGTAACAATGGAAGCAAAATTCAGCACAGATAAAAGATTTTGTTGTGCCATTGCCAAATGAGTTAAATAAGAAATTGTGAATTTGTTACAATGCACCTATTTTGAGTAAAGTTTAGCTGATGTTTTGTTCATATGAGGACCAAAACTCAGAACTGAGTCTAATACAACCCCAAGATACTTAAAAGAGTCAATGTGATCAAGAGAATAACCACCCAAGGCCAAGACCTTGAAATTACCAGACCTTACAAAATTTATTTTTGGAGCAGTGCTGAACAACATGGTCTAAGTTTTAGATTTGTCTAGGACAAGGTTATTGTGACAGAGCTAGTTCTGTACTTTGGCAAATTCATCAAAGTTATATTAATCGGCTTAACTGAAAAATTTTGAAAAAACAAAACAGCATCATCCACATATAAAAGTAACTTACAGTCTTGAGTGACATTATCCATAGGATTAATGAATAATGAAACAAGTAAAGGGCCCAATATGGAGTCTTACAGGACTCACTACTGAACTCTTCTACATGATGACAGTGCCACTCCAAACTTGACACACTGACATCTATTGTGAAGATCTCAATGAATTACCAAGCCATGATAATGCATATTTACTCACACCCAAGCTTTTTAGACAATTTAACAAGAAATGATGATCAACTAGGTTGAATGCCTTGGTTAGGTCCATGTACATAACTTCAGTGAGGCAATCAGACTCAGTTACCCTGTGGACTGTGTCTGGTGAACCTAGCCAAGGCAACCCCTGTATTATGTCCATCCCTAAGCCCATGCGGACTAGTGGAAATCAAATTATGCATTTTGATTCAAACATTAAGTTGATTGTGTATTACTTATTCTTGCAGCATGGACAGGGCTGAAAAAAATGGATATTGGTTGGTAGTTGCAAAAATAGGCTAAGGAATCAGACTTATGGACGGGGATTACACATGATTGTTTCTATAATTTTGGAACCTGTCAAAGCTGAAAAGACAAATTAAAATTAAAAAGTACACCACTAGAATACATAATCTCAGATGTAGTGAGGTCCAACAGTTTAGGGGACAATTCGTCACAGCCACACAATTTGTCTGGCTTCAGTTTCTTAAGTAAGTTATGTACCTCTAACCTACTAATAATTTTTAGATAAAAGTTAGATCTACAATATCTAGCTTATCACCTTGATCTACAGGCAATTTACCATTAATGCCTATGCAATAATCTTCTAAGTTTGTGAAGTGTGAGTTAAACTCTTCAGTTATGGTATCAGAAGATAATATTTCACCACCCTTAATCATACTTGTGCTGGTGCCAGAGAAGGAAGAGAGTAAAGATCTTATTGATTACCCTAATTTTTTTTTTTGGTGGGGGGGCATGTTTTCTAGGTGTTGTTTAAAAAAGTTTATTTTAACTGATTTCATTTATTTTCATTTTTTTTTTGAAAGGGTTTCTTTTCCTCCTATAAAAATTTAGGTCTTCAGGTGAGTTATTCTTTCAATATGCTGACTGAGTAAGGTCTCTGTCCTTCTTCACCCTAAATAAGCTACTGTTTAATGATTACAAACTCATCCCACTAATTCTCCTTTTAATTACAGGAGGACATTTGTTAACAATATCCATATATGCTCTAAAGAAATAATCTAGGGCACAGTCAACATCAGGTATCATTTCTAAGTAGAATCAGTCCACTTCGGACAACCACCTCTGGAAGTCAGGGACATCCAGCTTTGAAACTTTACTGAACTCAAGAGTCCTTGGAGGAGATTTGGTCCCACATCCACCCTTCCAAATTCCAAAAACTGTATGATGGTCACTGATGCTGTCTGCAACCAAACTACTAGACACAATATGGTCACTCCTATTAGTTAATCCAACAATCCAATCCAACAAGGTGCGTTTGACTTCAAATTAGTTAGTTCAAGTTCAAGTTTATTGCAGGAAAACGCCATTGAGCAAGCTCATTCACAAGGAGGTCCTGAGGCAACTACACAGATAAAGGACATTACATAGTAATGCATCCCTTGAAAGGGCAACACTGATTACAAATATTCAAAGTGCACGCATAGTTCAAGTAAGATTTTACATAATATGATACAGCATCAGGAGGCAATGAACAATGTAGGAACATTTGGTTTATGATGTGCAAGCAGTACAAGGTAATATGCAAGCAATACAAGGTAGGGTAAATAGACATCACACTGATATTTGCAAAAAGTACTCTTAGTGTATTGAGTAAGGACAGGAAAGATAGGATAAATAAGGTTGACAGGGTTGAGGGAGAGGTGGATGGTAGGGAAGAGTATGGGGAGTAATATATAAGTAGGAAGCCAAAAGTAGGAGAGGGTAGAGGAGCAGGTATATATTTCTTGTAGTTTTAGTCGTGTAGAGCAAATTGAAAGCTGCGAGATTACAGTTAAGACTATGTCTGGTACTAATGTGGACGAAAAGTATGAGGCACCCATAAGGGTTGGAAGGGGCTTAATCATAAGTGTATGATTAAGATGAGTAAGCAGCCTAATCAATTGTTGTAGTCCAGAATCAAATAAAGCATTCTCATATTTGAAAAATAATACTGCCTTCTTAGTTCAAATTAAAGTCCCCTACCACAATAAGCTCCTGTTTACCAAGAAGTGATATAAAGTCAATAAAGTCCTAGAAATCCTGGTTATTAGATTTTTGGGGATTGGAAACACAAAATGCCCTTAATTTGTTATATTTATCCAGTTTAATTTGAATTCACAAATGTTCTCAATGACAATGCTCTGGATTGTCAATAGAAACATAGAAACATAGAATTTGACGGCAGATAAGGACCGCTTGGCCCACCCAGGCTGCCCATTTCCCTACCTAATGGATAAGCTGCAGAACCTAGTTAACCAACAGCCTACTTCTTCCTACCCCCACCCCCTAGAATTGCCTTATGACTGTCCCATGCATGCATGAATTCCACCACTGTTTTGACTCCACAACCTCGTCCCAGAAGGCCGCTCCATGCACCCACAACCCTCTCTGTGAAAAATACTTCCTTAAATTACCTCTGAGCTGCCCCTCTATCTTCAAATTGTGCCCCTTGTTCTTGCACATCTCTTTTTGAAAGATGCTACCTCTTGGACTTTGTTGATTCCCTTGAGGTACTTGAAAGTTTCTATCATGTCCCCCCTCTCCCTCTTTTCCTCAAGGCTATACATATTAAGCGCCTTAAGTCTCTCTTCATATGTCTTCCAGTGCAGATCCTGCACCATTTTAGTTGCCCTCCTCTGGACGGCTTCCATCCTGTCTATGTCTTTGCGGAGATTGGGTCTCCAGAACTGCACACAGTACTCCAGATGGGGTCTCACCAGCTGTCTGTACGGAGGGATAATAACTTGGTTGTCAATGGACTACAGGACCCAAGGCAGCATGGTTTCACCAGGGGGAGGTCATGTCAGACCAACCTCATTGAATTTTTTGACTGGGTGACTAGGGAGGTGGATCAGGGGAGGGCAGTGAACATGGCCTATCTGGACTTCAGCAAGGCCTTTGACACTGTGCCACATAGAAGACTATTACACAAACTGGGGAATATGGGTGTGGGCAGGACAGTAGTGTGGTGGGTAGGTAACTGGCTGGGTGGCAGGACACAGAGGGTGGTGGTAAATGGCTGTCACCCACAGAGGGAAGAGTGACCAGTGGGTACCACAGGGATCAGTGCTGGGACCGGTCCTATTCAACATCTTCATCAGTGACATTGCAGGACCTAGAAGGCAGAATTTCACTGTTCGCTGATGACACAAAGCTCTGTAACAGAGTAGACACACCAGAGGGTGTAGACAGAATGAGAAGTGACCTGCAGAAACTTGAAGAATGGTCAGGGTTTGGCAGTTGAAATTCAATGCAAAGAAGTGCAAGATAATGCATATGGGCACAACAACCCTGGCACAATATATCAGTTGGGGGGTGAGGATATAGCATGCACCAAGCAGGAAAGGGATCTTGGGGTTGTCATCTCTGATGACCTCAAGGTAGGGAAACAGTGTGACAAGGCAGCAGGTAAAGCAAATAGGATGCTAGGATGTATAGGCAGGGGCATCACCAGCAGGAAAAGGGAGGTCATAATTCCGCTATACAAGACACTAGTGAGGCCCCACCTAGAGTACAGTGTACAGTTCTGGAGACCATACCTACATAAGGACATAGACAGGGTAGAGAAGGTTCAGAGGAGGGCAACAAAGATGGTGCATGGATTGCATCACAAGTTCTATGAAGACAGGTTGAAGGAACTGAACATGTACTCCCTGAAGGAGAGGAGGAGAGAGGGATATGATAGAGACATACAAGTATCTTACAGGAGGAACAGGGCAGGAAAACACTATTTTTAAGTGAAAAGATGTTCCAGGACTAGAGGGCATGGGATGAAGTTGGAGGAGGACGATTCAGAGGAAACATGAGAAAGAATTTCTTCACAGAACGGTGGTGGACAAGTGGAACACCCTGCCAGAGGAAGTGGTGGGGGCTGAAACAATTACGGGATTTAAGAATGCATGGGATAGACATAAAGGAATTCTGGAGGTCAGGGGTAAGGGGCAACAGACTTCTAGGAAAACAAACTGAACTTACAAGCTCAAATGGGCAGACTGGGTGGGCCATAGGCCCTTATCTGCTGACACTGTCTATGTCTATGTATCTATGTATCTAACTTCCTGTTTTCTACTGGTGATGCCTCTCCCTGTGCATCCCAGTATCCCCCCCAGCCCTCCTTGCTGCCCTCTCACATTGCTTGCCCACCTTTAGGTCATCTGATATGACTACCCCCAGGTCCCTTTCCTTTTTTGTTGTTGTTGTCCCCCATTGTGTACTCTTCCCCTGGGTTTTTGTTTCCCAGGTGCATTACCTTGCACTTCTTAGCATTGAATCTAAGCTGCCATACATTTGACCATTCCTCTAACCTTGCCAAGTCCCTTCTCATCCTTTCCACCCCACCTTATGCATCAACTCTGTTGCAAATCTTTGTGTCATCTGCAAAGAGACATACTTTTCCTTCCAGTCCCTCTGCAATGTTGCTTATAAAGACATTGAAGAGGACTGGTCCTAATACTGAACCCTGTGGTACCCCACTAGTAACCCCCCTTTCTTCAGAGTGGCCTCCATTTACTATTACTCTCTGTGTCCTATTCTCCAGCCATCCTTACCCAGGTTGTCATCTTGGGACCCACTCCCAGGCTGGCTAACTGTGTATTAATCTTTGTGTGGGACTGTGTCAAATGCCTTGCTAAAGTCTAGGTAGGCCATGTCCACAGCCCCTCCCTGATCTACTACTTTGTCACCCAGTCAAAGAAATCTATCAGATTTGTCTGGCATGACCTTCCGCTGTGAATCCATGCTGCCTTGGGTCCTGTGCCCTCTGGCCCCTAGATACTCGACAATTCTTTCCTTCAGAAGTGATTCCATCATTTTCCTACCACTGAGGTTAAACTAACAGGTCTGTAGTTTCCTGCTTCTGCCTTGCTCCCACTTTTGTGAAGGGGAATCACATCTGCCCTCCTCCAGTCCTCGGGTACCACCCCATCCTCCCATGATTTGTTAAAGAGGGTAGTCAGTGGTGTCACTAGTTCTACCCTTAGTCCTTTTAGAATTCTGGGATGAATCCCATCAGGCCCCATTGCTTTGTCCACCTTCAGTTTTAAGAGTTCTTTCAGAACCCTTTCTTCTGTAAATGGGCTGGTATCAACTTCTGCATCCAGAGTGTTTCTACTGTTTGTTTTAGGTACCTCCCCCTCTTCCTTTGTAAATACTGAGCAAAAATATTTGTTTAGTATCTCTGCCTTTTCACAGTCACCCTCTGCCCACCCTTCCTCCCCTTTATTAAGCCTCACTATCCCCCCCTTGGTCTTCCTTCGCTTCCTGATGTACCTATAAAAGGTTTTATCCCCCTTCTTAACTGAGTTGTCTAACTTTTCCTCATTTTGGGCCTTTGCTGTTCTGACTGCCTTCCCAGCTTCCTTTTGCTTTAACTGATACAGTTCTCTGTCCTGCTTCTTCTGTGATTCCTTGTACTTCCTGAATGCTTTCTTTTTCTCTTGAACCTTCACTGCCACTTCCTTTGAGAACCATAGTGGTTTCTTACATCATTTCGTTTGTTTATTTGCTTCACAAAGGCTTGTTACCTCTGTGATGGCAGTTTTATTATTCCCATTGTTCTTCCACCCTCCTTCCTGCCCATTTGCTAGTGCATTCCTTAGGCTCTCACCATTTTGGTAAAGTCAGCCCTCCTAAAGTCCAATACTTTTGCCTTTGTATGGCTTGACTCTATTGCTTGTGTTTATTGTGAACCATACTGTTCGATGGTCGCTAGTTCCCAGCTGGCTACCCACTTCTACATCTGTGATCCTCTCTTCATCTCCATTTGAGAGAACCAGGTCTAAGATTGCTCCCTCTCAAGTGGCTCCAATACTAGTTGTCTAAGGCATGCCCCCTGTAGGGCATCTAGAATAACCCCACTGTTCGAAGTGGCTGCTGCAACTGCACTCCAGTTAACATCTGGTTATGGGACCTCAATGTTAAGGGAATCACAACTAAGGTATTTTTATTGTAAAACATAACCCCTCCCCTCTTCCTTTTGCTCTATCCGGTGTAAAAATAAAATAATTCAGGATAGTAAACTCACTGTCTGGTATAGCAGGAGGAAACCAGGCCTCAGTAATGGCCACTATGTCTGGTTTATAATAAGCAATTCAAGCCTTAATCTCATGCATCCTAGCAACAGTACTCCAGGTATTAAAGTAAACTACCATCAGACCTCGTTTCACAAATTTAAAGTAATCATAATCTTCATCATTAGAGTCTGACAAGGGACCTGGGTGTAATTCTACATCACCAGACAGAAAATTGTCCTTAAAGAGCAAATTAAAATAAAACACAGTTTGAGACTAACAGGAGTAAATGTAGTCATTTTGAAAGAGTAGCCCACTTTATATGCCAGTAATTTATACTTTGTTCCCAACTGTTGTACCTGGGGTAGATAACAATACCCACTTAAAACAAAAAAGGAATGTGTAACATCATTACCCTCATGCATCATATCTTGGGTCATTATTAATTAATAAACAATTGGTGATGAAAAAAGTGCAAATATAAAACAGACCCTAGCACACGCCACATGATGCCATAATTCAAGTAATGCTTTACTAGTAGTAACTGATAACTGGATAAATGCAAATTCCTGATATTAAATGAAAATCAGATAATTGTTTAACAATGTTAAAAAACACACCACTATTCAATTCAATAAAAATTGGGCCAAGTTAAACTCACAAATAGTTCTTGTCCCCTGAGACCCCATCCAATAATGTACACAGAAACCTGTTGTGGGTGTCCGGATTGGTAAACAGTTTATTTTAGATGCCCTTCTTCTTCCAGTCTTATGCTGCCTTCTGTTCTGCCTATTGCCCCACCCTTCCCCCATCCATTCTTTATTTTCTTCCTACCAACCATCCAACTTTGGTTGTACCTGTATGTCACAGCATACCCAATTTGCAGTATCTGTGTCTCTTAACACAACATCCCATCATCCTTTTGGTTGGCCCAAGCTTTTCCTTCCTTTTATTTTTATGTATTTATTTATTTTTAAGGGGGTGAGTGGGAGGGAATTTTCTAGATGCAGCAAAAGGTGAGCCTCTTGCAACTGCTTTTTACCCATGTAGCCCCTCCCCACAACCCTGCCCATTATCCAATCCATTTCTTTCTCTTTCTCTCCCCAGCCCCTCCCCTCTGTGACCTCACTTGTGAGGTCACCATCCTCCCATACCCACATACCCCCCTCCCTTGCCTGCCACCAGGAAACCACCATTGGCTGTGGCCCATCGGACAACTGGACTTGCCCTTTTAAACTGGCAAGCCTCATTGTCCCCTGAGACCCCATCCAATAATGTATATAGAAACATGTTATGGGTGCCTGTATTGGCAAACAGTTTATTCACGATTATCCAATTTTACATCCAAATTATCATCATCTTCATCATTATTTCCAATACATTTGCTTACAAGCTTTCTTTCCATTTTCAACATTCCCCACATCCGCTTTGTTTATACATATATACATTATTGCTTTTCAACCACTCTTAATTCTTAATCTCTTTTCTTCTTCCCCCAGATGTGTACCCTGGGGGCCCACTCTCATTTTTTCTTTCTTCTCTGGGCAGTAGTGTACACTAGATGCCTTTCTTCTTCCAGTATGTTGTGGCCTTCTGGTCTGCCTGTCCCCCACCCTTCCCCCATCCATTCTTTATTTTCTTCCACTAGACCTTCCTTCAGCTTGCAATGGATGGCGGGTCTTTTCCCCTCCTTATTGGGCTCTCTCCTTCTGCCATGCTACTATGTAGTCTTCAATCCCTGTGTTCAACATGTCATTTCCTAAACCTGACAAGTGCACTCTGTCACCCCCATAGTAATTCTCATCCCTTTCCTCTATGCTCCTCCTGATGACCTTTCCTCCCATTCTTATAAATTATGGCCCCACTCTCTGATTCATTCTGCACCTAGCCCCATCAATAGCCCTGTGGCTTAGTGCATGTCTCCAAACCCTCCTGGGCACTACATCTGACCAAACCAGGGTAACCCCTGGCCACCACGTCTTAATTTTGTTACTAGAAACATAGAAACATAGACTTTGATGGCAGATAAGGACCACTTGGCCCACCCAGTCTGCCCATTTACCTACCTATTGGATAAGCTGCAGATTCTAGTTAACCAACAGCCTACTTCCTGCAACCCCCGCCTCACTATAATTGCCTTATGTCTGTCCCATGCATGTTTGAATTCCCCCACTGTTTTAGACCCCACAACCTCTCCAGGAAGGTGGTTCCATGCATCCACCACTCTTCCGTGGAAAAGAAAATCTCACATTACTCCTGGAGCGCCCCTCTATCTTTTAAATCATGCCCCCTTGTTCTTACACATCTCTTTTTCTGGAAGATGCTACCCTCCTGGACTTTGTTGATTCCCTTTAGGTACTTAAATGTTTCTATCATGTCTCCCCTGTACCTCCTTTCATCAAGGGTATACATATTAAGCTCTCTCAGTCTCTCTTCATATGGTTTCTGAGGTAGACCCTGCACCATTTTAGTTGCCCTGCTCTGGACTGCTTCCATCCTGTCTATGTCCTTGCGTAGATGAGGTCTCCAAAACTGCACGCATGTTTGGTATCATAAAAGATGTCCAGCCATGGTCTGGCCCCCAGATCATTCCCTCCCAGGTGTACAACCAACAAATCTGGCTGTGGGTGTGTCTCTCCCATGTCCCATACTGTCAACAGAAGCTGCGACTACCTCATTTCTCTGACTCCTCTCCATGTGAGCTTATGTTGCCTTGGGTCCTGATATGGCTGCCATCCCCCGGCCTCCATACTGCTCTCTTCTCAGCCCAGTAAATAAATGAGTTCCCGCATATCCAGACCTCTAAGCTCCTCTTGTGCCCTGTCAAATGATAAGAAAACTCATGAAAATGACTCCATCTCTCCCCCCGCCCTCCTCCTCCATGCCCTTACATTTTACTACTTATACCTGTATGAGGAGACAAAAACAAAGAAACAGCATTTTTAATCCAGCAAAGGTCTTACATATTTCTTGTAACAATGAGATGACCAGTACCCAAGTATCTTCAATTCCTCCTGTGACCTGGATGACCCCATTTTGAGAAATGATAATGATCTTGTGAGGGCCATAGGTGATACACCTAGAGTAACGTTTAAAAGGGGACAGACATTAAGGAACCATCTTGTTAGTAGTTGCTATACTGAATCAAAGGAGACAAGGACTACTTGGTTACCATCTTGGCCATTAGGGCTGTACCATTGTGGTAACTGCAATATTTACAAGTACTGTTAACAAAATAATACCTTTTCATTTCCAGGTAGTAGTAAGGTTGTTAAAATAAAGCAGTTTATCTCCTGTGTTTCTGCTTATGTTGTTTATATCATCTGGTGTGGTTGTAACAAACTATATGTTGGATGAACTATTAGATTTCTTAAACAAAGAATACAAGAACACATCAGCGACATCAATAACATGGATTTGACTAACACAGTTGCAGAACATTTCTGGGAGTGTCATGGTGGCAATACTGCACGTTTCAATATTATGGGTATTGAACAGGTGAACCTTGGTATTAGAAGCGCCGACAGGCTGAACAAGCTTTTGCAACAAAAATCCTTTTGAATTTTTAGCTTAGGTAGCTTAAACCCAGTAGGTTTAAATAATGAAATTGATATAAGACCTTACTTGTGATTATGATCAATCAAAGAATGAGGTACGCATAGTTTTTTGTAATTAAATTTCCTAAGAGTCACTGTATCTTTTCTTCTTGGTTCTCTCTCTAGGTGTTCATGTGTTGTGGTGATTGCAGGCTATTTTCCTGTTTCTTTGTAGTGAAACACACTACAAGGATTTTGCTCCCTATACATTACCCCTCCAGGTTGCCATAGCCCTGTTCTTCCCCCTTATTGGTGGTTCTATGGCACCTTTATCCATGAGCAGGTATTTGGAATTAGCCAGACAAATAATGTATATTACTTGTTTCAATTCTTTCTTATGAGTATTTTTCCCTCTCCCTCCTCAAAAAATCTAGATTGTATTCCTTCCCCCTCCCCCCTTCAAGAAATATTATGGACTGTGTTTATTATTAAAATGATTTCTCTTTTGACAAATGTATGTTGTACATGTGGATTCCTGCCAGTATAATAGTTGTTGTAACAGGGGTTCTAATTAGAATTAAGTATGAAAATGTTTACATAAAGTCTTAAAATAAGATGTTAAAATCATTTGCCGCACTCCTTGTGTGCTTTTGATGCATTCATTTTTTCATTTTTTTTGTTGTGTAGATCTCTGTACAGTTAATTGTGAACGTTTTCTGCTTTGCAGATTGTCTTAAAAAGTTTTCTACTTGTATAACAAGATTTGAGTTACAGCAAAATTATTTGCATTAAGTAATTACATTGATCACATGATCTATGACATCATCTTGTTAGGGGTTATTAAAGCAAAGCATTCATTTTCAGAAATTGCCCCCTTAGGAAGACCTAACAGTCAAAGCGCAGGAGTTTCTGGTGTAGACAGCAGAGTATTTGGCTACTTTGTTGGTGAAATAAATAGTACTTTCTTTTTACTTGCAAACCTTTGGCATTTGCCTTATTTGGTGGTGTGAGCCACTGCTTTTCTAACCTGAAGTCTTTCCATGACCCCCTTTTGCCGTGGCTTCTGAAGCTGCCCCAATCTGAAATGAATGTGAGGCAAACCTCTTAGTGTCTTCCCGCAGGAATTCAATACCCTTCTTTAGAACTGCAGCCCATTGTCTCTGCTATGCAGGGTCCCTCAGGGCTTGGTGCTGTCCCCTATGTTGTTCACAGCATACATGCTGCCCCTCAGAGGCACTGTAAGATGATATTGGCTGAGGTTTCACTGCTATACAGATGATACCCAGCTCTCTCTGTCTTTTGCACCTGACCAGGATAGTGCGGTCTCGGTCTTTAACAGTTGTCTAGTGTAAATCCATGACTGCAAGAAATCCAGTGGGCTGAAATTGAATTCTGAGAAGACTAAGGTGTTGGTGGTGAATCTGGGTCACCGGATAGAGAGGTCGGTAGCAGGGTTTCCCTCAGGTCTTTGGCTTGGGGGTGCCCAGCTGCCTTCCTCTGAACAGGTGCATGACCTGGGGGTGGTTCTTGATAATGGGCTGACACTGTATTCACAGGTGTCATCAGCCATCAAGTCATCCTTTTACCATCTTAGGAACATCGCCAGGATCAGGCACCTTGTTCCGTCTGATGATCTGCCTACATTGATCCATACCTTTGTGACCTCGTGCTTAGACTACTGCAACTCCCTGTACCAGGGGCTGTTGGGGGTTGATATCCATTGCTTGCAGCTGGTGCAGTAGGCTGTGGCACAGTTGTTTATGGGGACTCCCTGTTCGAGCCACATCACTCCCATGCTACGCGAACTGCACTGGCTGCCTGTACAGTGGCATATCACCTTCAAGGTTGGACTTCTGATCTATAAGGCCCTGCATGGATTGGGCCCAAGCTATCTGTAAGAGCTCCTGACTCCCTACAGCCCTGGCCACCCTCTCCGTTCAAGTGATGAGGGGTTGTTAGAGATTCCCAGAGTTCGTCTGAAAATGTCTGTGGCCCAGGGTTTTATGCACAGGGCCTCCACTCTCTACCTCATCAGATTTGAGAGTGCAGGACCATGGAGAGCTTCAAGGCAGCCCTGAAAACCCATTTATTTAAGCAAGCTTTTAATGACTGTTTTATCTGATTTATTTGTACTTTGTATCATCAGTCTTTCAATTGTTTATTCTGTCATTTATATGTATTTTAATTATGTACAGCGCTTTGGTTTTAGAATTGCACTATAAAAATTAAGTATTATTATTTATTAACCACCTGCGCAATTGTTACTGCTTTTCCATCCCTGTGCTTAAATAGCAGCCCCATCCTTTTTCCCTGCCCAGCAATGTACACACACAGGGCCTGGACTGGACAGATGCTCTGATTCTGATGTTATTTTAGCACAACCTTAGCTCCTTGACATTTCTGATCTGTCTTTGACTTTGCTATAAGTAGGTGCACCTCTCCCTGCTTCCAGGTTAGGTCTTCCCAATGTAATCCCCTTGATGTGACTCCCCTTCCACAACCTACCACTTCACTGATCCTGAATGCCCCATGCCACATTACTGAATATATGGAACCAAATAACAATGCTTCAGCCCCAGACCTGCACACCCATGGCATAACCTGCACCAGGCCCACCAGTTTTTCTTCCATTATAGGCCTTTTACTGTCCTTCAATCTCCCCCTCATCCTAAGCCACCCTTGCATCATCCTGTGTATCAACATGCTCCTTGTTGGGTCCCCCCACCTCTTCATGTTATATACCAAACTGATGACGGCCACGTGCATCCCCATTGTAGCATGAGCTATTCCAGTCCACCACCCATGTACCACAAACTTCCCTACTTGGTCCTCTGTTGCTGCCCCACTTACTTCCATGTAGTGGCCCTCACTGAAGGCCTGAAAAACTCACCATGAACCCTCGGTATGCCTTTAGTGTCCTAGGGGCCCAGGAGCTACGAAACAGCATCTCGGCTCCTTCCAGCCAATCTCCCATATGAACGCTGGTACTGGAGTCCTATGTGCCTCTGCCCTCAGGGTGATGGCCCAGAATCTGTCCAGCTGAAGACAGGAGAGGTTGTCAGTGATGTCGTTCTGTGACCCGTCGATGTGCCTAGCCCAAAATGCCAAGTTAAGCCTGAGAACCTGTAAAACTAGCAGGCATAGCACCCTCGTAACTGTCTCGGGCATGGCCCCCCTCTTGTTCAGCACCTCCACCACTGCCCTGTTGTCACACCAGAAAGTGACTTTTGGTTTCTAAGCTCCTCACCCCAGATCAATGTGCTGATCCATAGTGGTAGAATTTCCAACAGGGTGACATCCTTCGTGAGGCCCACCACCCTCCATTCCTCTGGCCATGCCTCTGAGAACCATCTTCCTTTACAATAAGACCCTGTGCTTAACCCACCAGCTGTGTCGATGTACAGTAACAGGTCTGTATTAAATACCCAATCATCTTTCCAAAATGTTGTTCCATTAAATTCCTTTACAAATTGCTCCCATACTCCTAAGTCCACTCTGGTGCCCTTTCTTATGTCCACCCAGTGGTGTGGTTTTGTAGCCCCTCTTGTTATCTAGGCCAGCTGCTGTGTGAATGCCCACCCTGGTCCTATTGCCCAGCAGGCAAAATTTAAATGCCAGTTTGCAAAAAGAGTGTGCACACGGAACGTTAGTGCTCAGGAACCACACCATAAAGTCCAGAAACAGTTCCAAACACATACCAAACCTAACAGAAGGACGCCACACTTGTTGAAAGTTAAAACTTACATTTTATTGCGTACATATAGTGAAACACCTGAACAGAACAGGACAGGGAAAAAAACAGAACAACGGAATAAGGGCAGGGATCAAAACTCAACATACATGCAACCACAAAACATATATTCATAATAAAATAGAAATATTTATAGCTGTGGCAAACACAGGCACATCAGCATTTTATTTCTTTAATTAATCAGTATTATTTCCACAAAGTTCCACAGAGACCTAAGTGCTGGAGAGACAACAGGGAAAACAAGACTCCAGGACTATTGTTTTGGGTTTAAATATGGGCTGATGTCCAATTGTATATTTAGTCCTGGCCTCTTATTAGCCTTCAGGTTAAAAATCCAAAAGTTTTCCTTAATCAGCATAAGATTTTCAAAGTCACCTCCTCTCGGATTACGATTAACTTTGTCAATGGATACAAAATTAAACACATGTACTCTTGAATCTTCTGCTTCCATAACATGAGAAGCTGTAGCATATGTCAGATCTTATTTTCCTATAGCCCTGACATGTTCCCTTACTCTTTCTTTAAACTTGAGCTGTGTTTTCACTGCATAGAAAGAACCACACGTACAGGTTGTCAAATAAATGATATCCTGAGTATCACAAGTGACACATTGTTTGATTTCAAACGTACGTGTGTCATTTTCAGTTGTCTGTAAGCAATAAAACGTAAGTTTTAACTTTCAACATAATTCAAATGCCTTAAGAACTGCTGCGCCTGCTTCAGCTGAACTCACCACCTTCTCCTTGTGGCCTGTATTAGCTGTTGCAACCTGTCCACCTTCTGATCCAGCAAGCAAATTAGTTCCCTCTCTGCATCAATTTCTATGCCCAAGAATTTGATGCGTTAGCTAGGTCCCTCCATTTTGTCAGCAGCTAATGATACCCCCAGTTCTTGGCACATAGCCTGGAAGCATGTCAACATGCATTCCATCTCACCCTGTCACTTTCCTATTAGGAAATCATCTGAATAGTGAATTACCTGGTGTACCCGTATCTCTTCTGGAACAGCCACTGGAGGCAGCTGCTGAACAACTCAACAAGTTGCACGTGCAATGGAGCAGCCCATAGGCATGGCCTTGTCAAAATAGTTCTCCCCTCCCAGTTTGAAACCCAGTAAGTTCCAATCTCCTGGGTGGACTGGTAACAGTCAAAACACAGCCTCGATGTCAGTCTTCACCAGCCATGCTCCTCTGGTGGCCGTAATGGTTGCACCGCCTCTGTTAGCATGGCATAAGTGACTGCTGTCCTCCTCTGTGATGTCATCATTTACCTACTCCCCTTCAAGAAAGACAAATGATGTATCACCTAGAATTCACCCGACTGCTTTTTTGGCACCAAACCCAGGGGGGAGACCCTCAGGTTATCTAGAGGGGCTTCTTGGAGAAGCCCTTCTACCCTCCCCGCTAATACCTCTTTCTTTATTTTCAGACCTAACACCTCCTCTTTTCCCTTTGCTGAACCCAAACTCTTTGCCATCCTACTTACCCTGGGGCCCTTGAAGCATAGTCTAAATCCCTCCTTAAAACCTTCTCTCTACACCCTTGTCAGGGTATTCTTTTGCCCTTTCTTCTAGCACTTCCAGTTTTATTGGGGTTGTTGCCAGATGAAATTGTCCTTGCCATTCAAACTTTGACCCATTGCTGTGGGGACTACTGATTTGCAACCCCTCTCAAACCTTTTTCTCCTCCCCACTGCTGCCCTCGAAACCCCTGCTCCACCTGAAAGGGCTGAATGTTCTGCTGGTTAGTCATCCCCCCATTGCCTGGATTGAACCAATTGGTCCTGCATTTTGAGGATGGGTGTCTGCCCCCACATTTTGAACATACATGCCTGAAGTGGCAATGGGGCCAGGAACAGACTGCCCGGTTATACCCCCAGCAGCACTTCTATGCCAGGCTCTGCCTTTTCTCCCCTTCTCCTTCACTGCTCCCACTGCCGATCATGCAATCCAGCCACAAGTCAGACTGCCTTGTGTCCCATCTCACATCTCCAAATGTAGCCATCCACTGTCCTAATTGCTCATCGTATTGGAGTCAATTATTTTCACTCTGTATCTTTGCCTTTCTAATTATCAAACAATAGGTGAGCAGGGGTATTGCCAACTCTGGCTTTTTCTCAATTACTATTGTGGTACAAATCTTAAAATCCACCAGCCAGGAATCCCATGACTTCCCTTTCTCCTCTTCCCCTTTTCCCAGCAGTACCACAGCTGCTGCCATGTCCTTTTTGTCTATGCTTTCTTTCTCATCATATTTTGTGACTGCCTCCTTACGTACCAAGGCAAAGATGTCTATGTATTCCCCCTTCCAAATTTCCTCTTTCATGGCCAAAGGCATATGCTTGCCTATGCAGATGCCTGGGGAGCCTATCTCTCTCGTGCACTTGCCTTCCCATTGTGCCATTTGCTGGTCATGTTTTTTCCCCCTCCTGCTTGCCATTTTTGATTTCAGATAAAACCTTTTCAAACTGTCCTACCCCATCCTCCTCCATAGCCCCTAGCATTTGTTCCACATATTCTTTAATGCTACTGCCTAGATTGGGGGCATCATTACCTGTTGTCTGAGCCAGTTCCAGGGCAGGGGATGGCCCTGGTACAGATGGTCCAGCTGGCATGTCACTTTTAGCCAGAGGCGCTGAGGGACCTTGTGGCAAAAATGGCACCACTGGATTCTCGGGTTGTGGTGGCCTCAGGGCAGGCAAAGGTAGTGGGGCAGGCTCAGGCATCGGGGTCGGTGGCTGAGGCAAAGGGGCAGGCACCAGCATGGGCGGGGTGAGTGCCCCAGGCTCCTCCAGTGCAGGACTAGCAGGCCCCCTGGGTGGCTTTTTATTGCCCTTGTCCTTCTTCCTCTTCCCTGCCTTCCTCTTTTCCCCTTGCCTATCCTCCAGGCTCTCTTCCAGATCCCAAATTTTATTTGCCTTGCCTGCCAAGTCCACTATAGCCTGGTATGCATACTCTTTGATCATTTTGTTTTTCCTTGGTGCTATTCTGAACAACTTGTTTCAAGGGGTGCTGTAAGACAAATTGAAAACTGTTAATCATCCTATCACACTCAACCCGCCTCCTTTACAGGCCTTGGATTATAGGGTAACCCCCAAGCTGCAACAATTATTTTATTAACACATCTTTTGTTTAATTAATTGATACATATATATATATATTTTTAAACTCCCTTGTTAGTGCACCATTGTCATTGCCCCCCCCCAAGTGGTCGCTCAGTCCACCAAAATAGCTGCCAGCCCGTGTTCACAAAATGGCACCTGCATATCATGCGTGCATGAGGCCCAACCACTTATTAATGGTGCATGGCCCTCTTGGAATGCCCAAGAACATTTTCTTTTCTTTTTTTTTTTTTTTATGTATATCATTGCACTCCTGTTATTTCCCTTCAGGCAACTCACAGTGTTTTTTCCAGCCTAGGTCTCCTCCTAGCAAATTGTCACCCTTGCATAATCATTTCTAAGGTCAGCCAAACCCTGCTTACCCCCAGCCAAGCCTCCAAGCCATTGTGCCAAAACTTCCATGCTCTTCGTTACTCTCGATCACCCTGGGTAACTGTGCTTAATCTCTTGCTCCAACTATCCTCCCTTAAACCAAAACATAATGCATCCTGCAGCAACTAAACCAACCAGCCAGGACTTTTCTTTGCTCTCCAGAGGCCACTGCTACTATTTTTGTGTCAGTGGCAAAATCACTTTTTAAATCCCCCCCTTTTTTAAAAATGTCAATCCTGCAGCTGACTCTGTCCCTACCTAGCCCAGCTGCCAGATAATCCTCCATCCCCGTCACCAACCATGGGGTCTTACATGTTGCTGGGTCACATGGCCAGGCCCGAGCGTGGTGGCTAGCCTTTGTGGCCCTGCTTGCATAGGTACCTCTGCCCCCACCCACCCTCAGCCCTACTTTCAATTCTGGAAGACACCACAATTCTGTTCCCCTGTGTGCCTTCTTCCTGACTCCTTTCAGGAGTCTTCAAGTTTGCCACATGGCTTAACCCCCCGCCCCAGTGTCCCTGTGACTGCCCAAGTCCTCTTCTGCCCCAGGAAAAATTCTCCTTACCCAGCTCCTCACCCCATTCCTGCTTTTTTCCAAAACTGTATCCCAGTACTACTACCTCCCTAAACACATAGGCCCATGGTAGCCTGGTCAGACATCATTGATTGCGACCACCCATGTCCAACAATTGACTCCTCAATCCTACTAAGTACCAGGGCCTGCACCATGAATGCAACCCTAGGTTCCTACCTGTTTTTAGCATTGGTTTGTTTTTCAGAACTGACTCCAGGTCACTCTGTGCCCCACACCAAAAGCCTCGCTGACCTTTTCAGTCTCAGACCACAAACTTGATTAAAGGGGGGAAAAAAACAAAAAACTGCCCAAAACTTCCAATTTTTGGATCACCCCCACTTGCTAAGCAGACCAGCACTGAACCAATAACCTGAACCTTGTTTGTCCCACAGGCTGCCTGGTTAGCATTCTGCATCACAAAAGGGTAAGCCTGTTTGGTGCCAAAACACAAGTCCCACAAAAATGCCAAGCAGTCAGCAGGCACAGTTCACCCAAATATAAAACAGCATAGCAACATAACCTCATTTTTCCAGTATTTATATTTTGTTTACCTGCCCCCTCAGGTCACCCATTCTTGAGCAATCTAACACACCTTACTTTACTCTCTGGAACTCTCACCAGGCAGTCACTGTTCCACATCTGGGCACCTAGGGTTATTAAATGCTATATCTAGTAAAGTTTTGTTTTTTTTAAATGCTACCCAGAAAAATCAGTGCAGTGCAAGGCCATATATCTTAATTTTGGCCCTCTAAATCCAAATTATGCTTACAGTTACTAGTTAAAGATACTGTTTGCCAATCAAGCATGCTGACTAGTCAATTTTCTAGATGCAGCAAAAAGTGAGGTCTGAGCCTCTTGGAGCTGCTTTTTACCCATGTAGCCCCTCCCCCTCAACCCTACCTATGTCCAATCCATTTCTTTCTCTTTCTCTCCCCAGCCCCTTCTCTCTGTGACCTCACTTGTGAGGTCACCATCCCTCCATCCCTCCTCCCATGCCTGCCACTGGGAAACACCCATTGGCTGTGGCCTAGGGGACAACCGGGCTTGCCCTTTTAAACTGGCAAGCCTCATTAGTAGTAAAAATGTTATTGAATACAGGTGAACAAAATATTAATGATGCTACAAAGTGACAAAATAGACTCACTCCTAAGTTTTATGACAAATTTAAAGCCCTTGTTCAATTAATAGAATAGTGGCTAACTCTAGCAAACTATATCCCTGAAACACTGAAAAGAATAACTAGCACAAAATATACATATACTTATAAGAGGAAATTGTTCTTTTCCCTGTTTTTGGACAATTATTCCCCCTTCTTTGTTGCATATTATATGATATTAAATGATAAAATACAACATGCTTCTCTCTTGTCTACTGTACTAAAAGTATGATAGAGAGTAACATGAAATTGCAGTTGTAAAATGAGTAGTGCTGAGAGGGGCTAAATTCCGAAGTAGGCTTCATATGTGAGTTAACTACTTACTGAAATAAATGATGTTATAGTGTGTAAAAAAAAATTTTTTGCCAATTATTTTACCACGTGAGACACACTAAGCTGACAGCTTGTTTGCAGGTGCAACCTGGGAGCACAAGGAAGTTAAGTGACTTGCTCAGGGTCACACAGTATGCACCTAGGGGGCTGTGGGATTCAAACCCAGGTCTCCAGATTTGCAGCTCAGAGCCTTAACCCACTGTGCCATACTGCCTCCTAGTAAAAGTAAAAATGGTAAAAAATAGGGCCATATACCACCAACATGAAGTACATATACCACTAAACAAAGCAATTATGACATTGCCAACTGACAACTTTTTTAAGGTTCTTACATCAACTCCAATACCAGACTTTCATAAAAAAGGGTTTATGGACCATTTGAGTTCACCACCCAGAATCAGAGTTTTGTTTTCAGTAACAAAAAACTTAAAAAAAGAGTGTTTCTCAGCACTTTAAGTCCCCTTGCACTCCGACAGGCAGATTTAAAAACAATTCCTCAGTCAGTTTTTAAGCAGTTTGGGTTCATGTCCCAAAACACATACAGCATGTAACAGAATATCCAAAAAATGGCTTTTCAAACAGTTTGAGTTCACTTCAAAAAATAGGCACACATACAGTAACAAACTATTGTATGTTGACCAAAGAGCACCCACTTTACAAGCAACAGATGTCCCTAAAATATCTTTCTAAACAGTTTGATTCTACTTCCCAAACGGTACACTTTACAAGCAATAGATTTTCCTACAAACAGGGTTTCAGTTTGGCATCACTTCCCAAAGAGGCAGACTTGATAAATGATAGACCTTCCTAAAAATGGCTTTTCAAGTTGGATTCACTACACAAAAAGCATATTTTGCAAATAATGTTCTAAAATTATATAAAATAGCAGTTAAATACTGGTGTTTTCAAGCCATTCTAAAGATGGAGAGTGCACTCCCACAGATGAGAAGCTGGTGGTAGCCATGTTGCAATACCTCACAGTCACAAAATCTGTTAGTCAGATGACTAACTTATCTGGCTCTTCTATAGTCAGATGGAATCAATAAAGTCATTACTAAGATATTTCCAACAAGATAAGGTTAACTCCTATACTGCTGAAAACTGTTTCACATCTCCAACAGAAAGTTACAATAAAGCAATTTTCAAGTAACAACATGCATTATACAGTATCAAACAAGCACTAGAAAGTGCTGTGTACTCATGAAATAATGCCATTTTAGGGGACCATAAGCTCACAAATCCACTCACTGTTTCTAGCATTTAATCTGTGTATGTTTTGATTCTGTATTGCACACCTCCCCCCATACTAGGAGCTAATGACACATTATTGTATTATAAATGATAAATACAGTAAGTTGTTTAAGGTAGCAGAAAACCAACTATCTGTACCACATTTATTTTACATTTACGTTTTTTGTTTTTTATTATTATTATTAGGGTCTTGTTATATCCATTTCCACTGTTGGGTGGACTGAAACACTCAGAGGTTAAGTGACCTGCCCTGCGTCACACACTTCTTATTTCGCTGTTGTGGAGTTTGAACCTACAATCTCCTGAATAATGTTTACAAACAAAATGAAGTTCTAGGGGAATTAAACATTTAGCAAGTAATCGTTCTGTCTATTCTTTCTATTTCTTTGCTGAAAATCCTGAGTTACAAGACTAGAGAAGAAATCTGACACTAGACATGGATGTATGACAGGACAACATTTGACTATGCAAAGAACTAAGTTAGTAAATATGAGGTTGCTGATGATGCCATGTAAAAATTAATCTATCAATTGCTCTTCAAGTCAGGCTGCCAATTTACAATACAAAGTCAGTTTCTTCAAATGTACAGTGGCTTTATTACCCATACCATGCCTGAAAAAGAGCCCTGATCTGGCACACTTAACTGGTAAACAAATTAATAAATACTGTGAACAACATTTTTCAGAATATTAACATCAGCTATGCTGATATGATATGATCCTCCTGCTGTAAGGGCAATTTGGAGAAAGTGCAGAACCTTCAAAACTGTCCAGACAGACTTATCCTAGAATAGGATTACTGTAATTATCCTAGACTATGATTATTATAACTTAGTACACCAAGAGAAGGATTTAGAAAAGTTTCTGACACAGACGGGAGAAAATGATCCACTCATATTTGTGTTGAGCCACTTGCACCCATGCTGCTTATGGTGTAAAAAAATGCCATGTCTGTCACAAGTGCTAGCATTTCAGGCATGACTGAATCATATAAACAGATGCTGTTAGG
Organism: Neoceratodus forsteri; assembly: GCA_016271365.2. Lineage (NCBI taxonomy): Eukaryota > Metazoa > Chordata > Ceratodontiformes > Ceratodontidae > Neoceratodus > Neoceratodus forsteri. Next base: position 678,251,123 of record CM028132.1, read on the forward strand.
CCAGCTAATAAATTGTGTGACAGTGTAGCTGTAAGTCTGCTTTGCAAAAATAGATGGTGGATCAACAGCGATAAGCTTGGAAATCCTGCCCAAAATGCTTAGGGGTGTCAATTGGGAACTGGTATCTCTGTAATACAGATGCCAAATTACATTTTCCATTCTCATTAACAAATGTTACAGTGTTCTCTTATGTTCCTACTTAACTAAAAATGTTAACAAGGTCTGCAGTGTTCACAGGCATGCTATCATATCCAATAAAAGTGGAAACCTACAACTCCTAAAAGTTAACAGTAATTCAAGAAAAAATGTGTTTACCTACCAAGGATCTGTGCTGTGGGACTCAGAAAAAGCATATGTCAAAAAGGCCAGCAGTGTCCACATAGGGACAGGGAAAGGGGAATTGCTTAATCAGGAAAGACACACTAAGTTAGAACTTGTTTCCAGGCATGACCTGGGAGCACAAGGAAGTTAAGTGACTTGCTTAGGGTCACATAGCATGCAAGTGGGGGGCAGTGGGGTTCAAACCTAGGTCTCCAGGTTTGCAGCTTAGTACCTTTAATCACTGTGCTAAACAGCAACTTAAACACAAATATATTTATAGCCTATGATGTTAGCTTTACTAATTGGTAACCATTTATTGTATTAAATACTTATTCACATTATGTCTATACATGTTTACTGTTCTACCAGTTCAATGTGTTGAACATTTAACCTAATATATTGGTGTTGTGTGATAAATGTATATGTGAACTCTTATTGCTGCTGGGTCACCTCAATAACACAGTTCTTATATGCTCAAATAGTTACCTTATTTAAACATTTTTAATGAATAAATAAATAGGAATGTTACCCCCAGAAACCATTTAAAATAAATATGATATATAATCTCAAGCTTAGAGAACAAGTATTTGAAAGAAAATGACATCAATGGATGGAAAAGCTAAGGCAACATGGACTAGGTACAACTTAAAATGACCTGGAGTGACCCACGACTGAACTCTAGGGATACCAAGACATAGTACAAAAAAAATTAACTGATGTTCTGAGAATAGCTCTCCATCATGGAGAAAATGGATGCGTGAGGAAAGAGACTATTAATAATGACTGGCTCTTTTCTCACTCCTCCATTTCCTCTGTGATGAAGAGATAGTTTCAAAACATCACTTTTCTTGTTTCTGTTACGTGGCAGGCTCACTCCACATTGACCTTGGGACCATCCTGCATCATTCTAGTTGTGTCTAGCACCACACTGCTCATAAAGCCTGTGCTGCTTGTGGATCGTAGGGCGGATGAGTTACATTGATCTGTGATAATATTTCAGCTTTTAAGACATGGGCAGCAAAGGTAATTCTAGAACTAAAACACCAAGATAAAAGGGGTACACACTAGTTATTTTCAGTCAGTGGCAAAGGCCTGAGTTCAGCAAGGAAACAACTGATAGTGGTTTTTAAGTTAATGTACACAAAAGAGGTGGATATTTTCAGTTTACTTGTCAGTGTATAAGCTCACATCCTCTATTTCAGATAAAGCATGCATACCACACACATAGACATAGATATAATTATTTGCAAGAAAACTAAGTTAATGCATCAGTTAGGGTTCAGGATAAAGCGACAAATGTAAGGAAACATGATGTTAGGATTTCCAACCCTAAAACTCCTGGCCCACCACTGAAGCAAATGAGGTGTGGAGTCTTCCTTGGGGTTGTCAACCCTAATGCTCACCTCATTGCAGTAACAGAAAAAGTAAGATGTGATGGAGACAGGTGTGTATATTTCATGAGTGCATACAATGAGGCGAGCGTTAGGGTTGACAGCCTTAAGGAAGACTCCTCCCCTCATTTGCTTCAGGGTGGGGGAGGGATTTTAGGGTTGGAAACCTTAATGTCATATTTCCCAACATTTGTTGCTTTGTCCTCAACCCTAACTGATGCATTAAAGCAGCAGTACTCCTTATCAAGTAAAAAAATGTCATCCTTCCGTTTTTTAGCAGTACTGTAGTCCTGATAATCTAAGATTCTTTATTGGGGTATTATAAATTCGAGCAGCTATTCTTAAGACCATGTTTAATTACAACTTTTGTCATTTCTGTGGCTCTACAATAAAGATGGCAGCCACCAGTCACTTTCAAAAATGTTCTCATCAGAGAGCACACACTAACAGCACTCACTGTATTTATAATGCAAATATGTCAGGGTGTTGCCAGCACATTTCTAATGTCTAGCAGCACAATGCCACCCTGATTTTCTTACATCCATGATTGTTGACATGAATGTTGACATGGTGAAAGACCAACAACTTTAAAGAACTGCAGAATCCTTTTTCATGCCTTGGAAATGAAATAAAGCAAAACAAAAATCAGATATATTGATGTTTTGGTTTGACCTAACTGCCCACCAAGTTATTTAAAGTTTTGTTAACTAGTACTGCTGCTTTAATGTAGTTTTTTTTTGCAAAGAATTTCCTTTCTTTTTCAGATAGTGTAATCATAGCCCTATTTGTCTGTGGGAGTGTGCTCCCCCCCCGACCCTGCTCTCCCACATATTCATAGTTTTTGAGGTAGAGTAATCATATCCTTATTTGTCTGCACTCCCACCCTCCATAGATGTGTATAGGTATGTAGCAGTGGAAGGGCCCTGTGTTTCCATTTATAGTACAACAGTGACCAAATTGTCAGCATAGCCATCATATTACCCCACCTCATGAACCTGGTACAGAACATTTTTGAATCTCTGCCAAAAAATGTAATTCCATGCAACTGCAATGCCATTCCATGCCACAGGTACGAAAACACATTTTGGACATGATGTGAAAAATGACAGTTGTGACATACATAAGATGGAGTAATAAAAAGGCTCTGTTGAGAATTTGGGGTCAAAATATTTAACATTTCCAAAGTTATGAGTGCATGCAGCAAAATTGCAAAAAATCATCATAGCATTGACATTTTTATATATCTTGACCCCAAATTTTCAATTTTCATAGCCCTCTTATGATGCCACCTCATGAAAAAGGACAGGAAAATTTTTCAAATCCTACACAAAGGGTGAATTCACCAAGTGACCTCAAAATCATCTTTTGGGCAGGAGTTGCATATGTTAGTCATATTGTTCATGAGGTGGAGTCCCCAAAAGGCCATGTTGAAAATTTGGTGTCAAAATGTCAAAAAATAGCTGAGTTATTCATCACAGTTGAAAACCCTTTTGAAATACATTGAACTGCATTTCCCTTAGTTTCTCATATTGCAGTCACCAGTTCCAGCAGCAAGATGTGTCTTTGGTTGGAGAGTGAATCTCAAACCTGGGACCTGTTCAGGTGAGTGAGAGGGTGTGTGGAGGTATACTGGGGGGTCTGGGGTGGTGGGTGCTGGGTTGGAGGTGGGGGGGCTGATCAGTGAGGGATCATTTTATTTATTGCAGGGGAAAAAAACATTGAGGGACAGTTTTCTTTATTACAGCCACGGACACCGATGGGGTGGGGGTGCCACTAGACACCAGGGACATATAATGGCAGCACGGGGACAGAAAACAGAGAATGGGGGAGGGGCCACTGGAATACCGATGAATTTATCATTTAACATGGGGATGGTGATCAGAGAAAGGGGAAGGGGGGAGGAACCACTGGACTGCCAATGAATTTATTCTTTAATATGGGAATGGTGATCAAAAAACAGGGGAGGGACCACCAATGAGTTTATTATTTAATGTGAGGACGGTAGGCATAGAACAGGGAAGGGGGAGTGACCACTGGACTACCAGGGAAGATATTTAATTTATATGGGTATGGCAATCAGAGAACAGGGTAGTGGGGAGGGACCACTGGACTACCAAGTAATATATTAAATTTATATGGGGATGACAATCAGAGAACAGGGGAGGGTGAGGGACCACAGGACTACCAGGGAATATATTTAATTTATAAGGGGACAGGAAAAGAAGAATGGGGGAGGAGGGATGGACCACTGGACTATGAAGGAATCTATTTTATTTATATGGGGAGGGTGATGGCAGAACGGGAGTGGGGGAGGGACCACCAAACTACCAGGGACATAATATTCCATTTAAGGAAAGGAAGTTGGCAGGTAGGGGTTGCCACTAGACACTAGGGAGCCATGACAGTTCAAATTGTCATGGGCCTTTACTGTTCGCAGTCTTATCAGTTTGAATAGTAAAGTTCGAACCAAAGAACTGCAAATGGTTATTTTTTTTTAATCAGACCATCCTTATCTAAGTAAGTGATGGGTGAAATTATTCTCACCACACTAACTTATATTTGCAGTGTTAATTTTAAAATAGTAATAAAAAATCCAACAAAGTATGTGAAGGAGACCTAGTTACAAGTCTTATTCAGTAGTTACTAGGCAGTACTTGGGTAGAAAAACTTTGTTAAAACAGGAAATAAATTCAAGATGCTTGACATCACAAACAGTATTTCTCTGAGCATGAACGGTAAATCCTTAGCAATTAACAGTTTGAACAGTTTTCATTTATTTGCCAGTCTGGCAGCTATCACAAAAATCATTATAATTAAAAAATGTTAACATTTGTTTTCACCAAATCATCCAAAGGCACACCCTTGGCACAGACCCCATCATCCCTGAAAATTTTAGATAAGAATTTCATTTCATCTGGGCTGTAGATGACAGTATAAAATCCCATGTTAACCGATGGGAAAACCGTGTTTTTCCCCCTGTTTTTTTTACCACTTTATATCTCAAAAACTACACAAGATGCTGTCATGAAACTTTTCACGTCTTGAGACTCTGGTAGAATGACTGCGCATGCCAAATGTTTGGCTATTCTGTCAGAGTATGCCAAAGTTATTAAGGTGCAAATTTTGGCTTTAACATTGAAGTGCTGTACCAACCCTAGCTACACTGGTGCTACCACACCAGTATAATGTAAGCAATGAGTAATAAGAGGTGGGTAGTTGTGTGATCACTGACTGCCCAGGGGTGTAGCAAAGCACCAGGATTTAGTTTCAGTGCCTTATAACCAACGGAAGTGTGGTGATCAGATTATTACCTCACCCTGGAGTGTCTCATTACACTTACAAAATAGTTACATAGAAACATAGAATCTGTCTGTAGATAAGGACCATACTACCCACCTAGTCTGACAATTTCCCTACTCACTGCACCAGCCCCAGATCCTATTTGATCTGTGGCTCTCCTGCTCTGCAGCTCTCCAGGGTACCTTTATGTCTATCCCATGCACTCTTGAACCCCCATATTGTTTTTGCATACACCACTTCTGCTGGAAGGCTGTTCCATGGCTCCACCACCTTCTCAGTGAAAAAGTACTTCCTAGCATTACCCCTGAACCTTACACCCTTCGGCCTCATATCATGCCCCCTTGTTCTTGTGCAGAGTTTTCTCTGAAATATGCTTTCCACATGTACCCTGTTTATTCCCCTAAGGTATTTGAAAGTCTCTATCATTTCTCCCTTATCCCTTCTTTCCTCCAGTGAATAGATATTAAGGTCCTTAAGTCTTTCCTCATAGGGCTTCTGGTACAGTCCATGTAGCATCTTCATTGCCCTTCTCTGGAATGCCTCTATTTTGTCAATATCCTTCTGGATATGTGGTCTCCAGAACTGGACACAGTACTGCAGCTGAGGCCTCACCAGTGATCTGTACATTGGCATCATCATCTAATTTCTCCTGCTTTTTATGCCCCTCCCTATGCACCCCAACATTGTACTTGCTCTCCTCACTGCTTTTTTACACTGTTTGGTCACCTTCTGGTCATCAGGTATGATAACCCCCAGGTTTCTCTCCTGACTTGTGGTGAACAAAATTTTTGGTTATTAGCTAAAATTAGAAAAAAATATACAGCATATAACAATTCAGAAAATGTGTGCTAAAACGGTCCCTCCTCTACTAGAAGGAGCAATTGTGATTGGCTGCTGGTATCCACTACCTGCTCTCCAATTATGAGTTTAATTGGGTTTTGTTTAAAAAGTATATAATTTATGCAAAACAGCCCAGAACAGTTTTGTTTGGTTTGTGTTTTAACTTGTTTTTGGGATCAGTTCATCCATGGTGTTGCAGTGCATGTTGTTTATATATTATATGAGTTAGCAGTGACTGAGTGGGTGTAGCCAGGGATTTCAGATCTGCACACCAAGTGGACTCACTGCTACCCCCCCCACCCCGGTGCAGCCAGACAATATACAAATGTACACCAGGACCGTGTTTGTTGCCTCATTTGGCACAATAATACAACTTTTGTATCTCATGACAATGGTTGTTGCCATGCATGCGTAAATACAAATGCCATGCACTGTTCCCTAAGACACCCACATACCAGCCCAGAGCCTGTAAAATTGTATTGTCCTTGGGATGCAAAGACAGTATTAGTGACCAGTCCTTCTAGTTTCGACTCCTATGAATAAAATTACAGAAAGGGTCAGCATTTTGTTAGTTTTCATGGAAAAAGGAAGCAGTTCAGAGCCTACTTGCTACCCCCCTTAAATAAAATTGCACACCATGGAGTACATGGAGTATGCCTGGCTACACCCATGGTGGGAGTAACAACAATGTGATAAGTTGTTTAGTGAGTCAGATAGATTGAGCCGCAGAAGGGCACAGATGTGTAGGTGAGTGAATTGTTTTTTGCAGTGGAGCTGGAAATGTGTCATACAGACAGCAAGCAAGGGAAACAGGAGCTGGTGAGTGAGTGAGTAGCCCAGCAGGCAGGCAGCCAAGCAATAAGTAAGAAAACACAGAAAAATAGAGAGATTTTGTGGGCTTCTAATTTCCAGGTTTATAAAACCAATAATTTGGTCATTTTAACATAGTTGAATAGCTTGGTACTCCTTCCAGGGAAGAAAACTTGAAAACATGTACAGCCTTAGCTTCTACATAGCTTGAAGTGCACTCAAATAACCAGCAATACAGCTTTTTTGTGGCCACATAAATTTTTACTTGCTGTCTAGAAACACACTTCAGTAGCAGAACCACACATTGACATCTTCTGGCTCAATTACCTAAATCCTTAAAGTGCACAAATAGACTGCGTTTGTGTTAGCATCTAGGACAAATACCTACATGATGGAACCACGGACTACGAGCTGACTTTTTCGACTTGTGAAGTCTTCATCTGAGCTAGCTCTGATGAAGGCGTTACACATCGGAAATGTCAGCTCGTAGTCCATGGTTCCACCACGCACGTATTTGTCCTAGACGTTAACACGAGCACAGTAATGGTGATTATTAAGTTTCAAGGTTGTTAGCGTTTTTCTGCCCGAGATGGTTTGGCAAGCAATCTGTTTGTGTGATTTAAGGATTTAGGCAATTGAGCCAGAAGATTGACACACGGACCTTTGGAGTTCTTTTATGCACCAAGATAAGTTAAAGAATGGTTTTTGAGTGTATTTTGAATATGTAGAGGCTAAGACTTCTTTGAATTTGGTGCCAACCAGACACCCTGTGTTTATAACAAAATGGTATAATGAAAGGTTGTCAATGTGTGGTTCTGCTACTAAAGTGTGTTTTTGGACAGCAAGTAAAAAATTACGTGGTCATAAAAAAGCTGTATTGCTGGTTATTTGAGTGCACTTCGAGCTATGTAGAAGCTAAGGCATACATGTTTCCAAGTAAGAAAACACATGGCAGCCATTTGGATTGAGAAACTGTAACATCTTTTCCTGCTGCTTTCCAAATACTATATACCCCAGGAATTTATTCAATGGATCAAAATACTTTACACATCTCCAAATGCCCAAATCCAATGTAACGACGTTCTTTCTACCCCTTTTGCCCTGTCACAGGGTACTCATCAGGGGTGCTGTCTCTCTCCTTATCTTTTTAATCTTTACTTAGAACCTCTTATTAGGAAAATGAACTCCTCCCCACTTGTAATGGGCATAAAAATAGGGTATCAGGAGTATAAACTATCAGCATATGCAGATGATTTACTGCTACATATTTCTAATCCTGCTCAATCCCTCCCTGCGGTATTTCAGATTATAGCACAATTTGAATCTTTCTCAAATTATAAATTGAACCTGATGAAAACGGAACTTCTTCCCCTTAATAAATATACCATGAAGGCTGATGTGGCTCATATGGGTTTACAATGGAACCCCGCTAAATTAAAATATCTCGGGATCTACCGCCATCCCTCTTCAAAAGTTATGAAACAACTTAATTTAGATGATCTTATTAATACCTTAACAGAAGATTTTAAGCGTTGGTCAAAATTGCCATTAACCTTGTGGGGGCATATGAGCATTATTAAAATGAACGTGCTACCACATCTACTATACCCTTTACAAACGCTCAATCAGGCTCTTCCGTACTCATGGTTCTCTCAGGTTCATGGCGTTCTTAGTAAATTTATATGGCAGGGCAAAAAAGTCAGAAGAAGCTATCTTAAACTTACTAGACAAAAATTAGATGGTGGTCTTCAAGTCTCAAACTTCTATATATACTATCTTGCAATTCACCTGGTTAGAATTTGCCACTGGTTATTGCCTGTACAAAGTGCTGGATATCTACCTCTTTGGGTCAGGATTGAGCAGGATCTCTGTGAAGTACACGGCTTGGACCCCAAGGCCATACCCTTTATCCCCCCCAAAAAAACTTTCAAAACCCCTGCAGACCATTCCCCTACATTCTTTAATCCAGGTGCAACAGCAGTTAAGTGCTCTTCTCAAGTTGGACATGTATAGGGATATATCACAACCTCTGTTCCGTAATCCTAATTTGGTAATTTTGGGTAAACCAATCAATGTTCAGTCTTTCTGGCCACAAATAGGTATAGAGAGGGTGGAACAGTTAGTACGAGAACAAAAAATGATTTTGTTTAAAGAAGATTGCTCCCTTTTTAAATGGGAAAATACTCCCATTTTCAAATATCTCCAGTTATCTCACATGCTGATGCACTATTTTGGAACAGGGACTTGGTACAGTTCTTTGATAAGTATATTACTCCCATATCTGAAGGCCATCCCATCCTCTCATTTAATATCTCACTCCTATGGTTTTATTCTAGTGACAGTGACCACTTCAGATAATCAGAGATTTTACCAATGGGATAATGCCACTCGGGTACCCTCTAGTTCCAGAGACTGGTCCTCAATTTGGGCTCATCTGTATAAATATATTAAATGGGACAGATATAGATATATGCAGTTTTGCATTATTCATAATCTATATTACACTCCCTCTAAACTACATCAAATCGGTATCATACCTACAAATCAATGTTCTAAATGTCACCAGGCTCCTGCAGATCTAACCCATATGCTATGGTTCTGTGAAAAGATTGCTCCCTTTTGATGTAGCATTGCAGATAGGTTGGACCCATTATTAGCACTATCAAGTAGTTTTAATATGGACACCTGCCTGATAGGTGATTATACATCAATACCAGGGGGCATTCAGAGAGCCCATATGGCTTTAATTTCAGCATGTGCTAAAAAAGTTATACTAAGACATTGGATAGATTGGACCACCCCTAACTACCTGGAATGGTTCAGAGAAATGATGTTTGCTCTACAGGCCAAGTCTACTATAGCTAGAATGTCAAATTGTATGGGTTAATATAAAAAAAGATGGGAACCTCTCTACACCCTTCTTTCAATTAGTTAGTTTTTGATTTTTCAAACTAATTCTCCCCTTTAATTTTTTTTTTTTTTTTTTTTTTTTTTTGGTTTGTCTTAAGGAGAACACTAGGACATTGGTCCCCTAGAAACTTGAACTCCAGTTGTTTTTCATACTTTGCAGTTCCAGTATTTGTATCCCCGTCTGGCTTTTTATTTCTAAGTTTCTGAGGCAACTATAACTATACTAAATAGCAACAGGTGGCAGACTAAGTTGGGTGGGTAATGGGAGGGTGGGAGAGGGGGGAAAAGAACAAGCAAACAATCAAATAGCTAATGTTCTTTTTTTTCTAACTCTTCGTCATGTTAGAATAGATTTATGTATTAAAGAATTGGAATTTGCTTCTTCTATTAATGTTAAAAATCTATACTTTGTATTTAATTGTAATTCAACATTTGTGTTTTTCTTTGATCTCTCTCAAAAAGTTTGCTTGCCAAAATACAATAAAGCATATTAAACAAAAAAAAAAAAGAAAAACTGTAACGGTGAACATAGAGTTGTTGTATGTACCACATACCGATTGCCAGGACTTTATTTTTTCTCGGAGTTAGTAGTTTAATGAAGAATGGGCCCTGGCCAATCAGGATGTAGTATTTTCACTATCCATTTTATAATATTCAGCACAGCAGGGCCATCCATGATGCAATGCAGTAACATGCAGTAAATGACATGTCAGAAAATACTGCATGACAAAGGGGCTTAATTGCTACTGAATTACATCTCTGCAGTATTAAGCTGTCCTCCCATGCTGGATGTTTTGCAGGTCCCCTGTCATATGCAGCACTGTAAGTGCAATATTTATTTATTTATTTATTTTTATTTTTTTGCATTTTGCACTGTCAGTTTACTATTTCACTTCGTACTGCACTTTGTATTGCACATGGCACTCTGTGTGAATAAAGTTGTGTGCCTTATCCTGTTACGGGTCTCATTTTTTTGCTGTTTCTTTCCATTGTTTTCAAACCCAGGCACAGTGTCTCATGGAGCTGTGTTTTTGTTTTCGATCCCTGCAGTATACTGCAGGATTTTATGATATACTGCAGTATTTCTGTGTTGCATCCTGGCTGGCACCATTGTACGATGTATGTAATGGGGCACAGCAACACTTCCATTTTATAATTAGAGGTGAATAGGCACTTTTGTGTTAACCCCCTATTTCTGGTCGCTAATAAGTCATCCATCAGTACTTTAGGTAGCTTTCCACCAAATGACAAGCATGAACCTTCTGGCAGGATCAATAAACCTGCCATTTTATGGAACAATTGGTTTAGTAGAGCCTGACCTACTGGGTATCAAAGATCAGGAAAAAAAAGTAATTTATAACTTGCACTTTCTCTTTGGAAGAGCAAAAAAAAATCTGAAACTTGAAACTTTCGGGTTCATTAGTTGTCTGTGCATGGATGGTAATGCTTTTCAGGGATTTTTCATAAGGTGTTTTCCCAGACCCTTGATTGTTCACATGCCACCACACATACTGTACCATCTGCACTGTCCCTTTTTCTGTATACCTGCCTGCCACGTACCACCTGCACTGCCTCCATCTGCATTGCCTCTGTGACCTGCACACCTGTCTCTTGTTGGTTGCCCAGCCACCATCCTGGTGGGTAACATATGCAGCCCCCTGCACACACGCGCAGATGGCCAAAAAGGACAGATGTTTTCCATGAGAAGCTAGTGCTTATTTTTGTTTGCTGCTAACCCACTCCTGTAATCACAAGCCAAAGTCATAAACAAATTATTCTACAGAAAACTCAGAACTATAATTTTAGTCTCAAGAAAGTGACTGCTGAGAACTTTAAACAGCCAGTTTCATTCTCAGTAAAGTGATAACAGCGACATCATCATATCCTACCTTACATTCTATGTATGACATCCTTGATTCCATTTATCTGGAGGAACTGAACCAACCTTTATGTGAGAATGGACTCATTAGCTTACTGGCTATCAATATCAAGCTGACTGGTCTGTAGTTCCCTGACTCATCCCTTGCCCACCTCTTGGGCAGGGGCAGTATATCTGTGGTCCTCCATTCTTCTGTAACCACTCCTGTATCAATGTAGCTGTTGAGCAGGTCAGTCATAGGGACTACCAGAACTTCCGCCAGTTCCTTCACTACCCTAGGATAAATTATCATCCAGTCCACGAGATTTGTCAACCTTAAGGGTCCTGAGCCCCTTGAAGACCCTGTCCACTGTTATTCTCTTCTTGCACATTTTCACACCCTTCCTCCCCATCCCTATCATCCCTGTGGGACTGTCTATCTTTTTCCTTAATGAATGCAGAGCAGTTCACAGGAAAACATTTCAAGGTGAACAGCCTCTTCTCCAAGGATCTGAATATGTTATTTGTACTCAGTTTAGCTATAAAACTCCATCTCTCAGTAATGTTTCTCTCTTTTCATGACTATGTGGTTAACGATTGATAGTTTGTTTTCCAACTTTAGTTTTAATCTATGTTTAGGTTGATCAGTCACTAAACAGGAAGCTAGCTTTAAATGACATTGTTCAAAAGCAAGGAAAGTGAGTGTTTTTTCTATGTACCTTAGTTGAACTTTAATTCTAGACTTTGCCAAGTGTGTTGGCATTTCTGAAAATCAAATGTAATCCTAAGTTGAGTAATCATTAGGACTTGTGCATATATTTATTTTATTTTACCAAACTAGGCTCTTAGAGTTGGCTTACCATAACTGGGGTGTAGATACCGCCATGGTAGTAGCTCACAGTGGACTGCACAGTCATTGAGTTCTGACCAAATTAAGGATAGAACAGCATCCTGCTCTATACTTAATTCAGTCCAAGATGGTGTTTTATAATTAAACTGTGTACAAATTAAATTTTCAGATCCTTGGAGAAGAGGCACTTCACCTTGACATGTTTTTCCTGTATCTCACAGTGGACTGCATGACTGTTGGGTTCTGACCAAATGAAGTATAGAGCAGCATCCTGCTCTATAGTTAATTCAGTCAGAGATGGAGTTTTATAGTTAAACCATGTACAAATAACATTTTGAGATCCTCGGAGAAGAGGCTCTTCACCTTGAAATGTTTTTCCTCTGAATGCACAAAGGTATGTGTGGAACTGTAAGACTTCAGAAGTCTTTTGTAAAATGAGTTATTGAAAATAACTAGTGCAAATGTGATGTCTCGCTCACAACATACGATACTGGAGGTCCCTAACAATACCATGTAGTGAGAAACAAGTTACGAATGAATAAGAGAGTAAAAAATATGTAGATAAACTTCTTGATACATTGCAAGATTATGGCTTTGACGAAAAGTTTGCTGTTTTCCAGTACTAGGAGATGTCAACAGGCAGCAAAGAGTAACATTGAAAGTAGCATAATGTGTTGAGATCCCTTTTTAGGATCTCACCACCAGTAAATACTATGAATGCATTAAATTATATGAAACAGTACTGATGTGTACCAGGTGTAAATAGAACCTGGAAAGCACCACTGATGTGGCAAAAGAATTATGACATTTTATTTTGACCTTCATATAAATAATTAATGTTCTTTACTATGAACATGCCTTAAAAAGTTTTGTTGATTTGATTATGTGTTAGATCCCACTCCCTGAAGAAGCCTAAAGAGGTGAAACGTTGGGTTTTATGAATCTCATGTGCTGACCGTGGAATTAAAAAGAACAACATTTACTGGAATAAGTTTCAGAGTGGCTGGTTCATTTTGACTTTCTGATATTTTCACGACTACCAGCCCTCACAGAACACTGAATTGATCTATTTTGAAGGGAACTCGCCCAACCCCTCGATTTCAGTCACAGGGGCGACCAGAACTTTTGCCAGTTCCTTCAATACCCTAGGATGCATTATCATCCAGTCCAGGAGATTTGTCAGCCTTAAGAGCCCTGAGCCCCTTGAAGACCCTGTCCACCGTTACTCCCTTTCACACATTTTCATGCCCTCTTTCCTCATCCCTATCTTTCCCTGTGGGACTGTCTATCTTTTTTCTTCATGAATACGGAGCAGAAGTATTGATGCAATACTTCTACCTTTCCTCTCTTTTGCTCCACCACCTTTGACATTTTTAAGCTTGACAAAACCTCCCATTGTCCTCTGTTTTTCTCAGATGTAATGAAAGAAGGTCTTATTGCCTTTTGTGATCCCCTCTGCTGTCCTAAGTCCATCACTGTCTTGGCCTCCCTTACCACTCTTTTAGCTGTTTTTAGCTTTTCCATGTAATCTACCCTGTCCTTCTCTCTTTAGGTTCTCCTAAATATCTGAAAGGAAGCTCATTTTTCTTTATGGCTTTGTCAGCCTCCCCTGAAAACCTTCTGCTTATGACAGGTATTTGTGACTTTCTGTACCCCATCCTGGATTAAAGACCATTTTTTTGAACCCCCATGATTGCCCTAAGCTTGGTCATGTGTTCCCCCCAAAACTATCCACATTTTTGCAAAGTCAGCCCTGCTGAAGTCCAGGACACATGTCCTTGTGTCCACTACTTCTTTCCCCATATAAAGGTGACACTACAATGACTGGTGATCACTGTTTCCTAGGGGTCCAGCCATGCTTATGCCTCTGACATGGTCTCTGTTTGTCAGCACCAAGTCCAAAATGGCACAATCCCTAGTTGAATCTATCACACCCTGGGTTAAGAACTTATCCTGGACTGCATCCAGGATTGATTAGCTCCTGGTACTGCTTGCATGTGAGATTCTCCAATCCATGTCAGGCAAGTTGAACTCACCCACAGTCACCACCTCCCCTTGCTCTGCCACCTTCCTGATTTCATCCCCCAGCTCCTGATCTGTGGTTTCATCTTGATTAGATGGCCTGTGCAGCACTCCCAACCTCATTTTTCTTCTAATTTCTATCTGGAGCTGCATCAAAATTGGCTCCATGCCCACTACCCCCCATATCTTCCATACTGGCCTTGAGCCCTGCCTTGATGTAAAGCACCACACTTCCTCATCCTCCTGCTCTATCTTTTCTTTAGAGGGTGAACCTCAAAACAGAGATATCCCGGCTATAGTTTGGGGTTGCCTAAGTTTCAAGAACTGCCATCAGATCAATTCAACCCTCCATTACCATGGTCTGGATGGCATAAATCTTATTCCCTAGGTTCCAGGCATTGCTGGACACCACACTCCATGATGCTTGCATTCCCCTAAATTCACCTAACATACCACATCCCTTCATTCCCTCGCACCCACTTCTGTCTCACTAAATTCCCTTTCTCCTTGTCCCCTATCTTGTCCTTTTCTTGAGCCCCAATTGATTCCCCTTCCCCTCACATTTTTTTCATATCACCCTTACATTTACTCCCTTCCCATTCTTCTCCCTAAACCACCTTTGTGTGGTCTGCCCATACCTGGAGTGAAACCTGCCAGCCCCCTTCATGGGTAAACATTCAGTTTTAAGCCTCACAGTAGCTCACTCTCCACTCAGTTTTAATGTAAATTACCCTTAATATATTCCCTGAACCTGTCCATAAATATTTTGTAACCTTCCCCCCCCCCACACACACATAAAGACACTGTACAAGCTTTCTGGTGAGTACTGGGATTTCTCATTTCAGACACCTCCCCAATTCCCCATGTAGTTGAAGCCTTTCTTACCTCACACAACCCTGATCCAATTGTTGAAGTCAGCTATCTGAAGCTTCCTGGCTGAACTGTCTGTAGGCACCAATAGCACTACTTAGAATGCTGCCAATTTTGCCTCCCCCTTTATGGTCTGCCCAAACACCTTGAATCTGTCTTAGACCACCCCTACCTCACACCCTGCAAGGTCATTGTTACCTAGGTGTATGATTATGTGTGGCTTACCTCCTACCCCATGAGTGAGGGAATGCAACATCAGGATGATTTCTTCAGCAATCATACCTGGAAAGCAGACCCTCCTCCATACATGTGGATCCAACTTGTTCTGTGGCCATCTTACCCATTTTACTATTGAGTCCTTTGAGACATGGACTCTGCTACTCACTACCCCCTTGTTTCCCATCCCCAATTTCCCTATAGTGAGTCACTGGCTCCCTCTCACCTGTTTCCACCCCCTAGATGTGTGGTTCTATGTCATAACAGTGACAGCTGAAGGGTAACCACCGTTATGGTGAAGTCAGGTGCCAAAAATCAATTTTGGTGCTCTGACTCCCCTGCGCACAACAAAATGGCACTGGGGACTTAGTTTTTTATGTTTATGTAGGGGAATGACCCCCCGCACCTCCCAAAGGATTCTCAACTCCAGTGGGATGCATGTTGGGGGCAAATGTAAAAAAAATTAAATTTGGCCGGGCAGCAAAAAGGAACCTGTGCCTGGACCTGAACCTAGCACCCTAGGCACTGAGGTCATGAGCCAGCCTGCTACACTATTGGGCCAGCTCAGCAGCCTACCACAGTGCCACCCCTCATATCCCCTCCCACCATGCGCCGTGCCTGCTTGCTACCACCCCCTGCTCATGTGTAATGTGTGAAAGACTTCCTGTCATTATACATCACCCATCCCCATACAGTCACTTCCTTCCTGGTAGCCCCCAGATAGGTGCCACAATTGAGTCACCCTTTCAGGAGTCGCCACCGTGCTTGCCCACATCACGGGCTACCAGATGGGTTGTTATATTCCCTGTATTTTTTGGTGTGAAGTCAGGAACTTTGCACTATATATAGCATAGCAAAGTTCTTGACTTTTGCACTAAATTCACCCAGTGAACTTTTTTTGCATTAGAAACATGCCCCCACTCAGTATGTACACATCACCCAACTCCACCCACATCCCAGATAAACTTCACACCTCTCCTCCCACCCAGGCTCCAGATGGCAACCACCTAGTTCCCCCACAGTACCAGTGAAGTAATAGTAACTAGCAACATCAGTGCTGTAAAAAAAAAAGTCTTCTCACCCACTCCAAACAAGTATTTCAGCCAATAGGGTGTTACTATACTTGAGGATGCCATCATTAATTCATTCAGCTGCTAGCAAAGAGGCAAGAAGACTGCTCCTACAAGGTAGTATATTTCCAAACTGTACCCTGTATCCTATAACTTTTTAGGTTTTTGGGGGGGAGGATGAAGGAAGGTTGGGTACTATGGGGGGGTTGTTGAATTAAGGAGGTCAGGTAAATGGACAGGGTGGGGATGGAGGTATTTACTTATTTAGAGCACATGGGAGGCAGGATTTTTTAAATCATGTCGGCAGCAGCTACTTACTATTATAGTATTTTGCTGGGACTATAGGGGAAGGTGGAAGTTGGGTTCCAGAGGGAGGCTGGATGAGGAGAGAGGTGTGAAAATTATCTGAGAGATGGGCAACGGAGGGTGAAGTGCATAGTAGGTATAATACGAGGGCAGGTTTCAATTTGTAAAAGCAGTGTTTTTTTCTATTGAAATTGCAACACTTTTGTGTAGCTCTTTGCATAGTGGCACTTTGCCAGGGTAGTCCATGACCATAGCAACTGAGACTGAGCCGCTAGAAAAACAGCAAGTAATTCTCAGTGACTGTGATCACAGCTACCTAGAAAGGAGGGCAACCAGATGCTACAGTTGGTGAAAACCATGACAGAAACTCATGCATATACACACATGCATGCACCCGCAGGGGGAGAGGCAGGGGAGGGATGACATATGGGAGGGGTTGCAGCAAGCAGCTGCTGAGCTGGATCGCTGGTGTCATGGGGAGGGTGGTCAGCTGGGAGGCATAGGGTACAGGGTTCTGGTTCAGCATGGTGCAGGTTTTTTTTTGCCACCTGGGGGCATGTATTTTGTCAAGTTTTTCACACACACCCAAAATGTATCCCCTGGAGTTGAGAATCCATAAGTAAGGGGTGTGGGGGGCACAGCCCCCCACATTAGAAATGAGACCTGTAGGTCTCGGGCACCTTTTTTCTGTGCACTACCAGTGTGCATCAGCAAAATTAATTTTCAACGATGTACACTCACCATAATAGCAATCGCTGTTTCTCGATCACTATTATGACATGGAACCCTTTGCCAGCACCTCCGATGGCAAAGTGCCACTACCTGTACACTTTGCTGGGTGAAGTAGGCACTTCACTAGGCAAATAACTTTGTGAAGTGACACTTCACAGTATGCAGAGTCAGAAAAACTTTGCAAACATTTTCCCACAGCAAATTTTCCCAACATTTATACACCTCTACTTATAATACATCAGAAAAAGGAAAAATGAAGGAAGGTATTGTTAAACTGAAATAGGGTAAGTGGTGAGTTGAAGACAACAAAGGCAAGGCAGAAATACTGACAGATTACTTTACAAAGGAAACTCAAGGGCTGCTACCCCAGGGAAAAGTTAGTACTGAACCAGATGTGGGGCCAAATCTGTGTATAGGACCAATTGCAATGGCCAGGGTGCTAAAGGGGTTTCAGATCACTGAAGGCAAATAGATTCCCAGTGCCAGACAGTCTGCACCAAGGGTTGCTGGAGGAGATGGTACAGGTTCTGAGTAAGCTCCTGATGGACCTCTTCAATTGCTCCTTGATGACTGGAAAGGTGCTGATGTCCTGGAGAATGGCAGATGTGGTACACCATCACAAAAGTTGTAGGAAGTACAAGCCAGGGAACTACAGGCTGATCAGTATGATGTCAATAGTCAGCAAACTACTAGAAGCCACAATCAAAGAAAGACTGGTGGAGTTCCAAGAGATAACAGGCTACAGGATCAATAGCATGGTTTTGTTCTCAGGAAGTTCTTGTCAAACAAATTTGATAGACCTTTTAAGTAGCAAATTAGGGTGGTAGATAAAGGGCAGTCAGTTGACATACTGTACCTTGATTTTAGCAAGGTATTTGATTCGGTCCTGCATTGATGTAGCAAACCAGTAGGAGGAGTGAAGTGGTGATGCCACTGTGTAGACCACTGGTAAGGTCTCATCTGGAATACTGTGTCCAATTCTGGAGAGCGCATCTTAGGATGGACATAGACAGAATGGAAGCAATCCAGAGAAGAGCAACAAAAATGATACATGCAGTGCACCACAAGCCTTATGAGGAAACTCTCAGGGAACTTAACATCTATTCACTGGACGAGAGAAGGGAGAGAGGGGATATGATAGAGACTTTCAAATACCTTAGAGGAATAAACAGGATACAGGAGGGGAGCATATTTTAGAGAAGAAATTGCACAAGGACAAGGGGACATAAGGCTAGAGGAAGGGAGGCTTAGGAGAATGCTAGGAAGTATTTTTTCAAAGAGAGGGTGGTGGATCTGTGGAACAGCCTACCAGTGGAGGTGGTAGAAGTGAAAACAGTATGGGGATTCAAAAGTACATGGGATAAGCATAAAGGCACCCTGCTATGCAGCAGAGTGGAGGAATAGCAGCCAAGATAAGGGTAGGGATTGCCAAACCAAGTAGGGAAATGGGCAGACTAGGTGGACCAGTTGGTCCTTATCTGCCATCATATTCTATTTTTCTCTGTTTCTATCATTATTCAGAAAACTAGGGGATCTTGGGTTGGGGGACAGACTAACAAGATGGGTGAAGAATTGAATGGGAGAGAGAAAATAGAGGGTGAAAATTAGCTGCAAATTCTTGGGAAGGAGGGAAGTCACCAGTAGGGCACCAGAGGGGTCAGTGCTGGGGTCAATGCTCTTTAACATCTTCATCAGCAACATAGGATAAAGCATCAGACAGAAAATCTGACTATCTGAACATGACAGCAATCTTTGTGACAGAATAGACTCTGAACAAGGTATCTATGAGTTAAGAGAGGACCCAGAAAGGCTCTAAAGGTGGTCATAAATCTGGCAGCTAGGCAGTATAGCCTAGAGGTTAGAGTAATGAGCTGTGAATGAGCTTGGCACATCCATGATTCCCACAAACTCCACTTACATACTGTGCGACTGAGCAAGTCACTTAACCACCCCAGTGTTCCAGGGTTGCCCCTGAAAACATGTACTTGTGCCTAGTGAGCCTTACCCGGTTACCAGAAGAATAAAATAAAAATGTAATGCCAAAAAGTACAGGTAGGCATTTTCAGTTTGGTGCTCACCAACTTGGAGATCTTGGGTGGAGTGAGGATAGGGGAGTCACTATGCTCCAGCAACCACAACTCCATTTGGTTCAGGCTGGCTTTCGAGAATGCCCCTATTAAAAACTAAAGTTCCAGACTTTAGAACAGCCAACTCCAACCTGATGAGGGAGCTGTTCCAAGACAAACTGACCAGGATGGATAGCATTGGTGGCGTAAAGCTGGAGGGCAGTCAAGGTAACTATTCTCTAGGCAACAAATTCATGCATGAGAATTGTTGCAAAACTAAACAGATAAAAGAGGTCAATATGGTTCCTGGAAAGGGTTAGAGAAACACTGAGGGCCAAGAAAAGATGTTCACCAGATACAAGGAAAAGCAGGGGAAGGAGAAATGGGGAGAGTACCAAACAAGAACTAGGGAAGCAAAGAGGATGGTCAGAGATACAAAAGCAGACATGGAGCTGCTGAGATATATTTAGGAAAAGAGGAAGTGGGCATATTTGTAGGCTACAAAGTGGGAGATAATAGAGGAAGCTTAACAAAAAGCAGCCATTCTTAATGATTATTTTGTCACTGTCATCTCCGGGGAAGACAATATACTACACAATATAAGTTCACAAAAAACAGATCTTGCATGGCTAACCTAACTGCATTTTATGAATCAATTAGTGAGCTACTAGATGTAAATATGCTATGCAATGTTGTATAACTTGACTTCAGCAAAGCATTTGGTAAAGTACCACATGCCAAGTTAAGTGAACAACATATCTCAATGAATTTAGATATAAGACTTTTGACATGGGTGCAAAACTGGCTGAAGGACAGGTAACAAAGAGTCAAAATAGGGAAACATCCCTCTGATGAGGTCAAGGTATACAATGGTGTGTGGCAGAGATCTGTCCATGGGACCTGTTTTATTCACATTATTTATACGTGATATGCATACTGGACTGCAAAGTAAAATTTTGAAGTTTGCTGACGATATCAAGTTGTGGGGACTGGCCCTAACAGTCTTGGATGCTATTAAGATACAGAAAGACCTTGCTAGGCATCAAGACAGCTGTCATGGATATTCTGGAAAAGAGGTACCCAGTAATTACCAGAGAAAGGGTCCAGAAGGGGCTAGAAACTCCACATGTAAATAAGTCCCAGGGTGGATGGGATGCACCAAAGGGTGCACAAGGAATTGGCAGCAGAACTGGCTGAACCCCTAGAAGGGCTATTCAATAGCTCAGTTCAGGAGCAATTGGGAAATTACAGATCTGTCAGCCTTACTTTTGTTTGCTTGTTTATTAATTTAAAAGTTTAACAAGGAAAGACATACTGAGCAGAAAACAGTTAATTTCCAAAGGCATCCAGGGGAGATGCGAGAAGGAGATAGCTAAACAATAGAACTATTGAAAATATGAATAAAAATGCAATAATCTAGCACAATCAGACCTAGTTAATCCATAAACATTTGTTTTTGACCATTCTGTTACGTAATAAAAATATATGTAGTAACCAGACAATGACAAAAGGTTTTTTGTTGTTGTTTACCTTATTAGAAAATTGGAAATTTGGTAATACAGTGCTGAGCAGTTAAAATATTCTAGTCTCCATGTTTTGACCTTTTTTGTTAAATTAATAATTTATTTTTTGCCGTTGTAACTACAGTGAATCCCTTTCTCCTCAGCAGTTGCTGTTCTCTCTTTTCAACTGCCTGGACATTCTATGACAATAGTAACAATGTCCAATCATACAAATAGCCTGGAATGGTGTCACTGATTCAATGGAATGTTTAGGAATATGAAAAGAAAGAGCAGCAGCTTGTGTGGAGAGTGTAACTTGAGGTAGAGCCAAGTGCATCCCAAAGCTAGATTATTTATTACTGAAAAATTGCTCAAAGTATATCAGAACACATACTGGCGTGGACAGGAAATGGGAAGGCTGTTAAATATCTAAAACTCATTTTCTATCACCTTTTACATGACAGAGGGGATTAAGAGGGATTAATAAGACTACCATTAGCACACGCATTTACACATGCAAGAGATTATCCACGTTAAAATGAATGGAAATAATGGTCTCTGTACTCTGGACACAGGATTCAGATTCAGAAACAGAGGTTTCCATATGAAAGAGGCAATTAACATGGCAACAAATCTGTTTCAGAGATGCCCTGTTCAGATAATCAGGAATACATAATAACAAGGCATGGATTAACCAGGTCTGACTCATTTTGAAAGTGAGGTGAGTAAAACAAAATTCAGATGCATACAAGTGTCTGGACAGAGTGGAGTGAGGAGTACATTTTTAAAAACAATGTAGTTTTTTTCTAGATAAGAACTGATCAAATGCCAATAATGCTCCAGATACTGTTGGCAGGTAGAAGTAAGTTGCTCACCAGTTTTAAAATACAGTGAGTAAAACAAAATTAGGATGCAAACGAGTGCTGTAAATCTGTAAAAAAACTGCTCCTTTTGAATCATCAGTTATGTTATGAAGCACTCTTCCTTGGTGTGGAGTATTTACAAATGTTGGGTGAGTATTAGTACTCATTACAAAAATTTTCTGAAGAGTATTTCCTTAAATGGGTTGAGTAAAACAGGTCGGTATTCCCCCTTTCTGGAGCCCTAGGCAGAGGAATACCAAATGCAGAGAGAAGGAAAAGCTTAGGGTCAAGGCCATCTGGACTACCACCCTTCAGTGGACTGAGGGCAAGAAGAGCCTTAAGGGAGACAGAGGGAGTGATAGGAGACAAGAAGGAGTGATAGGAGAGAAGGAAATGAAAGAGAAGTGGAAGGTAGAGTTAGGGAAGGGGAGCTGGGGAAGAGGGAATAAGAGAAATGGCACAAGTAGTAAAGTAGGTGTTAGAAGATATAGCAAAAGTAAAATGGTCAGAAAAGGAAGTCAACAACCTTGAGAATAGGAGAAGGAGACTGGGTCTGTGCTATGGGTAAACTGACAGAGTCACTGGTCAAAGTGGACCTGGTGGACTACCTAGACAGCAACGGTTGACAGGATAATAAACAGCATGGGTCTGTGGCAGAAAGGTCTTGTCAGATCAATCTGATAGTTTTCTTTGACTGGGTAACAAAGGTAATAGAGAAGGGCTGTGGATTTACTCTACTTTGTTTTCTGGAAGGCTTTTGACTGGCTGCCACACAGGAGACTGCTGAAGAAGCTGGAGGAGCAGGGCATGGTAATGGACATAATTAAATGGTTAGATAAGAGAGTGGTGGTAAACTGGGTCAAATTGGAAGATGGGGGGTCATGAGTGGGGTACTGCAGGAGTCTGTCCTGGGTCCTGTCCTCTTCAAGTTTTTCATCTGTGACATTGGAGGTGCATCCAGGGGAAGCTGTATTTCTTCACAGATGACATAAAGCTCTGTGGTAGGGTAGATAGCGTCGAAGTGATGAAGAAGATGCAGAAGGATCTACAAAGGCTAGAGAGGTGGTCTAAGATTTAGCAGTTGAAAGTCAATGCCAAAAAGTGTAAGATTATGCATCTAGAGAAAAAAAAACCAGGGACAGAGTACAGTATCACCAGAAGAAAGGGATCTAGGAGTCATCATATGTCACTCCTTCAAAAAATCAAGTCAGTGTAACCAAACCTATAGTGAGGGCAGTAGGATGCTGGGGAATATCTGAAGGGGTATTGACACCAGAAAAAAGCTGGTATTACTACCTCTGTATAGATCATGGGTGAAGCTGCACTTCGAATACTGGGCTTGGTTTTGGACTTCTCACCTATAGTAGGACAGGAACAGAGGAGACAGTGTAATATAGGGTGACCAACATGATTCAGGATTCAGGACCAGCAGGTCAGATCTTACAAGGATTGTTTCAAGGTACTGAACATGCACTCACTGGAGATCAGGCGAGAAGGAGGATGTCATAGAGACTTTCAAGTTTCTGAAAAAAATAAACAAGGTGAACTGCAAGGAACTATTTAGCAGGGATACATAATTGAGAACTCAAGGTGATGAGTGGAAACTTGAGGTAGAGTGTGGAGGTTTATGGGGGATGAGAAGAAGTTCTGTTTCATTATGTTCTGCACTGGCTGCTGGTTAGGTGGAGAATCACACTCAAGGTGGGTTTGCTCACCTATAAGGCCCTATATGGATCAGGTCCTAGCTACCTGAGTGATCTCCAGACTCCTGTCCACCCTGTGCACTCACTCTGCTCCTCTACCGAGGGCCTCCTAGCAGTTCCTAGGGCCCACCTGAAGACCTCTGGAGATAGATCTTTCGAGGTGGCGGGCCCAGTTTTATGGAATTCGCTTCCAAGATCTTGGGGGCAGGCCCCATTGGTGGAGATTTTAAGCAGGGTCTGAAGGTGCATCTCTTTAGGGGGGCATTTCTGGATTGTCTATGAGCCTTAGAATAGCTAACAGCTGAACTGTTTATTTTTAATGAGAATTTATCTAGGTTTAATTGCTGTTTGTTGTTTTTATTGATTTATGTTTTATATTGGTCGTATGTTACTTATTCTAACTGCTGCCTACCTGTACAGCGCCCAGACCCTCTGGGATGGGGCACTTAACAAATAAAATTTTGCTTACTTACTTACTATTTTAAGGAAATGGTGGTAGTGCCATGGAGCAGTCTGCCAGTCAATGTGGTAGGTGCCAATATCATAAATAGTTTCAAGCATGGCTGGGACAGAGTGAAGAGTTTGGTAGTTGCTCAGGTCGGGAACAGTAGGGAGGGTAGGGGGTGGGGTGGGGTGGGCTAGAAGGATAGAATCCCATATGGACAATATGTCCCGGACGGATAGAGAACTATAGGCAAACTAGATGAATCCTTAGTCTTTTTCTGCCATCATTGTTTTTGTTTCTGTGTAATACACATTTGAGACAAAAATCCAAAGGCATAATACTGGTTGGGGGGTGACAGTTACTGTAACAGAGGAGGAAAGGGATCTGGGGTTGAGGATGTCTAGCAGCCACAGATCATCAGCACACTGTAACAAAACCTAAGGGAATGCATTGGTGGGTGGGAAGGGCAGTAGCAGAAAATAGGTATTCATATTCCCCTGTACTGGATTCTAGTTAGACCAATCCACAGCTGGTGTACTGTGTATTATTCTGAAACCCTTACCTAACAAGGACGTCAACGAGCTGAAGACAATACAGAGGCAAGTGACCAAAAACATTCAGGAACAACAAGAAATGGCATACGGGCAATGATTAGAGTCCCTCAACGTGTACTTATTGTAGGCCAGAAGGGAGACATGATTGAAATATTTAATGCAAGGCATTAACAATGTGGACTCAAGAGGGCTGTTCACAACCAGCAGCAATACACATACCAGGGGGAATAGTAAGAAACTGGTGGAGGGGATGTTCAAGAGGGATGTGAGGAAATACTACTTCACAGAGAGGGTGGGGGTGGAATAAGCTAGAATTCTGATTTTCCTACTCATTCTTTTTAGGTGGCCAAAGTTGTGCTACTGATGCCAATAAAAGATCTGTCATTTCAGGTAGGTCAGCACAGCACTCACTCACTCACATACACACACACACTCACTCACACACACACACACACACAAAGACACACACACACAAACACACAAGCGCAGCACACACACACACACACACACACACACACACACACACACACTCACAGACACACTTTTCTTTTAGTAACACCTACAAACTTTTCTTTTAGTACAAGTGCTCTTTTAAAGCATATGAGAAAGGGGCACTCGCTGCTCCATGGTACCTCACACCAGTCCCTGGCCAAGAGTCTTCCAGGATAGCAGCACACAGACACCCACAGCACTCTCCAGAACAACTCTGTAGTGCAAAAAAATATTTTGGGGGTAAAAAATTTGCAGTATTCTAAGTCAACGTGAAAATCATCCCAATATACTGAGTGACTTCACAGTGTATCAGCATGAGCAGGCGTGCCTTACTTGGGTGAATAGACATAGAGTGCTGTGGGTATGTGGGTGCATCCCTGTTGGGAGACTCATGACAATGGACTGATATGAGATAACATGGAGCAGTGAGTACCCTTTGTTGATCTGCTAATGTTCCCTGTGACTTCTGAGCACACAAGTTTTGTACAGAGAGCTGCAACTAATTTTTTTTTATCTGCTCTTTTAAATCATATGGGCACATTAACTTTAAGAAAAGAAACCAAAAGAAATACCAAAAATGATATAAAACAGACGTTTGCACAAACAGTGGATGGTGCAAAAGCAGTGGAGAGCTTAAACCGGGAGTGGGATCTACACAAAGGGCAAGTCAAGGGATTAGGGAGAGTGGGGGGCTCAATAATGACTCCTTGGGGGCATGTGCAACCTCATGGAGAAGATTGGAAAGACCTAAAACTCCATTCTGCCAGCAGTTTTCCATGCTTCTATGTTTCAATCATTCAGCAGTTTGTAATACAGAAATTTCAGCTACACCAGCACCAATAACTGTTACCAGGGAGTATACAAATTTGTCTGGTGCTGGAAACTTCAAAAATATGCTGTGCACTACTGACAAAGAACCTGGATGCTTCTAATCCAGGGAAGTAATTGGCACCCTCTTAGAATGGCTCTCTGTTGCTAAGTGAGTAATCAGCTGCTCCTCTTGGTCTCTCTGCGTTCCCTCACCCTGGATATTTTCATCCACTCCTGATCAAAAATATGGTTTTAAAAAGCCTATCAGAAGTGTGAGCCCAGAGTTACCACCACCAAAGAGAAGGGATCATATGATGAATGTGGGTAGTTGGGACAGTTCCCCCTTCCACTACTGCTGACCCAACTCTAAATGTTGATGCCTTATGCCAGACACAGAAAGGTTACCTGATTTTAGACATCACAAATTCTTGCCAAAAACTGTGCTTTAAAAGGTTTGTTGTAACTGCAGTGTCCAGGTTTTCCATTGCAGAATGACCCATCTGAAAGGTCTGGGCACTCAGAACAGCCAAACCCCCACCACGTCCAACCCACCTCTGAACTTTGGTATGTTTGGCATGAGCAAGACCCCAAAGGGCTTAGTGATTGACCAGCAGCCAGTTGGACTGCAGGCTTTGGGACATCACCTGCTCATGCCCAAAATTTAGTTTTAAATGGCTCATTAGATCCACAGAGTCATAAATTGCCATCACAGATCAAGAGGGATCATCTGAAAGGTGTGGGTAGTCAAATGAGCCCTCATTCCACTACCAATGGCCTGATTGTAAACTTTTGTACCTTCTGGCACAAGCCAGACCCAGAAAGTCATGTGACTGGTCTGTAACCAGTTCAGCTGTGGTCTAGAGGGCATTACCCACTCCTGTCATTTACATTGTTAGCAGGATCAGGTAGTCAATAGCACAGCAGTCTGTAGTGTAAGGGCTAGAGCATAATGGCATAAGCTTGGGGTGTCAGCAGGAAAACTGCTATCCAGGGGTTCCCTACTGCTTCACCTTTACAGAATGATTGTTGTTAAAGAAGATACTGGTAAACTATGATCTTTCTGGACTAAAGGTCTCCACTACTCATTCACACTAATGGGACTACGCCGGAGGAGCTCGGACCCTGCAGGAGCCAAAAATCTTCAGAAGGGCCGGTGCCGGGATAGGACCGTGCAAGCGGAGCACCACAAGACTTGCTCACACCGTATAGGCTATCTCAGCATCGACCTTCCAGACACCTCAGTTCCTTTTCTCCCACTGTCAAGTGCGCTTCAATGACAACATCACTCGCCTGCCGGGAGTCAAGTGTTCATCTATACGACAGCAGCTATAGCCATTCACTATTCGATTAATTTACTACTTTTAATGTTCTTTCCTTATTAAAAAAGAGAGAGAGAAGAAGATGAAGAAGAAGAAAAGGAAGAAATTCTCAGCCTGCTATCAAAAGAGTTGACCTTAGACAGTAGCAGTGATGGTACGGAGACTTTGTTTGAAAGCTATGATGGCAGTGGGGCTGTATCCAGTCTGCCGCTCTTTGCAGAGAGGAGGTCTGACTATAGGCAGTCCAGTGCTCGGGGGGGAGACAGTCCGTCTGAAGCACAAAAGCAGAAGGCCCATTCCCGAGCTTGATCAGGGACCCAGCTCTGCTTGAACTTGAGCTCTTCTTTCTTCTGTTGGTGGAAAAAGATATCATACCGCTCGAGGTCACCCTCTGGTATGTCTGCACAGGGATTGTTGGTGGTGGTAAGCAGTAGGCTTGACCCAACTTCAGTGGGATCCTCTGTGGCTCCATTCTTTACGGCCATGATCTTCGACTCCGGGCCCCATCTCTGCCCTCGATGGGGCTCCAGTGAACAGTTTCACCTCTGGGCCACTCTTTTAGAGTAGGGGTATGACTCTGCCCAGTTGATTTGGCTAGTGGACCTAGTTCTGGGGCCTTCAGGCCTCGAAGCCACTGGATCATGGCCGAGTTGGGCAGGCAGGATGTGCCCTGTGCCTTCTTCGGTGCCATCACCATCTATGTTGACCCTGCTTGCCTAGCCCCCTCATCTTTTCCACTGCAGGGGCCGGCATGGGTACTGCTTTCCTTCTTCCCCTTTTTTCTTCAGGTCTAATGCCAGTATGCCTGATGCCATGTGTGGTGCCAGCACTGCTTGTGGTGCCAACACTGTGTATAGTGCCTGCGCTGCGAGTGGTGCCAGCACTGCAGGTGGTGCCTGCACCATGAATGGCACTCAACTCCTCAACACCGTTCCAGGTGGTGGTGCCCCTCGTGATTCTGGCCTAGACCTGTCTTTTGGAGGATCTTCTGGGGTAGAAGTGGATCTGGATGAGTCTTTCCCTGTTCTACTTTGTCAGAGATGCAGTGGATGACTCATTTTAGGGTCTGGAATGCAGGCTTTTTGTATCAGCAGAGCCTGTAATGGAAGATCTTCTTTTCAGTTTTTCCTCAGGGATATGGGGTCCACCATAACATTTCAGACTTCATCTGTGGACCAAAGCAGACTTCTATGTCTGGAGTTACTACAGTCCTCAGTACAAGTACACCTTGTGGAACACACTAAATTCAATGGTCAAGAGCCTCCCGGACTCTACCACTCCATTGCTATGGGCATATAGTCCAATAATCAGCTAAAAACTTTTATAGACTCTGATGACACTGCCCCTAGGGTGGCTGCCTTTGGCAGCAGATGATTAACATCTCCTTGGCAAAGCTTATTGGTTTAGCCCTGAGACTGAGCTCTGGAGGGCACTCAGACTCCTGCTGCCCCTCAGAGGCACGGCATTATCATCATTCTCATAACAGGCAGTTCTTTTAAGGTAGAGACATGGAAGCCATTTTTCAGGAACCAACTCCTCAACTGCAAAAAAAAAAAAAATCACACCACAGGGCCCGAAAGCATCCAGTTCCATCCTCTTGGATCTGACTCAGGTCCCACCTCAGCTGTCTGAGGTGAACGCCTCTTGGCGGTAGTGGGGGGGCACGTGATTGGTTTTATAACTAGTGGAAGTCCAATCCAACAGATGTATGGCTCATCAGGATTGTCCACGAGGGATACTCTTCCAATTTCACAGAGATGTTCCCTAGATACAGGTGGCAGCCCAGTCTGTTTGCCTCTCTGTCAGACCCCCTTTTTCCTCTGAGAGATGGGGCCTCAGAACAGTAGAAGTTGTACCACGGTGAGTCAGTACACAGATTCCTACTTCCTTTGCTTGATTCCAAGATAACAAGTGGCATGCGCCCATTTCTCGACCTTGAAAGGTTAAACAAGTACCTGTTCAGGGAGGCGTTCACCACTCCTCGGTATTCAAGCCTTCACTTCCTAGACGTTTGGCTCCAAGCCAGCCCGTCCAGGCTAGAGTCTTAGGAAGCAGTTGCCACAGCTTCTCAGTTGCTTTCTTCCAGGAGGGGTTTTCTGATTCAGGGAAGGTGCCAGATTCTCCTTCCCAGCATCTCCTTTTCATAGGAGCCCTCCTGGATGCCTCCAGGGCGAGGGAATCTTTCTTCCAGAGAACAGAAGAAATGACTTTTTCAGATGTCTCGTTACTTCACAGATAGCTACTCTGTCTGGGCCCTTTTTGATGCAGCAGATGCTGGAACTTATGCCTTTGTCCGCAACAAATAGTGGTCTCCAACCATGCATCCGCAATCCTCTGCATAAATGACAGAACATCGGACAAAATTACTTACATGGTAGATGCAGTTGGCCTAGCTTCTGCAAGGTCTACCCTTACCCTCTGTATCCCAGATCAACATCACCACAGTTGCACTCCTGATCAGTTGCGGAGCTCACTGTCAAGACCTCCACACTCCTGGACCCAGGAGGAGAAGCAACATCTTCTCATAAATTTCTTAGAGATGAGAGCTGTCTTATATGCTTTTGAAGTCCTGAAGGAGGCCCTTTGCCACAAAGTGATCCCACTTTGGAGTCAGACTGATGACAAAATTGTGATGTTTTCATCAATAAGTAGGGTGGAGCACTCTCCCACCCTCCGTGCAGGAAGGCCGTGAGGAGGTAAGAGTGGTGCCTTGAGCATGTTGCATCAGTTCAATCATTGTGCAGTAGCTTTTCGATGAGTGGGGCAGTCCCAACCTGGTCCTTTCTGCGTCCCCTCTCAATGTAATTCTGCCTCTGTCCTGCTTCAGAAATCCAGACCCTGGTGTTTTTCTGTCAGGATGTATTCACTGCACTACACTTTCCTCCCCTTCCCTTAGTTCAGCGGGTGTTGTTCAAGTTGTAGGCAAACAGGGCAGGGATGATTTTCATCATCCCAGACTGGCCTTGGCAGATATAATTTGCGTAGATAAACAGTCAGTCAGAAGCTTCCCTGAGGCAATTCCCTCTACAAGTGGACCCTCTGACACAGGGACTTTTGGTCCATCCTTCCTGTGCTCCCTTCGTCTCCATGCCGGACACTTGAGGAGATGAAAGTGAGCAAGTTTTAGGTTTCCAGACAATTGTAGAAATCTTAGCAGAGTGTAGACTTTCCACCAGGAGGACTTGCATGACTAAGTGGTTACACTTCACCATCTGGTGTGCAAAGTTTCATCTGGACCCTTTAGGTTGCCCACCAAGTAAAATTTTGGGGTGCCTCATGGACTTGTCGATTGCAGGTCTGCTTTTCTCAGCAGAGAATGTTCACCTCTATGCGTTTTTGGACTATCTTGAGCCAGTAGACAACATGTCACTGGCTCAGTTACTGTTAGTCAAGTTTTGCTTCTCCCTACTTACTTCATTAGCTCCAGAATAAAGGAGAGCGCGCCCTTTATCTCTCTGAATGCTAAGAGGGTCCTGCAATTCTGTATCGTTAGAAATGAAAAGATATGCATCCAGCAACTATTGTATCTTTTCACATGCCTTGCCTGGGTCAGCTTGTTGCCATGAGATGTTTTTTTGCTTGGTTAGTAGCATGTCTTTGATGCTACTAACGCATGGCACAGCTCAAGTTGGAAGGCTGGATTCTCATCACTTTACCAGAGTGGATGGAGCTTTCCTGGTGGAGACTCGTAATGTACCCATTGCAGACATCTACAAGGCAATGAGTTGGAGCTCAGTGCATACCTTTGTAAAGAACTATATTCTGCATGTCCATGCCTGACAGTTAGCTTTCTTCGGCAGGATCGTTCTTACGGACTTATGTCCTGAGTGAGCTCTGTCTCCTACCTCCCTAATCGGGGTTAGCTTGGTACTCTTCCATTAGTGTGAATGAGAGGTAGAGACTTTTAGTCCAGGAAGATATGGAAACTGTGTACTTAACATAAACCTTGATCTTCTTGGACAAAGTCTCCACCACTCATTCACACACCCACCCACCATCCTCCAAGCTCACTTGTTCTGCTTTGGTCTTCACTTCCTTGTTCAGGCTGTGAAGACATTGTTGAATTGACTCTTCTTACATGGGTCATCTGGGCCTTCACATGGCTGGAAGTTAGGGTTAGGTTTTCTTTTGTTAGTTTATGCTGCACCTCCTTGGTCAAAAAGATACTGAGGTGGTTGGAGGGTCGACGCTGAGATAGCCTATATGGCGCAAGCTAGTCTTGTGGTGCTGCACATGCGTGGTCCTATGCCGGTGCTGGCTCTCCTGAAGATTTTTGACTTCTGTGGTGTCCTAGCACCTCCAGCATAGTCCCATTAGTGTGAATGAGTGATGGAGACTTCATCCAAGAAGATCAAGAATTACGGTAAGTACGTAATTTCCATATTTATTCTATCTGGTACTGCACTGCATCACTGTCTAATACTTTCATTTATTGCAGCCTTTTAACTCACATTATGGCTAACTGTGAAATTTTTTGGGTAGTACATGCATATCCATATACTTCTCTACCAACTGGTCTAAAATAAACCATAGAAAGATCTATAATAGTTGAAATATATGCCATTAGAGATTATTAAATCTAATGTACTATATTATTATAATATCCTACATGTCTTATCCTAAGTCTGCTCCTCATACTGAGGCTTTATTTATTTATTTACTTAATTTATTTAAAATTTGGTTACCGAGAAAGGCTTACTGACCTGAGGCTCATTTTCAGGTGCGACCTGGGAAGGGGAGATGGAGCAAAACAGCAGTACACAATAGCAAAACAACATCTGAACAGACAGACAAGCAATGTGTTACAATAACAGAATAAACAAAGAGAACTGGCATGTTCCACAATTAAACAAAGTGCAGTGAACTTTAGCAGTACTTAGAATGATGACCAAAGACCTGTATAGGTTAAAATCAAGACTTCAAGGGTAACCGGAAGAAGGGTAGCAGGAGCAAGTGGTGGGGAGAGATGAAGTTTAAGCAGCATTTGAAGGAGTTAAAGGATAGGGAAAGATGGAGGAAGAAGGGGAGTTAGCTCCAGAGAGAGGGAAGCCTATAGGAGAATGCAGATTGTCCAGCAGATGAGCATGGGTGAAGAATGGCAAAAGTGCAATGGTCCTTAGAGCAGAGGGAATGGGAGGCGGGGGGGGATTTGGGATAGGAGCAAGGAGAGGTAGGACAAAAGGGTGTTGAACCAATATTTGGAGATGAATGCAGTGCAATGGGCCTGTCCGCCAGATGGCAGATGAAGGATAGAAAGGGAGGAGTAAAGCAAGCAATTATGTGTGTGTGGAGGAGACTTAGATGCAAATGGCAGAAGAAGTTGAGGAGGGTATCCAGTTTGGTGAGGGAAGTGGAGGGAACAGAGCCCTAGACCACATTCGCATAGTCGAAGACAGGGAGCACCATTTTGGTAATCAGCTCCCTGTGGACATGTGGAGGTAGGCAGCCATTGTAATGCTAAAGGGTACCAAGCTTGGGATGCAGCTTGGCATGGATGACATCTATGTGGGCTAAAAAGTCAAGCTTACTGTCAAGCCACACCCCCAGGTACTTAAAGGGACTGAACCATTTTGAGTGTGGTGCCATCCAGAGTGGTGAAGACAAGGGGAAAGTGAGTCTGGCTAGTTTCTGACTGATATCAAAGGTCATGGAGACTGTCTTTTTAGTGTTAACTCTAAGTTAGTTAGACTGCAACCATGGAGGACATTGTTGAAATTCTGCTGGAGCAGGTTTCCTATAGCTGCAGAGGAAGGACCAGAGGTGAAGGTGACTGCGTCATCTGCATATATGTGTATATGTGAGTTGACACAAGTAGAGGGGAGGTCACTGAGGAAGATTGAAAAAAGACGGGGTCCCAGAATGGAGCACTGTGGAACCCCAGATTGGATAGGAAGGGGGGTGACAGGGAACCACCAGTCAGTACTGATTGTAGATGGCCAGTTAGATTTCACCAAGCAACAGCAGGGGTAGAGAGGCCAGAATTTCTCAGCTTGTCTGGGAGAAGTGGGTGTGACACAGAGTCAAATGCTTTGGCCAAATCAACAAAATTGCTGTGGTAATGAACCCCTGGTCCATCCTGGAGAAGATGGCATCAGTGACACACAGAAGGGAGAAGACTGTAGAATGGTGTCTCTGGAAGCCAGACTGGAAAAGTTATAGGAAGTTAACAGATGAGAAGAAACTGAGCAGTCTGTCATGGACCAATTTCTCTTGCAGTTTAGAGAGGCAGGGTAAGAGGGAGATTGGACGATAGTTTCCAAGAGAAGATGGGTGGCCCCAGTTTCTGAAGAGGAATAACTCTGACCATCTTCCAATACTGGGGAACAGTGCAGAGAGTGAAGGAAAGGTTGAGCAGGTGAGTAAAGGGACAGCTGCAATATCAGGAGCTGAGAGGTGTAGTAACTTAGGGTCAAGACCATCAGGACAGGATTTAGATGGTTTGAGGGAGGAAAGGGCAAGCAGAGTTTTATGGATGGTGATGGGGTAAAGTGGTATCATGGAGGGGTATGGGGGAGTGAGAGTAGAGGGAGGGAGGAGTTTGTAGTGGGGAGGACAGAAGGGCACAGGTTGTGAAGAACTGGTTAAAGAGAGTCACAACAGAGGCATGGTCAAACACAGGTGAAACATTTTCCATGAGTCGGGGCTGATTGTGCAGAGGAGTGAAAAAGGGAGTGTGTAATCTTCCAAAATTTAGAGGGGTAATTTAGGTTTGACAGGAGGTTGGCTTTGAAATACTATGATTTAGCTGACTGGACAGCTTTCATGCAATTGTTCCTCAGAGTCCTGTAGAAGATGTGGTCATAGGAGGAGCAGGATAATTTGTAATGTGCCTAAGCATGGTCCCGGGACTTACACAAGCATATATTGAGAGTTCTACTAATATGCATTGTCCTTTGCTATTTTAGTTTGATTTATCTCTGTGACTATAAATTAAATATACCTTATGTGGGTAGCAGTACAGTTATGAGTTAAATACTGTACATATGCCCTTGAAGTACTGTACTAGCATCTTGCCTAATTCTAGATATGAAAGGTACACACCTCCTGCTGCATGTTTATTGTACCTTGCATATCTGTCTCCCATCTTTATAAGGTGTTCTGAGACTGCAGGCATGTTTGGATTTATTAATTTCACAGACCAGACTCCTTCAATATTGCCCACGGAAGGCCTTTTTCATTCTAGTTCCTCCATAATTAAATTCCTCCCTGTTACTGACTCAAGTCAGTAATTTTTTTTGTTTGCCTACTTCTTCTGCTTTACTGTGACATTCCCATGCAAATCCTGGCATAACATCACTCCTTTTAATTACCTCAGATGTCTTTAAAGAGAGGGGTCTCTCTTGTACAATTTAACACCAGAAGTGTAATACCTACAATTGATGCTTGTAGCAATGAAACACTTTATACTCCCCAAATTGTACTATTATAATAAAAAACATGGTTAAATAACAGAATACCTGACTCTGCTCTTACTTTAGAAGAGTACCAGCTATGGAGGTATAATAGTGGAAAATAAGGGGTGGTGTGATAATAATGCCCTTAAATATAATGTAGAACAGCTTAACAATCTTGCTAGCACCTCTGCATGTGAAGTAATTTACTGTTAAATTATCATTACTAATATCAAGCCGCTTTTATTAATTGACAATTACCACACACCTATGGCTGATGTAGCAACTGTAAACTACCTTTTTTATCTTCTCCTAATGAAGAAAGAGGACTCTCACAAGCTCCTTATTATGAAAGTCTTTAATATGGATTGGAATTCTTCCCATCTGATCCTTACTATCTTAAAGACTTAGTTTTAGATTTGGGCCTCGTACAGCTTCTTAATAGCCCTTTTCATCTGAACCACAAAAATGTGTCCAACTCCTCAGTGCAGTATCTAATCTTTCAAATAAACCTGAGATATTTAATACCCATGGAGTTCTAGCTGATTCATTTAGTGAGCACCGAGTTACCTGTCATATCTGTAAGAGAATAATGCCATCTTATTTACCTAGGTATATCTCCTATCTCTCCATTAAATGCTTTGATTACATTTCCATTATGATAGAACATAAAATGTTAGATGGGGTATGCTAGAGTCAATTCCAGCCATTTAGGAGGTCTTGGAACTCTTTAAACCTAAATTTGTAATTATTTGTAACAGACACACCACACATCACACAGAACAAATTAAGCAAGCTTCTTGAAAAGGTGGCTGCCTCACAGCTCACCCACTCCCTTTAGGTCCACGATCTAATCTCCCCTGCACAACATGGCTTCGGAAAAGGGCACAGTATCTCCACCGCCCTAGCTGTTGTCACCTCCAAGATCAGGTCTGCTGCTGACATAGGCAAACTGACTGGAGCCATCTTCATGGATCTCTCTAAAGCCTTCGACTGGGTTGACCACTCACTCCTGTGCTCCTCTCTCTGGTCCCATGGCTTCTCCTCCCCAGCCCTTGCCTGGATCAATAACTACCTCATGGGCAGACAACCGTACACAAAGTTCAACAAGGCCCTGTCTGAGCCCTCTATGGTTAACGGCGGAGTCCCCTAGGGCTCTGTCCTTGGGCCTGTCCTGTTTTCCCTATTCATTAATGAGCTGCCCTCAGTCCTAGTGCATGTGCGTTCTGCTCTGTATGCAGATGACCTAGTCATCCTGACCAGCTCCCAGGACATCTCTGTCATCAATGCCAAGCTGAATTCCAATTTTGACCAAATTCAAACCTGGCTAAAGGATCACAAGCTTACTATCAACCTGGAGAAGACTCAGACCATGATCTTTGGCTCTACAGCCAAGACAAAAGCTGTCCCTGCCCCTCTAAAGATCTCATGTGCTGATGGGTCCCTCCTACAAGTTGAAGATTCTATCAAGTACCTGGGGTGACACTTGATCCTCAACTGGACCTCTCTCTGTACATTCACAATGCAATCAAGGCCTCAAACTGTAAGTTGAGTCTTACATACAGAGAAAAAAGGCTTCCTCACCCCGGCTGCCCATCTCACCCTAGCCAGGGGGGGTCCTCCTACCCATGCTCTTCTATGGGCTTGTCACCTTTGCCCACATCACCAAAACCAGTCTCTCAAAATGGGACATGGCATACAACAGTGCATGTCACTTTGCACTCTCAACTCCCCACCTCACCCACCACTGTGAGCTCTACTCCCGGTTTGAGTGTCTCCCACCGGAAAAGCACCGCACCTTTGTCTTAGGCAACTTCATTGACAATATGGTTAGAACTGCCACTCCTTCTGCCCTTGCTGCATTCTTCTTACCCACTGCCCCCTCCTACCATCTAAGATCCAGTGACTCTCATGTCCTCCTAGTTCCAAAAACCTGCACCCAAATGGGCGACCGAGCCTTCACTGTGTATGCTCCCAGGTTATGGAACTCCCTTCCTGCAAGCACTCACTTCTCCTTTTCCCATCCCTGCTTTAAAGCCTCCCTCTGGGGTTTCCTCACATTGGCCTCCTCCTGCCACTGCACTTAACGAACCCCCTTGACCACTCCACTCTTTGTTAAGGTGCCGGGTCCCTGCACCTTATCCACTAGTGAAGTGTGCTACTACTAGCCAAATTGATTGTGATGGGTCCACTTTGGCACTACTGCTCACTAATCCGTGTATATGTTACTGTTCTATCTACTGCTCTATCCTTAGGGGCATAATGGCCCTGGTATGTTGATTATTGCTTTTACCATGCTGTTTATCATCCTCCCACTTGCAATGTAAACCCTTGATGCTTTTGTATGACATTGTTTGTTGATGCTCTTGTTTTTACCTTGTACCTGTCTGTGCCTGATGTGCTTGAATGTACCTTTGTAATCTCCCGGGTCGCACCTGAAAATAGGCACTTGGTTGTCTAGTGTGCTTACTTGGTATACAAAGCAAATAAAAAAGCTTCCTGTTGTGTCTTTGTATTCTTCCCACTTATACAAATCTCAGAAAGTCAAAGACAGAGCTTTGAAGAAGGCCAAAATAACAAATTCAGAAAGTGATAGATGGAACTACAGAAAACTCCATAATAAGTACCTCTGTGATGTTGGGGCTGAAAAAGCTTCCTCCTTTAGGGATAAGCTTACAAGTGTACACAATGTCAACCTGGGCTCCTTTTGAAAGCTATTATAAGGCTTCAGTCATAACCATAATTCTGAGCTACCAATTTCTTATTGGACAATGAATAGATCCAGAAGCAAATGATTTGATACCTTTTAATGGACCAACATAGATGTAACAACAAGAACAAAGTGCTCTAGCTTTCGAACCAACCAGTCCTTCTTCAGAAGCTCATGGCAGTTGTTTAGAAAATACAATACTTATAACAGCTAGATAATGCAGAGAAAAACAGAAAAAAATTTCCATTGGTTTAAAATACTCATTTAAAAAAAAAAAAACAGAAGATGATGTCAGAGAAGTTTAACAGTACCATATATTGGACAATGGTCATAATGCTGAGTGTCTGGATAAAAACTGTCGAGGTCTTCAGTGTATACCCTGTTTAAGCACACACTGGTGTGCCACCTTGTAAAAAAGGGTGAGAGGATGGGCTACATGAAAAATGTTGCGCTCAAGTAGTTACACGTCATCATACTTCTGTTTCTTTAAACATTCCAAATATATACATCGGAACAAGTAGCTCAAAAACATTTCTTACCCCAAACAGCACTTCTGGTGCAAGACTGGTAGAAAAACCAACAGTATTTACAGGAGTCTGAGTTAGTCTGGGTGGCCGACATTTTCATCCAATTCATTTTATCATTTCAGTAGCAGGGTGGACTCACACTATCCACATTTAAAAAAAAAATAGAAATTATGCTCTATCTTGTGCCAAAAATGCTGATGATTTAAAGAGACCCAAATTCAGGTTCTCTTAAAAACTGGGCTGCCAATTCCATATACACAAGCATGCAGAAACTTGAAGTGAAACATTAGCGTATGTGTGCTTTCATATACAGCATCGGCAGCCCAGTCTATGAGAGATCCAAAATACTTCTCTCTTTAAATTATATCACTTAAAAACATTTTTAAGCCTGAGGACTCTCTAAATACTATTAATGCTGATAATAATGAATGTTTCTTGTTCACAAACCCAAATAAATTTTCACCTTCAACTTTCAGTCCCCACGGGGTATTCAGAGGATTGCTGTTCATAAAGGTTAACAAAGCTGGTGATTATATTGGGATACACAATAAACTGCTTTCATATGCTGCCCAGTCATTTATCACCCTCTGACATATTTGTTCAACCTCTCTCACTCTCTCTCTCTCTCTCCTCCAATACATTTTTTCCTAGCTGGAAGATTTCCCATGTCATTTTTGTATATAAAGATGGTGACTCATTGTTTTAACTAACTATACCAGTTTCCCTTCTATGCACAATCTTGACATTGTTGAAGAAGCTGACATCTAAGCAAATGATTACATTCTTATTAGATAATTTTCTCAGCCCTAATCAGTCAGATTTTAGGCTCAAACATGGCAGTTTCGTCCCTGTTATGTCAGTCACCAGTGTCCTTGTATCAAGGATTGATTGGGGCAGTCTTCCTTGACTTATGCAAAGCATTGACACAGTGGATCAAGAAGATGTGATAAACAAATTGTGCAACTATAGGTTTGCTCCTCCCACCCTGCAGTAGTTCTAAAACTATTTAAGTAACAGTCAACAATTTGTAGCTGTCACAAGATCTTGCTTTCCCTGGCATCCCTCAAGGCTCAGTATTGGTCCTTCTTTTATTTTCATTGTGTACACCAATGATTTAGCCAATCAACTCTCATTTTCAAAAACACACTATAATGCTGATAATGCATTGTGTACTACAGTACCAAAGATCTGCCCACTATTTGGTCTCATTTTCAAAATGACTTTCTCAAAATCTAACTCTTACTTTAGCAAAACAAACTGGTTCTTAATTCAAAGAAAACTCAAGCAATGACTTTCAACTCCTGAGTCTCTCTTAGGAAACTAATTCAGTGACCTAAGCCTGTCTACTCTGGACAGTGCCATATTGTCTGTGGTATAGTCATATAAAGATTTGGAAGCCTAGCTAGACCCTTATTTAAAATTGGTTACACACATTAATAAATTAATTACCAAACAACACATGAAATTGCATTCTATATAAAATTAAAGACTGTCTTTTAAAGAAACTAGACTGAAAACTGTTGACACATTGGTTCTACCTTTATTGTACTATGGGGTGGCACTTTTTGGGCAGGCAGCTAAGGTGTTGCTAAACAAACTAGACAGGTTGTACAATAAGATGACACTGTTTATATTGTTCACTCAACATGATACTTATCACTGCAATCTTTATCCTATCTTGAGAGGACTTTACTGGCTGATATAAAACTTCTTCATTTGTTGCTGCTTGCCTTCCGATGTGTAAACGGTGCTGCGGCACCTTATTTCAGGAACCTTCATACAACAAAGGCTTCCACTCTGGTCTAAGATCCACTGCTGGTTATCAACTACAGTAGTAACCCTAACTGATAAAAGCAACTATTGATGGCATACCTTTTGTTTTAATATTCCTTCTCTCTGGAACTCCTTAACAGTCAACTGGGGCCCCAGTAATGGCCCTTTTCCTTATACCTTTCTATCAACTCACTGGGTAGGAGTCAAACTAGTGTTCCATGTAACTGCCATTGAGTTACCCTATTAATTTAATAAGAATAAATGTTGCAACATATTACCGGACTGAGTTTATTTTTATAATTGTGATTGTTTGATTGCAGTTTTGTAATGTAATACATGTTCCTGGATGTTACTGGAAATCCACTTGGCTCAATGGTGTTCCAATTCTTATCTGAATAAACATACTAAATGAATGATTACAATTGCTTGGATTGCTTGGATCATGCAATGACAGACACCGGGCATGGTCTTTTAGTATATCTCATGCTGAGTCTATACAAGTACAGTGTGTGTATATATATATATATATATATATATATATATATATGTAGTATGTATATATATATATATATATATATATATATATCAGTATGTTCATCTATGTTACTGACAGAGGCACATACTTTTGAGATACATTGTTACATAGTACTGTTGCATCTCACCATTAGTACTTCTCAGGCATAGAGGCTACATGCAGGCTTGGAATGTCATTCTATGATCTTGGGAGCTATGGGAGCCCTACTTCTCAACTGAAATCTGGTCAAATTATGTATAAAAACAGCACTGCATTAGCCACAAGGGCTCACTTCATTAGTAGGGGCTCTGAGCCCCTGCTCACCACACTGTAATTGTAACACTGTATATGTGTATAATTACACACTGCCGATGGCATCATCCAGCATCAAACCATTTCACAGTTGTGGAAGTCAGTATACAGCCTACATACCTGGCATTTTGAAACATGTTCAGTGGTTATTTAGGTTAGGGAAAACAAGTTTATCCTCCTATCACATTAAGCAGTGCTGACCAGCTTGCAGCTAGCATGTAACTGTAAATTCCCTACATTAATTAATGTAGGACCTACTAAAATTCATACTAAGGTTCATACTAAGGTAAGTGCAAGAGCGAGAAGGCAGAGGCCCATAATGCTCTTATGCTAATCCATTGTATAATAGGAAAGATCATATCCACTGCCTGTCAGACTATCTAATCTATTTTTAAAAATACTTTTAGTTTCGCTAATAATGACTTTAAGTGGTAATCTATTCCATGGACCCACAACTCTGAGAGTGAAAAAATATTTTCGACTAGGTCTCAAGAATGGTTTTCTGACTAGTTGCAAGGGATGCCCCCTAGTATCAAGGTTAACATTTTTTTAATTCTAAACCTAGTTCACATAAAAGATAGGGGTCATGAACAATGTTGTATAATAACCTAAGATCACCTCGAAGATGATGTGTGGATAGGGGCATAAGTTTTAAGATGTCTAACCTTCCCTCATAAGAGACATTATATAGCCCAGAAACTTTTTTAGTAAATTTCCTCTGAACTGTTTCTAATAAAAGGCCTTCAGATTTTTTATACGGACACCAGAGCTGGGAAGCGTATTCTAAATGTGGTCTTGCATATGCTCGATACAATGGTAACAACACCTCATGCTCCTTTGATCTGATGTTACATAAGATAGACCATACTGCTCTGTTGGTTTTGTTAATAATGCTGTGTACGTGTCTGTTGTAAGATAAATTATCTGATTTTATAATGCCTAAATCTCTTTCATCCAATGTTGTGTCAAGTGATATACCGTCCAATGAGTAAGAAATATGCAAATTTCTTGTACCTAAATGCATAACTTTACATTTCGAGATATTCAAAGTCATGCCCCAGTTCTTAACCCATGTAGTAATATAATCAAGATCTTTTTGGACGTTGTTAGCCTGGAGGACAGAGGCACAAGGGCCACCTATTTTAACATCATCTGCATGTTTAATGGTAAAAGAAGAACAACCTAAGGTAAGATCAGCAATAAATGCCTGAAAAAGGCAAGGGCCCAAAACCGAGCCCTGTGGCACCCCACTTGTCACTATACCCTTAGCTGATTTTCTCTCATTGATCAATACATGCTGAGAGTGATTTTGAAGCCAGTTATTTATCCAATTCACAAGGAAACTGTTTATATTTAACTTATGCCCCATGTGGCATGATGTCAAAAGCCTAGCTAAAGTCAATAAGAATGACATCACAAGGCAAGTTTTTATCAAGGGAAGAACTAATATGTTCATAGAAGCATATTAAGTTGGTTAAATAGCTTCTGCCTTTTTTAAAACCATGTTGCTTAACATCATGAGAATCAAGGACAGGATATATCACTTCTTTAATTAGACTTTCTAATAATTTACAGATAGAGGTAGTTAAACTTATTGGCTGATAATTTTCCCAATTGTTTTTAAGGCCTTTTTTTATGAA
Organism: Neoceratodus forsteri; assembly: GCA_016271365.2. Taxonomy (NCBI): domain Eukaryota; kingdom Metazoa; phylum Chordata; order Ceratodontiformes; family Ceratodontidae; genus Neoceratodus; species Neoceratodus forsteri. Next base: position 678,293,240 of record CM028132.1, read on the forward strand.
TTGGGATAACATCTGCCTCTCTCCAATCCTGTGGTACAAAATTTGTGGCCAAAAAATAGTGAAACATCAGTTTTAAGGTGTAGTAATAACATCTACTAACAAAAATATTAAGTGACCAGCTATGCTATCTGGGCCAGGGCTGTATTTATCTTTAAGTGTTGTTATTTTTTTCTTAATAATGTCTGTAGAGAATCTAACAGGTGGAACATTAACAGTATCAAACAAGGCGGCATCATAAGCTGATGTGACAGTACCAGAAAAAATCTTGCAAAAGTTGTTATTAAACAATTCAGCCATTTTTTTAGGATCATGAATCAAAATATCATTGTCAAGTAATGGACCAACTTGACATGTGGGTTTCCTCAAAGAATTAATATGAGTAAAAGTGCTTGCTGTTTAATTTGTTAGCGGTTAATGCTAAATTATGTTCCCACTTGGATTTAACCCTTTTGATCATGATCTTACTTTTTCTTTGTGTTTGAATATATGAAGCCCAATTAGAGGATGATTACATTTTTTGATATCTGATGTACTTTTTATGTTTTAATCTAATAATTCTTTTAATTGACTGGTTCATCCAGTTGGTGACTTTATTTTGTTTAGCATTTTTAATCTTGGATGGAATGCATAAATCTCTAAGATGACAAATAATGTACTTGAAACTTTCCCAATAAAGTTCCGGAGTAGAACCTGTCAGAAAAAACTCCCATTTGATATTCCCAATGATATGCTTCATTGTTTCCAAATCAGATTTAGCATACAAACGTATTTTGGTAAGATTGAAGTTACGAACATAAGTTTGTATAATATTAAATGTGATGGTGTTATGGTCAGTATTCCCAATTGGGTCGCTAACCAGAATATTATCTACAGTTAGGTCATCATCACAAAGTACGAGTCCAGAATATTATTTCTTCTAGTTGGGGTAAGTATATTCTGCTTACGACCCAACTGAATACATGTATTCAATAGCCTATTCCCCTGACTGGTATTGGCACTTAAATTCTGCCAGTTTATTTCACCTAGGTTGAAGTCTCCAGAGACTACAATTTTGCCTATCGCTTTAGCCTGTTCAAATTCGCATAGAATAGTATCTAAAATGTCAACTGGAGAGTTGGGAGAATGATAGCAAGAACCCAAAATGAGGACATCTGATGTAGACAGACTTAACTTGACCCAAATGGTCTCAGTTTGTTTGTCATGTTTTTTAATATTCTTAGTAATGTCAATTGAGTTTAGTTGGTTTTTCACAAATAACGCAACTCCCCCCCCCTTCCTATTATTCCTATTATATGTATACTCCATGTAACCTGGAATAATTGTCTCCCAAGATGATTTGTCATCACCCCAGGTTTCACTGATTGAGATAATATCAACATCATCTCAACTAATTCTACATTTTAATTAATCCAGTTTATGATTGAGACACCTGGCATTAAAGCTTAAGCAATGCAAATGTTGACATATCAAAGAGCTGCTAGCTGAAGATTTTAGAGACGGTGACCTGCCCACCATCTCACCCCATGAATTCAGTTTAAAAGATTGTTAACAGATGTCAAAAACTGTTTTCTCAGGACAGCATTGCCCCATCAGCTTAAATGTAAAGCATCAAAACAGTACAATTCGGGATGATGTTCAAATTCTTCCCAATGAGTCAAACAAATCAAATTCTGTTGAGACACCATTTCCTAAGTCATTCATTAATTACTTTCATTTTATTATTAAAGAACAACGAAAAGCATGGAATAGGTAAAATTTCAGATATTCAAATTTTACAACCTATATCTACCAATTTATTAGTTAATGCAACAAAGTCTTCTTTTATAGATTGAACAGAATCCCTATAGATATTACTAGCCCCTACATGTATAAGTGCTATGGGGTTATTGCTACAGTTCTTCATAATCTCTGACAGCATCATTGTAAGATCAGATATTTTAGTGCCACTGAAACTAGAACTAGTTCTATTAGCTTTATCAGGGTTACATATTATCTTATCTAAGTGTTTAGTTATAGAGTCACCCAAAACATAAATTTGTTGTTTCAAGGGGATGTTAAGGTCATAATGTTTGCTTGACAAGGAAGGAGTAAGCGTATTATTAATGATATGATTGGCAGGTGGTAAGTGAGAAGTACAACAATCAATTATCCCAATGAGGGCATCTGTAGTTACATCTGTAGCATTTAAAGAAGGGGATGATAAAGGATCAAATCTATTAAATTGCTCAATGCAAAAATGTTGAGCCTTTCTACCCTTTTTTGTGACTCTGGTGCTTTGTGTGTGAAACCAGCTGTTTGCATCATTTTGATTGTTATCATTAAAACAATCATCCTCCCTGGCTCTTTTTCTTAATCTTTCATTATGTAACTGGGGACTGTTAATAACTGTCTGGGCACAAACCTCAGAGAGATGGGGGTGCTTGGTGTAATAACGTCCCACCTTCTGTGCCATGATTAACTTCTAAAATTGGTGATGCAGTAGTTGCTTTAAAACATTTATGCATATCTGATTGGCTGTTTTCAAGTGCTATTAATAGTAAATTGAGATGCCCAATCATACTGTGTAATTCCACAATTTCTAAACATTTGCTGCATGTGTAAGGCTGATCAGGTAAATTGCCAGTAAATAATGTAAACATGTTCCAATCGATGCATTGTATACCAATGCGTCCAGATGTAGCTTGAATGGTGAGAACACTGCCTTCTGCCATATTACAATCAATTACCAGATCTAACACAAAGTAAAGATATTAAAATAATTATTCAGTTAGTTGTGACTAGGTTTATGCACACAAGATGTCCGGTCTAAACAGGGCTTTAACCATACAAGGTAAATAATACATCTTGCCCTAAAGACGAGTGAAAGCGGCTAGTTGTGATAAAACATGCAATAACATTGTATCCCCCCTGCTGTCTGTTAACTCTACAACAGGAGCTGCCAATAGCTGCCAAAACATGGCTGCAACACAAACTACAAGGCAATTTGTATCTCAAAACCAGGAAATGTAACACTAGGTTCCATTCCCTTGATTATAGATATGCAGTAAAAATGTAATACCCACAAACGCTCACTCTGCAAAGTGGACAGGTATACCTAAATGTTAATAGAGGTCTAAAGCCTAGTGTTTATAACCTACCAGCCAATGGGCGAATGCTGCGGAGTAACATTCAGCCAAACTGTGTATAGAATCAAATCCACTAAAACCTGATCTATCACACTGCCATGCTAAACACGCAAAACACTCGTGAGGACACGCGTGTCTCTGCGCGTGTCTTCACGCACAATGTGCGCTCGCCCTGCCTGAGCTTGCCCTGCTCGCTGCAGGGCTGGATTAAATAGCAGCCCCAAACCTGGAAGTACTGTCAGCAGGCCACGGCCAGCACAAAACCCCCAGTACTGCTAAACCCAATAATAAAACTAAAAGTTATGACTTAAAGTGGTTTTAAAATAAAGGTACGAGGCACCACAGTGCTGCAAGAACAGCTAAAAATAAACTCAAAACACAGACAAAAAGTCCCTCTTCCTGTTCAACATAAACAGGGCTCAGGCAGTAATTTTATCATATAACAGGCTCAGAATGGTGCATAAACATAACTAAGCTGTGCAGAGCAAGGTCTCACACAGCATACTGTCTTAGTCTCTCACTCGCTGCAGGGCTGGATTAAATAGCAGCCCCGAACCCGGAAGTACTGGCAGCGGGTCACAGAGCACAAAACCCCCAATACTGCTAAACCCAATAATAAAACTAAAAGTTATGACTTAAAGTGGTTTTAAAATAAAGGTACGAGGCACCACAGTGCTGCAAGAACAGCTAAAAATAAACTCAAAACACAGACAAAAAGTCCCTCTTCCTATTCTACATAAACAGGGCTCAGGCAGTAATTTTATCATATAACAGGCACAGAATGGTATATAAACATAACTAAGCTGTGCAGAGCAAGGTCTCACACAGCATACTGAGCTATGACTGCAGCTGGTCATCATGTTTGCAGCTCCTCATCACAGTACAAGTATTTCTGTATATACTGCATTCTTAGGCCACTTGTTCTACTACTATTAGGCCATGACAAAATAAAATGCTGCTGTTTGGAATTCATTTCATCTTATTTTCTATTAAACATGCTATGGGGTCTGAAATGAAGCATTTGACCCCTACATTTTCCCTGAACAAGAAATATAAGGACAGGATTTTCAGTGTGGATCTATTCAAGACCCACTCACTCTATTGTTAAAGCATACTGCCGTAACCCCCAGCATGCCTAACACTGAGAGGGCTACTACCCCTGCCTGTATGGCTAGTGAACAGGTTGAGGGGCCTGGGTCCTATGACATAGTGCCTCCATTTTTATAAGCTGAAAATTTGGGGAGAAAGGTGTCACTCGGCATGCTGGCTAGGTTTGATTACTCTGCACAGGGGCACCCAAAGTAATCCAGAGACTAGAAGCAATAACATAATGTCCAATACCAGGAGATGGGATTCTAATGTGTGGCTTTATTCAACAACACTGAATGAAAAGCATAGATGGACCCTCACGGGGCTACACTCCTTGTAATGCAGATAAGGTGATGACACAGACACAATCCATTCCTGGATCCTAAACTTCCATATGTCATGGACTCTTTAACTAGTGGCACACTACCACCATCTACTCTATCCCAATGTCTAGGCACCCTCTGAAGGCACTGGCCAATACCTGACAGAAAGGTGACTGCTGTCTCAAAGCGAATCCGTAGAGGTGAGCACTGTTACACCAGGTGGGGGGTCTCCCACCTTTTGTTCCATAGACCCATACCCAGCCATTCCTTTGTTTACACACACACACATCCTTAGCTACTGTAGTGCAGACTGTAAATGGCTTTGTAATGCAGTAACTGTCTTTCCCTTGAAGACCCCCCACACACAACAGTCATTACATCTCACTGTTCCATAAGCCCTGGACTTGGCATCCTGACTGACCCATAGCCCCAGAGATTTATTTACTCACTGTTTTGGTGAATGACACTAGCCTTTTATCAAAGCTTCATCACCCTCATTGTTGCAGATGTCCAATAACTCTGAAGTAATCTCTATTCCACAAAAACTGTAGTGCCCCAGCACTCTCTATCAGGCAGCTTCTTCCTTTTTCCCAGGCCAGGGGCTTACCCTGGGAGTTGGTTCCTTGTGCCTCTCTTATGGTGGAAGCACGCACCCTAAGGTAGCTCTGTGTCACAGTTGAGGGCAGGGGGGCCTGCCTCTGCAGGGCACCCCCTCCTTCCAAGGCACTGAAGGAACTACATCCTTCCTTTTTATTTGCCCACTTCAGACTGTAAACAAAAACTAGACTGCTTACTTCAAGGATCAACTCTAGACTGACTTTGAAATTCCCCAACCTTCTACCTAATTCCCAACTGCAACGTTCCATTGTGGCTTATGCTACTGCAGAATTCTAAATGATGTCATAGCCCCAGCTCAGCAAAGACTGAAAACAGAGCAAGACATAGTGAAATCCATTTAACTGGAGTTTCACTAGCTGTCTGTCCCTACCTGCCACTAGTTCTAACTAGGGTTCTAGTAACCCCAGGTAACAGGGGGGTTACACTTACATCTGTACTGTTGAGCCTTCTATTAGATGGTATACAGCATCTGAAAACACTTAATTTGCATCATTTTATGAAGCAAAATGCCACAAATCAAACTGTTGCAAGACTTTCAAATGCTTGCATGCACTGAAAATAGGTCAGGCAATGCAGAGCTCATTTGATTTGACAAAGATTCTGATGGCTCCAGCTCCTGTGTCTGCATCTGTCTCTTTTGAAAATGTTGCACAAGCTGTTTTTGGCATTATAATTATAAAAAATTATGTTTCTGTTGGAAGGACAAAATAACGTAAGAACTGCATACCATTCCAGGAAAATGCCCTTAAATATCTGAGCAAACACTAATATTTTTCTGTGTTTAGCAATTATAAGAAGTAATGCATTCACAGTAAATCCATTCTGTGTACTGACAAGGATCCAGCATCAGATTGGGAACTCAGTAGCACCAAAGGGGTGGAGTACTTATATGTAATGGAATGCTTGTCTGAGCCATTGCTTGTTATTAGTTCACAATTAAATGGTAGTGAGGGGTGGGTAAATTCATATTGTTCTCTGTGCCCAAAGCACTATGACCCAATTTGCATCTTTTCTCTATGTATACATGACTCCATGTGTTAACGTTTACTAGATGTGATTGACACTTTCGATCTTCCAAGGCCTCTTATCCAACCTGGGTGGTGTTATGCAATGCAAGGACAATAAAGAACAAGACAGCAATTATTACTAATCTTGTTGAGACATCTGACTTGGTCTACATCACCGAGACCTGGCTGGATGAGAATGCTGGCCTGGTATTGGAGTCAGCTGTTCCAGCTGGTTACTCTGTGATACACTGCCTGAGATTGGATCATAGGGGTGGGGATGTAGCCATCTGTTTTAAGATGGAACTGGGCCTTGTAGAGGTTCCAGTGGGGACCACTAGGTATTTCAAGTGTATCGTGGGTGCAGGTGTGGGCATCAGGATTCTTCTCATCTACCATCCACCCAGAGATGAGAAAGCTTTCCTGCAGGAAGTTGCAGACTTCATGATCAACATGGTGTTGGAATCCTCCAGGTGGTTGGTTCTGGGGGATTTCAATGCCTGACTCAATGATGAACTCTCGCATTTTAGTCAAAACTTCCTCCAACTGATGACTTCATTGGGCTTTTCACAGGTAGTTACCATTGCAACCCATATTCAGGGTCACTCCCTGCACCTGGTATTTCTTCTGGGGATGGAGGCCACTAACTTGGTGGTGGAACCAGTTGGATGGTCAGACCATCACTCTATAAGGTTCAGTTTTGTGGTTCCCCCTGTGAGACCTGCCCCTTTGGAGACGGTTCAGTACTGCCTTTTGAGGGGTGTTACCCCAGAGGGTCTGATGGTGGTGCTGGACCTATCGAGTAGGCCATTGGAATGCTCGGATCTGGGGGGCCTAGTGATGTGCCATAATAGTGTGGTGCTGGGGGCCCTGGATGCCATAGCTCCTGTCTGAGTTTGCCCTCTCCCTCTCCACCCTTGGTCTCCTTGATTTGATGGGACTTTGAGGGAGTTGAGGAGAGTTGGGCGAAAGTTGGAACATTGTTGGTGGAAATCCAGCCTGGAGGAGGACAGACTTAGGTTGATGGCCCATTATGGGGACTATCAATCAGAAATCTCCCATAAGAAGGCAGAATTCCTGTCCAGGGAGTATGCTGCAGGAAGGAATTGACTGACTCAGCTCTTTTGGATCTTGGACAGGCTGTGCAATCCAGCCTGCCTTCGGTGCCAGAGAGCCTTTTCACAATCTAAGTGTGATGAGTTTGCTCAATTCTTTGCAGATAAGGTGTCTTCCATCAGGTCAGAGATCTGCTTGACAAGTTCAAATGAGTATAGCTGTGATCAATGTGAGAGCACAGGCACCTGGTCTCTCTGGATAGATTTCGAACAGCCAGCAATCATGGATATTTTATTTTATTTTATTTTATTTATTTCAATCTAGGATTACAATACTTTTGAGCCGTGGCTCTTTTACAAAGGTTCCACATCAGCGTGTGCAACAGTCATCATTTTTAGTTACAAACATATAGTCATTGACTTACAGACATGTAATAACCAGTACAAGAACTTGAGCTAAGAGCAAGACAAGGGAAGGGTTGGTGGTGGGGAAGTGAGGGTAGGAGATCGAGGGGGGAGGAGGCACGAGGTAAGGGGGAGTGTGGGAGGTGGTTGGGGTGGGGGCAGGAGTGGAGAGATGGGGGGAGGTGGGTGAGGGTGGGAGACAGTGTAGCCAGGGGGCCTTGTCGAGGGAATAGGACAGGTAAGGTGCTAGGGGGTGATATCATGAAGATTGTTCAGGGCTTGCGACCGACTTACTGTAGTTTGGATCCTGGTCCAACTTACCTCCTTGTGGGGTGTTTGGATGTCATCAGACCGATCCTTGCTGAAATAGTCTGGTTTTTGCTGGACCAGGGGGTGTTTCCTGACTCCTTGAAGGAGGCTGTGGTGACACCCCTTTTAAAGAAACCTTCCTGCGACCCAGACTGTCTCGCGAACTATAGACCCATCTCTAACCTGCCCTTTTTGGGCAAGGCTATTGAGAAGGTAGTTGCATTGCAGCTCAAGGACTTTCTTATCACCCACGAAGTCTATGATGCTCTCCAGTCCAGTTTCAGAAAAAGGCACAGTACTGAGACTGCATTTGTCCGAGTATTTAATGATCTCCTGATAGCGAGGGATCAGAGGAATTGTTCAGTCTTGGTCCTCCTTGATGTCTCTGCAGCATTTGACACCGTGAACCATGGGGTGTTGCTGGAATGCCTGTGGCTATTCTGTGGACAGTTAGGGACAGTCCTCAGGTGGTTTTATTCTTTCCTCACAGACAGGACTCAGAGGGTGGTGCCCAGGTTTTTTCCTTGGCCTCCTTCTCCCTGCCTTGTGGCGTGCTGCAGGGTTTCGTGCTGTCTCCCATGTTGTTCACGGTGTAAATGTTGCCATTAGGAGACATTATAAGCAGAATAGGCTGGGTTTTCACTGCTATGCAGATGATACCCAGCTCTACATGTCTTTTTTACCCAAACAGAACAGTGTGGTCTCAGTTTTTAACAGCTGCCTTGCTGAGATTCAGGACTGGATGAGTACTAACTAGTTAAGATAAAATCCAGACAAGACCAAGGTGTTGGTGTTGGACCCAGGTCAGTGGGTAGAGAAGTTGACTCCTGGGCAACCATCTGGCCTTGTGCCTGGGGGCAACCAGTTGAGACTTTCTGAACGGGTGCAGTACCTGGGAGTTGTACTTTATAATGAACTGACGCTAAAAGCACAGATGTCAGCAGTTGTCAAGTCCTCATTTTACCATCTGAGGAACATTGCCCGGAAAAAGCACCTTATTCCACCCAAAGGCCTTCCTACTTTGGTTCATGACTTTGTGTCCTCCTGTCTTGGTTACTGCAATGCTCTATAACTATGGTTATCGGGGGCAGATCTTCATTGCCTGCAGCTAGTGGAGAATGCTGCAGCCAGATTGTTGACTGGGCTGTCAAGAACTAGCCATGTCACTCCTGTGCTGCGCAAACTGCACTGGTTGATGGTGTGATGGAGGATCACCTTCAAAGTCACGTTGCTAATCTTTAAGATCCTACACAGACAGGGACCGGGTTATTTGCGAGACCTACTTCAGCACTACTGCCCCCTCCACCCTCTCCACTCCACTGACGAGGGATTGCAAGAGGTTCCCAGGGTCCATCTTTGAACATCAGGTGCAAGGGCTTTTTCTTTTGTAGCACCAACCCTGTGGAACTCTCTACCTCATGGGATTAGAGAGTGCCTGTCCTCCGAGACTTTCAAGTCTTAATCAAAAACATATCTTTTTGGCCTGGCATTTGGAGACAATATTTAATTTATTACTGGTGTTTGTGATTTAAATTTTTTCACTGTATATGTGTTTTTTACTCTGTATTTGCACTTTGGCTTTGGAAAAGCACATTATAAATAAATTTGATTTGATCTAATTTGGCATAAAGTCAGTGACCTTTGCAAAATCTATGTGCTTTTGAAAAATCTGTATTTCACAAATGACTGTGTATATACCATTCCTGTAGCATGGTCACACATTTGTGCTCATTAATTACTACTTTCCAACACTTTGAACTTTGCAACTGTGTTTCAGACCCTCTATCTATAATTCCAAATTCTACTAGTTGTAAGGTTACTGTGACAGTTACTCTAACATGACACCTTTCTGAAAGAAACCCATGGTTGGCCAAAGTGGGTGATTTGATACATGTTATTGGACCAGCAAGAGATTTACAAAACACAAGTTATCAAGCTACATGGAGCCCTTCATCTGGCATAGCAGACAGCTTTTACTGAAAACAAGCTTCTTAGGATAGAGAAATCTACTAGTAAATAAACTTTTACACATGGGTATAACAGTTCTTTTGATAAGGGAGTATGCAGAAACAAAAAACAGTCTTTGAGGCACTATGTGATTGCAAATCAGATTACTGATGTAGACTCCTCTCCCAAAATGGAATGTGACAGAAGAAGACTCATAAATTATAAGACGTTTATATTCAAAGAGCCTCCCTAAATACAGACTGTGCGTGTGTGTGTGTGTGTGTGTGTGTGTGTGTGTGTGTGTTTGTCTGAAAGAGAGAGACTATAAATAAAACATTGTTAATGTGTAAAGCACACTAAACTGTGTCATATGTAAGAGATAATGTATATAACTATGTGCACAGGAAATTTATATGCACCAGAACCAAGAAGAAGACAATTGTCAGTTAAAATGTCTAATGGGTCATGAAACCAAGGTCTATATTCGGTACATTAGTTTTAGTATCAAGAAGGCAAATAGATTTGAGCTCATAAGTTTGCTTTTGTTGTATATTTTTAGAGAAAGCAAGGGAAAAGAAAGATCTCCTTTTGGATACTGACTGAAAACATATTTTTTCAGACCCTGCAGGAAACACCAAACTATGAAAAAAATAAGTGATTGATTTAAAAAATGGTTTCTTGTAAATAGACATTGTGACTGCATACTTTATCCTGCAAGAATGAAAATGCTAGTAAATGAAAAGATTTACATAGTCAGTAATTATAATGTAACAGCTAACTTGTTTTTTCTGACTTTCTTTTCTAATGCGGCTGAAAACTCTGATCTGTGTAAAGCTCCAGGGGCAACATCTTCATAGCCTTTGTACTATGGAAAAAGGAGTCACATCATGGAGAGTGATGTTTACAGTATGCCAGTATGTGCTGAACGTCCCATATGAAAAGCTTCAGTATGTACAGTCAGTGCCAAGTTGTCTTTGCAGCAGTGCAAAGTGTCCCAGATACACATGTAAATCAAATGTAATCTCATTAATATGTGTGCACTGGGAAAATGGAAACTTTAGCACATAGTAATAGCCTGTCTGAGCAGCGCTAACCAACACATGCAAAACGTATCTTTCAACAGAGGTAAAGCACCCTCTACTCACCTCCACAGTTGGCTCACATGTGCCCCACAAATCCGTTATTGATAGACTGCAGTCTATCAACACAGAACTTGCATGAATGTCCTATGTTAATAGAAGTACTTATATGTTGAGCAGTCTATCGATAACAGACTCATAGGGCAGATGGTGGCCAGCTGTGGAGGTGAGTGAAGGGATGTGCTGGCTGCTGCCCCAGGATTGGCGGCTCATGGGGAGGGGGGTTGGCAGGTGAGGGGTGCCTCTGGACATAAGGGATATTATATAAATAAACTGGCACTGTTGACCAAACTTTAATCACATGTAAACTGAGTAATTTAGATGTTTAGGTTTGGGTTCTCCTTATCTGGCTTGGTTAAGAGATTATTTGAATAACAAAAGACAAATTGTTAAATCATAGGAATCACGGGAATAATATTGAGTCTTCAGGCGTTAGCCTTAACTCATCAATTTTCATTGGACATAGTATGCACAAATGTACCTATCGAGAAATGATTTAAACATATCCTTCAATTGACTCTCTACAATATACTCAGGTAATGAGTTCCACATAGTTACCACCCTTTGATTTACTCATTGTCTTCTTTTAAGGGTTCTGAAGTTCTCTCCCCTGAGCTGATGCTCATGTCAACTTAAGTTTCTGTTAATATATTTATGCTGTAATCCTGTACAGTCCATTCAATTCTCATCTTTAAAGGCTTTATATACCAGACAGAGATCACCCCTAGTATGTCTGTATGCTAGCAAGTAAAGACCTAATTCTCTTAGTCTTTCACCATATAATAAATGCTTCAGATTAGTTATCCCTTTACATGTCATACATTGGACTGCCTTCAAAAGAGAGACATCCCTTTGTTTGTATGGTACCCAGAACTGGCTGCAATACTCCAGGTAGGGCCTGACCAAAGTACCATACAAAGGCATTATCACATTCCTATCCCTGCTTTTTACATGCCTGAAAATAAATCCTAGCATTCTATTTGCCCAGCTCACTACCTCTCTAGTATGGTCACTAAATGTTAATATGCTGTACATAATGATGCCTAAATCCTAAAGAAAATGTAATATCTTGTGGTGTGCCACGGGACTCTATTTTGGGACTCTTACACTTTACTTTGTTCATTGATGAATTGCCAAGGACCTACGATACAACAAACATAGAAACAGACCACAACAGCAGAAAAAGACCATAGGTAAACCCAGTCTGCCCATACTCTCTATAATCCCTGGAACTTTCCCTGGAACCTATTGTTCCTCTGGGGTACTAACCTTGTAACCCCAGGCAACCACTATTTCCTTCATTCTATTCCATGCCTGCTGGAATCCCCTGACTGTGTTTGCATCCGCCACCTCAGTCGACAGACTGTTTCAAGGTTCTACCACCCTTTCTGTAAAGAAGCACTTTCTCACATCTCTCCTGTTAATTTCCACTCATGACCACACGACCTTGAGTTGGTATTCAGGGTAAATAATTTCCCATAGTTTACCCTGTTAATTTCCTTTAAGGAACTTGAAGGTCTCTTTCATATCTCCTCTCTCTCTTCTGGTTTCCAGTGAGTACATGTTTAGTGCTGTGAGGCGCTCCTCATAGGATCTGCCCTGCTGGCCCTGAATCATTTTTGTTACTCTGTGCTGAACTGTTTCCAAGCTATCCTTGTCCTTTCTGAATTGAGGACTCCAGAACTAGATGTAGTACTCCAGGTGAAGCCTCACCAGGGATCTGTAGAAGGGAAGTATTACCTCTTTTCTTCTGCTATCAATACCCCTCCCAATACATCCCAGCATCCTGTCAGCCTTGCCATAGGCCTTGTTTCACTGGCTTATTTGTTTAAGGGAGTTACTGATGATAACTCCTAGATCCCATGTTGTAACCCATAACATGTTGCTATACACAGGTGATACGGTACTAGCAAATTGTAATTAGCATGGATGCTGACACAGGTAGAATAACAGATGAGGATACAGTAGAGCAGAACATTTAAAAACTGGATATATATAAGTCAATCAAAGAAGAAAGGAATTAGCTAAGCCATTAACTAATATTATTAACAGAGCCATAGGAGAAGGGGTAGTCTGACTTGACTGGCATACAGTGACAATGGTAGCCACCCACAGAAAGGGAAATAGATCCAGTATATACCACCGACAGTGACATTTCGACAGTGACTGTCACTACAGTGACTACAGCACCAGGTCACTGTAGTGTTGGTGCTGGACCCCAGCACTGTATTCCAGGGGTCTTGCACACCTCCCCTAATAAACTCTGACTTGGACTTGATAATATTTAGTGGGGGAGCGTGGGGGGGAATAGCCCCCCATGTGGGGGGTTTGAGGGGTGAAGCCACCTGGAGAAAACATGTTCCTCAGTGAGAAACCGTATGCCAACTGCAAATGCGGTCAACATGACGGTTTCGCTGTACGGTCATTCAACAATAATGTTGTCAATAACTGGTCGTGGATCCTGTAGCTCCAACCCTGAGATCTACCAACTCATTAATCTCATCTCAGAGGTTGGGAATCTGGTCAAACAAGGACAATGCAACAGCAGAGATATGGGGTAGTGACTTTAAGGACCCAAACCACCAAAGCTTTTCCAAAAACCACTAATGTAGCCCAAACTCAATAAGTTTCTATGAAAGAGTTGGAAAAATCATGAATAACAACACACCAGTAAATGTAATATACATTGATTTAAAAAAAGCCTTTGACACAGTACCGCACCAACCATTTGTCAAAAAACTGGACACATTTACCATCAACAGTAATTTAATTGGATATATAAACTCTTGACTAACAAACTGAACTCGGAGGGTTAGGATCAATGGACTATTATCAGACAAGAATCAGGTCACGAGTGAGGTTCCTTGGTACTCCACACTTGGACCATTACTTTTTAATATATATATTAGCTATTTTAGTCATTTGGAAAGCAAATGTCACACTTGGGTCAACACATTTGCTGGCAACATCAAGTCAGGTGGGATGGTAGAAACAGTAGATAACCAAAAGAGGATTGTACTGGACCTAAAATAACTTGAAACCTGGACTGTAGAGAACCATATGTTATTTAATAAAGGCAAGTGTGTTTTTATGCACCTAGGACATAACAATAATCTACAAAAATACTGTATGAATGGTTGCCCCCAAAAGTGGTTAACAGGGAAATAGACCTAGGTGTGCAAATTAGTAATGATCTCAATAGCTCCCTACAATGCAAGACTGCTGCATCAATGGCAAACAGAATCATAAATTGCACCAGGAGTTTATTGGTTTTATGAATAAAACAGATACTATCCTAGTTCAGCTTTATAGAACTTATGTTAGACCCAATTGGATAATTATTCAGATAGATAGTGATTCATTAGAAAGCATCCAATATAGGGTGGCAAAACTAATTTCTAGTATGCAAGGCAATTCTTCTGAACATAGGCTAGAAGCATTGGGACTTCACTCTCTAAAGACATGAAAGATGATGGGAGATGTACTGTTGCTTTACACTCTCATTCAGGATGATCAGGTAAATTAAGATCTGGGCTTTGAATTCAAGATATTAAATTACAATTTTCATAAGCATAAAGCTTAAAGTTAGCACTATATAAAACAAGCATTTGTCAATGCCGAATGTTGTCTTGCTGCCATTGGCAGTGCAGGAGTTAGAGAGATGCAGCATAGGAGTGGCAGTCAAGTATTGAACTGATGCCAACCCACCCCCACCCTGCAGAGAGTGAGAGGCATTAGGGTGTCTCTTTGGGCGTTTGTTAGTGCAGTGCGGGAAAACATGCTGGGCAGTATGTGAAAAATGACAGCTGCACAGCTCATAAGGAGGTGTAATAAAATGCCAGTGCTGAAAATGTGGCATACAAATATACGGAATTTGCAGAGTTGCAAGGGTGCGTGGGAAATATGCAAGGCACGCTTGTAGCACTGCCAGTTTATGGGCGTCCGGCACCAAATTTTAAACATAGGCATTTTAGCACCTCTGCTCATGTACAGTGTCACTGTCATTTCCTCAAAGTGTCCCAAGAAGTGATTTTGCACAGCGACCACGCTATTCTGCGCCGGAAGTACGGAAACATATTTTGGGCAGGATATGTGAAGTGACAGCTGAACTGTTCATCAAGAGGTGTGGAAAAATGATAATGGTGAAAATCCAGAGTGAAAATATCACAATGCACGATAGCACGAAGTGCAAAAGTAATTCGCAATGCATCAGAAACGAAGTCATTTTATGGAGTATCAGCTCCAAATTTTCAACATAGGCATTCTAGGAGCTCTGCTCATGAACTGTGTCACTGTCATTTTCATAATCTGGCCCAAACACTGATTTCCCACAGCGAGTGCGCTATTGTGGGCCGAAAGTGTGAAAACACATTTCAGGCAGGATGTGGAAAATGACAGCTGTACTGTTCACTAGGAGGTGCACAAAAATGCCAATGCTGAAAATCTGGCGTTAAAATATTACAAATGCGCGGAGTTATGAGCCTGCGTAGGAACTGTGCAACACACGCTCATAAAACAGGCATTTGTTGGATTTTTTCCACCAAATTTGGAACATAGGCTTTTTGAGAGGCCACCTCATGAACACTGGCACTGTCATTTCATTAATGGGTCCCGAAAGGTGATTTTGTGCAGTGACTGTGAAACCACCTTTTGAGGCTGATTAATGCCATGACAGTGATAGAATTCATGAGAAGGGGCCCCAAAAACCCCATGTTGAAAATTTGGTGCCAAAATTCCAAGAAATGCCTGAGATATGCAGCAAAGTTGAAAAAACCCTATTCATTGCATTATACAGCTTACCGGCACTTCCTCAGTTCGCGGTCGGCTTTGAAGAGTGCAGACATGTTCCTGGTCCATGGAAGATCATCACGCCAGAGTCCGGAGGTAAGTATGGGGTGAGGGGGGTGAGGGGAGGCAGGGTGCGTGGGTGGGTGTGGGTGGGGAGGAGGGCATCTAGACTATGAGGGACGGTTTTCGCTTTGCAGGGAAAAAGGAAAACCGTTGCAGGACAGTTTTCATGTTATAGGCATTTGGCACGCTGGGGTAGGCTCCCAGCATGCCACCTAAGTGGGTTTTTGGGAGGGTGTCAGTAGCTGACGGGATTGGGCACCCTTGTCAGCACACAACACGGGGGTAATGCCAACGGGAATGGGCACCCTGCCAGCAAACAAAGACAGTGGGGAGCGTGAGCTGAGGTGGATTGGGCACCCTGCTACAGACTCAACAGTTGGGGGTATGCCGACGGGAGGGCTTCCCGCTGGCACACACAAACACGGTGGGTTGCCAACGGGATTGGGCACCCCGATGTCAGCAAGTGTGAGGCGGCTGCCCACTCATCGACTCATGGTCATAATGGTGGCGAGCATGGCAAGCAAAGGACCGCCGCGTATGACGAGCTTTGCTCGGATTGCAGCGGACCTTTGCTTAGATGTGCTCGCCCCATTATGAATGCATGGTGTGGCACTGGCATGCAGGCTGATTGGGAAATGAGGGATGCACCTACTGATGTGTGTCCTGCATTCGCCCAACAGCAGCTGTGCCCCCAAAACCCGCACTAGCGCAAGATGTTGCTCGCGTATGCGCGCAAGCCAACATAAAAATGACATGCATAAACATTTTTATACACAAACAGTGATTGGAATCTGGAACAGACTACCAAAAAGAAAAATAGGATCTCCAAGCTTGAATTCTTTCAAATGGAAATTAGATATATACATCACAAAGAAAAACGTAAACAGTTATCGTCGCTGAGAAGTGGGAGGCAGTCCCAAAGTGAACATTTGCCTCCTGCTGTCCTACTTTCAAGTATTACTCTAAGTATTATTTTATGTTCAATCCAAAAATATTTAGAATATTAATAAATTGCTGTGTCAAAACTTTTAGGAGCTGTACAATTGGCTAAACCAAAACAAATAAATTTCAAACAAAACCAAGACTCAAGTCGTTCTCCTTGGTTTGGTAACAAAGCTCAAGTAATTTAAACAAAACCTTTTTGACTGCTACTACAGATGTGCATGTGATGCAACTTCAGGTAATGTAATTCATGTCTTCAAGCATTTGGAAGCCCTTATCAGCTCAAAACTGACCTTCGCAGCCCACGTAAAATTTTTGATATTAAAGGTACACCAACAATTGAAGCTGTTGTATAGAATTAATAAATGATTGACTAGTGAATCTAGAATTTTAATCACACAGCATAACTCCACCATCCCACCTGCTTGACTATGGTGCTGTCATTGCTGATGCTGTACACACACACACACACACACACACGGAATTGTACATAGCAAAAGTGCTAAATTTGCAACACCACATGGAAATAAAACACTCCACTTTTCTAATGTTTGCCAATTAGATTGTCTCTTCCCTGAATTTAAGGGGTGAAGTCACATAATTGTGTTGTAATAACTGGGGACATTTTTTCTCATAGGAGAATTCTCCATTATATCCTGTGAGTTATAATGGCGAACACACACCAGCTTCTCCTCAGCCTTACTCGTGCTCATTCACACACGGTGCTCTCACAACTGCCATCAATCACCGAATGTAAACACAGTACTGCATTTCCCAGTCAAATAACAGAAACACAAATGCCAAGACATTGCTGACAAGTGTATTTAGACCAGGATCTCAAGACTTTGTTCGGGTCTGGTTTATCCATGACATGAAAATGTGCAAATGAGGTGCAGAGTTTCAACATTGAACACTGAACTCTGCACCTCATTTGCACATCGCAGTGACAACTACAACCCCCACTTAACAAAATCTTTAGAATCTGGTCTAAATATACTTCTCAACAAGGCTTCCTTACTTCTTTTTCTGATATTTGATCATCTACCATTATTAGAGTTAACAGTTTTCTCCAGGTTTCAATGCCTGCCATTTGCTGTGAATGAACGATGCCATTACCATTCTCAAAGAATAAGTTACATATGGTTGGAGAAGAAGCATCACCCAGCAGTAACATAAAACAACACAAAAGGGTGAGTCCAAAACTCAAATTTAATGCATACCTTCAGTGTGGGATGCTTTGATAAGTCCCTTGGACTTCACCCTCAGGGTTTATGTAGCATCCCACACTTCAGATGTGCATTAAAGCCTTGTTATGCAGTCACTCCTAAGGGTCAACAGACATGATACAAACACCAGAGCAAGAATAGGGCTTGCTAGAAAGAAAGAAAGTCAACTAGGGACAATGCAGTTCAAAGTATAAGAATAGTGTAAAGAGGGTTAAAAAGTACTCAGTTTTTCATGAAATAAGATGAAGTAGAGCCAAATACCAGAAAATTTGCAAACATTGTTTCTAAAAAAGGTTTTCTAAAACCATCATGTTTTCCTACTCAGTATCTATTTATAAAAATGTATGAAGAAATTAGAAGCATCAAAAGATCAAGATTGGTGCCTGTCAGGTTCCTGCAGTTTGCACTACTTGAAAGCCCATGAGATAAAATCACTATAAATGTGTTCTAAATATTGTTATCAACATGGAACCTGCAAATTAAAAAAGAGATGATTCTCTTTCAGCTGTGGGTGCTTTTCATGAACATATTACCCCTTCCTAAGGTTACACCTCTGAATGAGAGGTCTCATCCCATTCTGGCCAGCCCAGAGAGTGGAGGAAAGACCAGAAGCCCCCAGAAAACTCTCCACCCCACAGGTATCTCCAGCAGCTCCAGCTGCTAGAAGTAAATTTACTGCTGCAGTTACAGTTTCCATCTCATCACCTAAAGCCTTACACACAACGTTTGATGAGTACACACTCCTAAAAAATGGAGGAAAAAAAAGAAAAAGAGTATACCTTAAACTCGCTTGACAGGGCCATGGGACACATAATTACACGGATAGATCATTTTGACTGTCATTTTGAGTCATTGAGTTCAAAAGTGGATTTTCTTTAATTGGATCTAAAAATAATTCAGGAAATTTTTTCTACCATAGAAAAAACAGTAAAAGAGCATGACATCAGGATTAACCAACATGATTCTAAGTTACTTGGTCTTGAAGTCACAGTATTGACTGTTTCAAAAGAGAATTTCAATAATTATATTATTCCTGATCTTGAAAATGCATGGAACAAACTGAGATACAAAAACGTCCACATTGTCGGCTTGCCAGAAACTATGGATACGGACTTTCCCTCAGTTCAGGATCTTGTCAAAGACATGCTGGTTACAACATTCAATCTTTCCCTGATGACCCCAAAGTTGGGTAAAGTAGGAGTTAAAAAGAAACAAAAGAAACACTACTCATCCAGTTAACTGACAATCCTGGCATTGTTCACTTTTGATTTAAATACAGTAGACTTCATGCTCAAACTGGCCAAAACTAAAGAGGTATTAGAATACAAGAATGTTCACTACTATCTTTATCTATATTTAAGTGTATTGCAGTGGTTTAAGGCTCTGAGCTGCAAACCTGGAGACCTGCGTTTGAATCCCATGGCCCTCCATTTGCATACTGTGTGACCTTGAGCAAGTCACTTAACTTCATTGCGCTTCCAGGTCGCACCTGTAAACAAGCTTTCAGCTTAGTGTGTCTCTCCTGGTAAAAAAAAAAAGAAAACAATCTTTTCCTAATAAAAGCTTCCAGATACAACAAAGAAGGAGAAAATGGCTTGCCTATAGATAAGATGTTCTGGAAACTGGTGATCAATTCCCCTTGCTCCATGCCCCAAAGTTAAGATCATGAAAGATTGCAAAGTCAGCATAATTTTTCTAAACAAACTAACTGGCTAGTCATATAATATAATTTTATTCTCATGCTACTGGCCTGATGAAACTGATTCTCCAAATAGTTTGGAGAAAGAAATGCTTAATTCAATGAAAAAAAAACTGGCCTTTAATCAAACTTCGATAATAGGTGACAGTATTTTTTCCTTCAATTCATAAGTTTGTTTGAATGTGAAGAGAATGTTTAATAAGCAGTGGGTTTAAAGGTGGAACAGATGCATGTGATAGATATATTTTTCAGTTATTATTTGATTTGTACCTGTGAGTGTAATGTCATAATACTAAGTGCATTGTCTTTGGTAGGTTCTTTCTTCTAGGTCTCTTTGAAAAAAACACCCTTTTTGAGCTTTTTCAAGAGCTAGCATACTGCCTGGAATTAATAGTAACATTCAGATGTAGTCTGCTATCACTTCTTATATGTGAAGTATTTTTCTTTTCTGTTTGCTAATTAGAGGATTTCCCACCTGGAAGTACTGAGATGATGAGTGGAGCAGCACTCTGTCTGGAGATTTAAAAAAAGTCAGTTTGTTTCCTCCCACTGTATCATCAACATCGAGACCACACTGACTGTGACATCACTAGTAACCAAAGAGAACTATTTCTCACTGCCAGATTATTCTTTCACATAAACCAGCAGGGACTGACTATTCTTGGTTATTAGTGATGTCACAGTTTCCTGCATTTTCATTGGTGACTTGTGAAAGCCACTGTTCAGGCTGCATGGTTGTGGTACCTCAATGTGTTTGGTCACATTACTGATGAAGAAGTGGGAGGAACAGAACTGACTTTTTTTAACCTCCAAACAGTGCTGCTCCACACATCAGCCCAGTACAGCCAGGTGGAAAATTTTCTAATTAGCAAACAGAAAATAAAAATACTTCAGATATAAGAAGTGATAGCTGACTGCTTCTGAAAATTACTTTTAATTCCAGGCAGGACAGTAGCTCTTTAATGAATTTAAGTATATTGGTCTAATTTCTGACTCTGATTTGACCTTCAAGACACATATTTATAAAACTGTTTCTGAAATGTGTCAATGCCTGGGATGCCTAAAGCATGCCAGACACTACTTCTCAGCCTCAGACCACAAACATATTATTGTGCAGGCTATTCTCCCCATCCGTGGCTATGGTGATACCATCTATCACCTTGCCTTCAGCTTCATCTTCTTTCTTTCTTTAAATTGCATTTATTTTCAGTTACTTTGTTTTATATTAAAATACAAATGGGATGGGCATCAGTGCTCTTTACTACATCAACTAAATTTATCTCCCACTTCCAGGTACAGTCTTCACTGGTTATCTCTCATCTATAAATTGGCCAATAATCAGGCCCCCAATTACCTGTCTGAAAGATTAACAATCCCTGTCCACAAATACAGCATAAGATATCTCCCACAGCATGACATTTTGCTATCCAGGTTTTACACACATTTTGGCAAAAAATGCTTCTCTTATGTGTCCATTTTCCCCTTGGCTAATGAATTTGCCTACCCTTTCCACTTGTAAGCATGGCTTAAAAAATTGTTGCTTCATGGATTATCTGTTTGTTATGTTTTATTAATTCATTTGGGTAACCTGTCAAAATGGCACCTGAACTTGAGTGATCCAGATATGAGCGACTCAGGTTCAATGCTTGTTATGTGAGCTACCCTGAAAGAGTAGTGATGGGTGAGCAGCAAGGTGACTGGAAGCAGAGGATGGGGAATTGAAGAGGAGGGAAGGTATGTGGGAGGCAGTGTGGCAAAAGGCTGCTGAGCTGGCTGTGTGGTGTGGTGGTGAGGGTGGCTGGCTACAGTGGAGAGGGTGCAGGGTTTGGGGCTGGGAAAGAGCACAATATTTTATGTTTTGCATGTGGAAGTTAATATTTTTAAGGTTCTCCCCCTCCCCAACATGCACCCCCCTGGGGTTGAGAATCATTTTTAAGGGAGGTGTGGGGGTTGAAGTCCCCTGTGACAGGGTGGAGGGCACAACCCCCCGCATAAATTACATAAAAAATATTTGTTTTCACTGGTGTTGCCTCACTGGGATTGAACATCGCCATTTTGGTTTTCCGGTGATGTACCTTCGCTGTAACAACGATTGCTATTTGGCGATTATCATTATGACATGGAACCATTGATTTGTGTATGCTTGCTAGTTGTTGTTTACTTACTGTTTGTTGTAATTTGTCTTGCATTCGACTTGGGGTACTCTGTCAACAAGACTTGCTTCTAACCAAACTTATCCTGCATTATTACAACTTTTAAATAACTGTAACCCCATCCCTCATGAGTAGGGCTTACTAGTTTCTGACTTCTGGTGTCTGGTCCTACTAGTCTTGGATCACTGGTACCTATATATGACCGTGCCACCCTACAGAGCCTGCTGCTCTGAGATGGAGGAGCTATGTAAATAGTTAATTTTTCTGTCTTTACTAGTACACTGCCATTTGTGCTGGGGATGCTGCCTAGCTCCCATTATTTGGGGCACATCTATAATGTGTTCTGGCTCCTGTGATCTCTAAACATATATAGGGGTTCAAACACACCTGCTGGGGTACAACTAGAAGTACTAAGAAGATGAATGGGTAAACTGTATAATTGTGTGCTGTTGCTTTAAATTTTAAAAGATTGTTTTGTGTATGTTTTGCCTGCCACAATGGGACTTAGCATTGCGGGACTAGTGACAGGTGAACCAGAACTTTATTAGTGCCCATTCTACAACTGGATGACAGTACTCATTGGCAGGCATTGAACCCAAAGGTTTTTGTATGTTGAAACAGTTTCTTTTGCCTGCAGCTGGATCGCAACATTTGAATTTGTTACAGAATGTTTACATGGATGCCATATTTGTGATCTCTGACCATTTTGCATCCAACCAGTGATCAAGGAGCTTGAAGACTTGCAGCTATGGCTCCTGGGTAGAGAGTATGAATGTTATTCTTGGCGCGTTTATTGTGATCCAATCAGTAACAAAGAAAGCCTAATGCCTATTAATTTCTGTGGAGGACAGATATCTTGACCAATAGTGAGAGGCAGTTTTTCCTTGAAGGAGTTTATGAAAAAGCTTCTTGCAGGGAGTCAGTGGCTGTAGCTCTCTGAGGAAATAGGGGAACTGTGAGTTGAGAGAGAAATTTGTGTGAAGTTGGCCCACGACTTCTGGTGGCATTTACCAAGAAACTTGGTGAAGTCTCCTACAGTCTGGGAGAGCCAGAATCCCAGGGCTACTAACGAAAGTAATTTGTCACTCTGCAAAATAGTCTGTCATCACTATGGGAGCTTGGACTGTGTTTCCAGAACTTGGTGAGTTTCCAGTACTTGGTGACAGCATTTTGCACTGGTAGGAGCCTGCTGGAATTCAGCTGCCTGGAGAGCCAGAGAATATTAAAGATTTCAGTCAAAGAATGTGGAGTTCTGCCTAAAGACGCTATGCCTGTTTGCCAGAAAGGTATTACAGCTGCCACAAACTATGTTGTTACCAGCAGAGAGACAGCTGTTTGAACTCCTGTTCAAGAAGATACTGCATGCATTCAAGTTGGTCCAGTGTGTCAGCCCAGTATTGTCAATGTCTGCTAGTTCTAAACCTTTGTCCCTGGAAGACAGAAGCCTTGACATGTGGGATAAGTGTGTGACCCTGGTCTCTGAGTCTGGCCTAGTCTAGCATCTGCTGGAGGACATCCTAAATGTGACAAACTGCAAGAGCCTGCAACCATCTGAAGGGTACAAGCTGCCACACATCACAGTCAACCTTGCCAACTACCAGCACTGCCTTTCAAGGCCCCAGCTCAACAGAAACAATCTGCATCTGCTGCTCCTTGTCAGACCCAGTGGGAATGGACTCTGGAGCCATGAGTAAACCCAGGGCCTGCCCTGAGTTGTGGAACCCACTAAGTTGTCCAGAGTTTTAATTTAAAAGTTTCCTTGTTAAACTTAAGTGCACCAACACCTGCCAACCTGTGGCGACATTCTACAGGCCTGCACCTTGCCTCAGTCTGGGTTCCCAGATAACCTAAAGGGATACTGGTACCAGTAGGAGGGGGTTGCATGAGTATTGCTGTGGGGTGGGCACAGTGTTGCTCAAATCTACTGTGTTGCTAATCATCAAATCATACCAATTGTTTCTATTTCTGCATTTTAACTCAGATTCAGAAAAACAGGATAATGGTGAGCCTGATAGACAAACACAGAGTCAACAAAAACAAACAAAAAATCTAAAAAAAGGAAGTCTCTTTCTAATAAAAACAAAAACATCCAAATGGCACATGTAAATTTGAAAGTGCCATCAGCACAGGGGACAAGGGAGGGACAGGATCCCTATAAGGACTTAAATTTGGGTAAACAAATGGCTGTGTGGGAGATGAATCTCCACTCAAATGGCATATATAATGAAATTTGTTATGATGCAGTTGTGAGCAGGGAGTCACTGACTGCCTTCCAGTGTGAGACTGAGACCTTCGGTAACCCACCCAACAAACATGATTCTATCAGTAAGATCCCGGTAACTAGTTCAGGGATCTCTCCTGTTTTACAGAACTGTGGCAACACTGAATTTATGACTGAGATACATGATGTAGTCATATTAGAGAATGAAACAGAGAGATCACTCCTTGCCTGGGTACTTAACTTTCTTGAATTATCCTATCCTGAACTAGAAAAGGAAGTATCAGTTTTTAGATAATTAAATCCGCACTACAGGAAAACTGTACTACTCTATTGCTCATCCTTGAGGATTGCCCATTCCATTTTGGAAAAGGCATTACTGTTAAGGGAAAAGGACTATGGTATTACATTCCCAATGTTAGTCCCAAGATTTGCCCGAGCCCTCCTGCAATAAGGAAAATAGCACTTATGAGCAGCCACCCCCTCTGGATGAGATGTGTGAATCAACATATGAACCCCAGAGGAAAATATTAAGGGTGATTAATGAACACATTGAAAACCAGAAAAAGTCATGGCTAGCGAGAACAATCGCAGTGTTTAGGTGGAAATTCACAGATAAGGACGCTAGACGGAAGGTGAAAGGGGACCTCCTCCATTTTCTAGGAAAAGCATTAGATTTGCATATCTCCTGGAATATTGTGGACTCTAGTAACATATATGACAATACAGGTTCATCATCTCAGATTGATATTACTTTTAAAAACCCTAATCTAACCTAAACCCTAATACTGTCGTCAGTGGGCAAATTGGACCCACTGGGAATTCATATTGTGGATCCGATAGAACTAGATTTAGATATCCACGGCTGGATTCCTGTGATGGGATTACAGGAGCTAGCCCCGGAGCTGGATTCTTTGTTAATAAACTTTGAAAACTTTGAAGACCCAAACACTTATGCGCCACTGCTGACCTTGGACTCTGCCTGACAATGGCAACCATGGCAGGAACTTGTTGGGCTAACATCTGAAGAGCCAAATGCTAGGATGGTAGTCAATATGGAGGGAAAAAGGAATGTGATGATGCCCTCTCTATCCTTTCCTGCAATATAGAGTGTATACATCTCAAAATAACTGACCGTGAGGTTTTGAGTTTTCTTGAGTCCTTTGACATAATAGGGATTCAGGAAACATGGTGTACTGAAGACTCCACTCCTGGACTGGCAGGTTATACAGCCATAACTTTTTCGGCCTCCAGAGAAAAAAAATTGGCAGACTTAAAGGGGGACTTACCTTTTTCATTAAAATACAGTTAGATTTAGGAATCACTTGAATAGCTACTAATCTAGAGGGCATTTTGGCTCTATTAATCTATAAGGGCCTGGAGAAAGTTATCTTGTGTAGCATATACTTTCCTCCTAGAACTAGATATTCTGAGACAGCGGACACATTTATCCAGAATTGGAAAACTCTGCTAGATGACCTATCTGACAGCTATGCAGTCTGCCCTATAGATATTTTGGGAGATTTCAATGCCAGAGTTTCTTCTTGTCTCCTGGAAGATGATTACACTGACTTAATTTATTTGTTTCCTCTGACTAATCAAAACATTAGCTATAAAAGGTACTCAAAAGATCTGGTACTTAATTCCAGAGGCAGGGTCCTCATGGAAGTTTTTGCATCCAGGAATTACTGTCTCTTAAATGGAAGAACTCTGGGTGATAAGTTAAGGTCCTTTACTTTTAGAGGATCACTGGGTTCTCCTACACCAGACCTAATTTGGACTAACCTGAAGGCAACCTATTTGGTACAGAAACTAGAGATTAAAGATAGACTGGAATCTGTCCATTGTCCCATTGTTCTTACTCTGAATTGTCCTCTTGGAACAACAAAGAAAGTGGGGTAACTGGTGGACAATTTGGAGATTATTAACAAGAAAATAATTATTTGGGGACCATTTCACCATACAAATTTTGAGCTTATCTTAAATACCGGAGAAGTATGTAACATATATGATTCTACTATTAACTTTTATGAATCAACTAACATCCTAGAAAGCTGGGAAAGGATAACCATGTTATTAAAACCATGGTGCATGAAAAAAATATAATCTTGTAAACTGATATATAAAAAGTCTTGGTTCAATGCAGATTGCCTACAGGCTAAAAAAACTTTTTGGCAGAATACTTAGAATACATAAAAACAAAAGAAATAAAACTGCTGCAGATTTTAAACTGCTTAAGAAAGAAAGAGAAAAGTACAAGCTGACTCTGGAAAGGGCAAGGGAAAAATATTCTCATGGACTCTGGGAAAAACTAAGACAGTCAGTACTGAACAGAGATGGTAGAGGCTTCTGGAAGTTAGTATCTCAGGGTTACAACAAACATTCTAATAGGCTAGAAGCCTACATCACACCTAAAACCTGGACTTCCTACTTCTCAGAGCTCTACTTTTCTCAAACTGAGTTACAGAAGACAAGAGTCCAGGGGAGAAATGTTTTCTCCATGGCCTATTTTTATTATGGAAGGCGAAATCTTTCAGGCTTTATCTATACTGAAATCAAATAAGGCCCCAGGCCCTGATGGTATTTTGGGAGACCTATATAAAGCAGTCCCTAACTGGTGGTCTCTCCTTCTTTTCCTTTTATTTAATGGACTAGTACAAAGACTTTCCTGTCCTCTAAGTTGGCTAGGTAGTCACATATTCCCCATATTTAAAAAGGAGGATCCCAATAACCCAAAAATGTATAGACCAATCAGCCTAATAGATGTTTCCCAGAAAATCTTCACTAGAATAATTCTAGGTAGACTATTCGATTGTGCTGAAGAAAACTCAATCCTGAACGAGACACAAAATGGCTTCAGGAAGAATAGATCCACAATACAACATTGTTATGTCCTGTATCATCTGATCTGGAAATATGTTAAAATCAGAAAAAAAAAAAATTTCTATTGCTGCTTTGTGGATTTCTCTTTAGCTTTTGATAACATCAGCAGGAAAATTCTTTGGACAATGTTTAATGTACTAGGGCTGGAGAGTTCCTTGATGGATGTTATCATTAGAATACACAAAAATACCTGGGCTAGAGTCCAATATGACCAGTATGGACATGTAACTGAGAAATTCATTACCAACATAAGGGTCAGACAAGGATGCATCTTGGCACCTACTCTATTTAATATATATATTAACACAAATCTGGATTAGATTTCTAACCCCCGACTTTTATGTTCCTAAGGTAGATGGCACTAGGATTGATAGTCTTGCATATGCTGATGATTTGGTCCTGTTGTGTACTTCATCATTGGGTTTAAACAGGAAACTGATAAAGTTTGAATTTCTTTGTGTACAGTATAAACTAAAAATCAATTATAGTAAAACAAATGTAGTGGCATTTGGAAAACAGAGTGAAAACATCACCAGTTTCAAGATAAATGTGTGATGTGGCTGCCACCACACATTCAGTCACTTCACTACCAGTCTAGCATTACTTGTAAAGTGCTTTGGGATACTGTGTATGAAAAGCACTATATAAATGCTGATTCTTCTTCTTCTTTTTCTAAATGGGGTAAACATAGACAAGGTACAGTATTATGACTACCTAGGAGTCTGTTTTACTCACAGTCTCTCTTGGCATCAGCATATGGATACAATCCAAAGCAAAATGAGATTGTCAGTGAATGCCTTAAACATTTTTAATAATAAAATGGGGAAAACTTCAGTTAAAGGAATGATGAATGTATTGAATGCTAAAATAAGAATGAGCATGTTATACGCTTGTGAAACATGGGGATATTCACAGACGGAAGGTTACAAACTATTTTAAACAACTTGTACAGGCATATTCACATGCTACCACAAGGGACTCCCAAATGTATTTTAGCATTGGAATTAGGCCAGCGCACCTTACTTTCCCTTATACAGGAGCAACAAACTATATTTATACTCAAACTTTTCTTGTTGCCTGAAAGTAGATACCCCAGAATGTGCCTGGAAGAAAGCATAAGTATGGCTAATTCGGGATTTGCAGATCCCTGCATTCAGTTTATCAAGCAGGTAATGATGCCAGCCAGCCAGGGACATTTACTTTATGAAATAAACTATAGACCTTTAGTAGAAATTAAGCAGGATGTTAAATTCAGACTTGGAGTACTGGATGAGAACTTTCTGCTTACTCAGCTCTCTATGCTCAAACTTCATGATTATTATAAAACAATTAAATCCTCATGTAGTTTTGAGATGTACTTATCCATGATAACATGTTCTAGATTAAGGAGAATCTACACGGGATTTAGAATTGCATGTTATTCAGCAAACTATATACAGTATAGATATAAGGAAAAGGCTACACCTTCCCCATTTTGTAAATGTGGATTGGAATTAATAGATGACTTAAAACACGTGGTACTATTATGCCCTCTCTATGAAGTATGTAGGAAGAAATGGCTGGGTGGACTTCTTGGAGGTCTCAGTCTCGCTCCCTCTAATATGTTAGACTATATCTTCAAAGCTAAATATAAGAGAACCATTGAACTGTTGGCAAAGTTCCTTTTAACCACACACTTGTAAAGCATGGCCTGTATTATTATGAAACTCACTTAACACGACAAAAAGCAAATGGCAGTTTATTTATAGTTCTTAATATGGCATTTTTTGCATTGGAGCTAAATGACTTGTGTATGTCTGACTCATAATAGAAGTTTTAACCTTTTATGTTCTGAACCTTTTGTGATGTTGTATAAACTGATCAATAAATTGTTGTTGAAATTTCTGCATTTCCCATTCCTCTTTCAACTAAAAATGAAAGTGTTATTGTTTTTATTGCATAAAACTGTCAGTGAACATATTATTAGCAATAACTATCAATTACATGTTATTTAGAGTCTTAAACTGGTTTATGATATTCTGTGTGGGTAGTGTCTGGAAGGGGAGGTGGGTAGGTACAGCATCCCAGGGGCTTGTACCCTACAAATGTCTGGCCCACTACAATCATTCTGGGTAGCGGCACTGTGCATTACTTATTTTTATTTGGGAAAGGACCCCCAGTCACTATCAGAACAGAGACTGAGCCCCTCATTCTGTTCTATGGACATCAAGCAGAGGTAGTAGCCCGCTGGTACATGGCACCTGGGTTATGTAACATAAATTATATTAGAAAAGATCCCTCTTAGCCAATCAGAATGCAGGGTTACTGTCTGGTTATTCTACGATAACCGGACAGTAGACTTAATAATGAGACCATGACTCTGCATTCTCATTGGCTGCTGCATGTGTAGTGAGCAAATAAGAGAGCAAGCCCAGGTTACCTTCTCAATTCAAAACATAGCAGCCAATCAGAGATGCCCAAGAATGCAACAACGCTTCTGTGAGAAACAGTTCCTGCTTTCTCATTTCAGAACTGTTTGTTTCTCACAGATCTGCTGTACTGAGAGGATTTGTCAGTTTGAAACATTTTTTAGTTTTCCAGTATAATAGCAATAATACCACAGTGGTCTGGGTTTCCTCGGTAAGAACTGGACCAGGAAGTTAATAGATACTTTGGCCTTTGACCTTGGTGTTTATTACCCCTGGTCCAGTTATTATCTCATAAACCCTGACCACTGTGGTATTATCTCTGTAATAAAATGTAGTGGCGTGAACTGATGTTAACACTATCTATTGCAGCAGTTTGTTTTTTGTTACTTTTGCACTCTCTTTCTCTCTCTCTCTTGATATATATATATATATCTCCATATATTATCTCCTCAATATAAATTGGTCAGGTGGAATCCTTGATTACAGTAATATTTGTTGACACAGTGTTTGTTTTCCATGAATAAATGGGGACATTATATGATTGTAACTGTCCATTGTTGTATATACTCATAAATGCCATAAATACATAATAATAAAAAAAGACAAGCAAACTCCACTCCTAACCTGACTGCAGCAGGGCCAGAACTTATATTTATGAACTGAAAAAAGTGTATTTGTGTAACACCCCAACCCCCACCCCCACCACCCTAGGAATGACTGGCATCATTTGTTTTCTGTGAGGGAGCCCACACAACAAAACCTCCTAATCTGAGTTCCCAGCCCTGTAGTCACTCCTGGGCAATTAGGAGTCCATACAAAGACAAAAACAAAAAAAAAATACAACACTAACTTAACCTGCAAGGCCTGTGTTGACCTTCTGGGTAATCAGATGTCCTTGATGCCACTACAGGCTGTAACATATGGGGGTTAGCAGGCAATTGGTAGCTAAGAACTCATTATCCACAGAAAGAAGTCCAAATGGCATCCATTTAATAAACTAAAAGCCCATGGGCATATCATTGTAGAAGTAAAATCATAAATCCCAGCTGGGATTATTTCAGGCAAGGGTTATCCCACAGGTGGATTGTCTCTTAGTACAATCCAATGTCCCATACCAGGAGGCACTTCTTAGGGCACAGGCCCTCTTGTAATCACATTTAGGACATGGCAGGGCTGTGTCCAGCCCTGGGACACATTAGTTGTAGCTGTAAAGATGTGTTTAATACCCAGTAGGTTTCAGCAGGCCCAGCTTGTGGTAGATTTAGCAGATTCTAGTTCTGCTGCCTTTAATTTGCTCACAAGCAAAGACAAATGGAGGGAGCACAGAGGCTTTCACTCATGCTGACCCACCAGGGAGATTCCACTCATAAGTGCCTACCTCTATACTAGGTACCCTCCTTGCCACTGCCCATCAAGAGAAGGTTGACTGTAAACAAACCTAGGTTCTCATGCATCTGCTACCCTGTGAGTTTATGATAGCCAACTCAGAGGCCCTGGGGCATTCTAACTACTCCACCATATCCCTGCTGTTGTCCCAGCTGATCTTTGACCTTTGTGGCTCTCCACACAATTTTGAAAGGGTTCAGAGAGGCACTTCACATTGAGGAACCACAGCTTCTTGAAGTCCTGCCACCTCACTCTCTACCCTGCCAGCCCCAGCAGAGGATCCCTGACCCAATTATCACAACACCCCATTAGAGGGTTTTCTCCTGCTACTGAGCAGAAGGGAGGTACCATAGTACCAAGCACATTGTTTTATTAGATTCCAGTACAATTTATATTCTATCACTGAGGCTGCAGCTTATCTGCTGCATAGTAGCGATGACTT
The DNA here is from genome assembly GCA_016271365.2 of Neoceratodus forsteri. NCBI lineage: Eukaryota > Metazoa > Chordata > Ceratodontiformes > Ceratodontidae > Neoceratodus > Neoceratodus forsteri. The sequence continues at coordinate 678,324,462 of CM028132.1, forward strand.
CGCATGGATCTGTATAGCTGTGGGGAGTCACCGCACAGGGGGCTGTTGGAAGATGCTGATGCCACAATCCTAATGCTTGGGTGGGTTCAACTTCCAACTAGGCCTCTCAGTTACTTTAGCTGCCTGATCCAGCTCTCTTTAAAGTTCTCCATAGACTGAGGTAAACCACTCTTGTGACTCACCAACCACTAAAATCTTTCAATGTAACTATTACTCACTGTTCTGGAAGTTAAAATGGCAGCTCAGACAAGTGGACAGTGTAGTCTGCCCTGACAGCCAAACATAGAAGAATACTAAAATTGGGTGAGTCCCAGCTTATCAGTTTCCCCGGATGCAGCACAACATGATTTTTATATTCTGATAAATTGAATGTTACAACGTAGTCATGTTGTACTTGTAGGAGGATGAAACAGGAATAAGAAAGATCTCAATAAACAGAAAAATATGCAAAAATGTATATCCTTGACTAAGGTATGTAGCTTGTCTAAACAGTATAAAAAGTCTGAAATGGTTAAACTGCTGGATAGCATCAACAGTGGCTTCCTTAATCACAGTTTGTCCTAAGTTAGGGAAATACAGATGGCAGACAAAGGGTAAAAATTCACCTATGCAATATTACTGCAATAGGCTGTGTTCATTCGCTAAAAAGTGTAATGTATAAGAATTGATGGAGAGCAGTGAGTAATAGTTACCTTGAAAGGAGAAGGAGTTAAGGTCCAAGTGAGATATCAAATGGCATAAATAAGGTGAATTTCACCTAAGTGATTGTGTGTTTGATTATGTAAACTGCAATACAATGCATGGTGCACTGAAATGCTACCTAATCAGTGATACTCTTTTAATAGTAAACTCAGTCTGTATAATGTTTCAAGCAGAGTTAGAGTGTGTTCATCTACTGAAAGGTCTAGATAAGATAGCAAATGAGATAAAGAAGGTGAATTTCACCTGTGTGATTGTGTGTTTGATAATGTAAACAGCAATGCGATATGTGGTGCATTGAAATGCTGTAAAATCAGTGATGCTCTTTTATTAGTCAGTTCTGTCTGTACCACATTTCCAGCAGAGTTCAGAGCATATTTATCTACTGAAATAAGATCTAGGAATATGAAAACTATCTTTTTTTTTTTAGGGGTGGAAACTTTCATTATTGAGGCTGCAGAATGTCTCCAGCCTAGCAAGTGCGTTGTGAGTTAATCATTATTTGAGCTGTGTATAAGTGATGATTATTTTTGTTTTAAATAATAGGAGAAACTCGACATTTTCATGTTGAAAAAATGGGAGATATTGTGTTTCAGACAACAAACTAGGTATGGTCATTTAATGATGAAGTAATAATGTATGTTGATGTATATGAAAAAGTAAACCTCTTTTTTATTAACTAGCATGGTCTAAACTGTAGAACTTAAAATAAACTAGTGTGATGAACTAATGAGTGCTTTGGAGGCTTGTGTGGGATGCTGATAACTATGTCACTATATCAGTGTCAGTGGCTTGGCAGGTAGCACACTCGCCTCTGAGGCTGGGAGATCAGAAAGCTGTGGGTTCTCTCCCCACACCAGGCACTTGGGTTAAATCCCAATACCGACACTATAGTGCAGGATGAGGGGGGTGCTGCACTCCTGAGGTGCCATCTTTCAGATGAGATGTTAAACCGAGGTCCCATCTACCTGTTCAGGTGGATGTTAAATATCTCATGGCACTTCTCCAAATAAGTAGGGGTATTTTTATTAAGACATGGATTTCATTACATTTCTTAACAAAAAAATTGTGCAAGACTCATCATACATATATTTTATCATATATACATATCATATATACATATCCTGTTTTCATCAACTGTTTAACAACTTTTACATAATTACAATTATAGAGGAGAAGACTTTGTTTTTGATCTATTACTCATGGTTAAGCTATGTACTACAGTTTATCCGAGAGAGTTTATCCAAAAGAGTAGGGGAATTTTTTATTGTAGCATCCAAAACAAATCAGAGCAACAGTATTAAGTCATACAGAATAAAAGTCATTCAGAATAAAAGTCAAATCAAACCAATAAGAAAAATAAAATAAGGATTTCAATCATACAGTTTTAAGTCTCTCTATTAAACAAGGAAGAAATTAACCCAAAACCATCAGTATAAACTGGAAAACAATACCATAAAACAAAAACAAATGAAAATAAGTATTTATGCATACTTTTCCCACTGAAATCTTATACTTGTTCTAGAGTATAACATATCTTTAAATGAAACCAAAATTCATATACCTCTAATGCAACACCCCTCTTCTCACCCTCATTAATGAAAGAAACTAAATATCAAAACCATAAATAGAGGAAAAACCTCACTTAATACCTAGAGAACTTACATACTGGGGGATAAAACCTCAGCCTGTATCCAATGAAGTTATGTTATCCCACCATATTTTATATAAATCCTGAGGAATGGTAGTCTTCTCAGTGACTCTAAATGCTATAATGGTCTTGTGTATGGTCCAAAACAGTTGATCTGGGGTAACATAATGTTTCCATAGAAACCATTTACATCTGGTTTGCCAGATGTAATAGTTAAGAAAAATTAAAATCAAATGGACTGTACCCATATTAAACTTCCTCCATGGTTTGGATAATATGCCTAAAAATAAAATATCTGGGAGAGTTAATCTGGCATTTATACACTTGTACCCAAAATTGGAGAATGAAGGGGCAATTAAAATATAAATGATGCATCATCTAAATCTGATTCATACAAAATTTGACTCTTGGACATAACCTCTCCTATAGTTCCTTATGCTTCTGGTTACCTTTGACAGTAAGCCTGCCATGAGTGCTGAGCCAAAGAATGTCCCACATATAAATAAATGGAAATGAGAAAGAAAACATCTGGCCTACTGAGATTTGAAACTCAGATCTCTAGTATGCCATTCCAGCGCTCTAACCACTAAGCTACAGACTCACTGGTCAAAGCATCTGAGGAATTTCCTTACAGCCACACACACTCCTTTCTCTAGTGTTGCACAATTATGTAGCTAGGAAACAATGTTAGAAATACCACTTCTCTCAGTGCAGTTTAACCCCTGCAAGTTGCATAATTGTGCAACACTAGAGAAAGGAGTGTGTGTGGCTGTAAGGAAATTCCTCAAATACTTTGACCATTGAGCCTGTAGCTTAGTGATTAGAGCACTTGAATGGTATACCAGAGATCTTAGATTCAAATCCCATTAGGCCACACTTTTCCTTTCTCATTTCCATCCTTGATTTAAAAATATGTATACCTTGCAGGGGTTAAACTGCACTGAGAGAAGTGGTATTTCCCACATATAAATAGGCATCCTAGCCTATCTTAACATTTCCTCAGTCTGTTTAACCTCAACTTCTGACTTGGTTCCAAAATGAGGCTGTTCCCCCCCCAAATTTTTGTGTAAGACAATTATACAGGTCCTTCCTGGAGAATGATAAACCCCCTGTTCTGGACAAACCCAACAGCTTCACTTTTCCAAAACAATGTTGCAAATAGTCAGGTAATCCTAAAATAGACTTTCGCCAAGGAATTCACTTCTCCATTTCCAAGGTTTGTATCCATGGGTCTAGACAATCTAGAACCCATGGGACCCATATTTTTTCCTTCTTCTGTAGAAGTGGTTTTATGTTATTTTGAAAAAATATACTAAAAATAATAAAACCGGATTCACCATCCCCAAACCTTCCTTTGTTACCAGCAAATATGTAACACCTCTTTTAATAGGATTAAGGCGACTGCCCCAAATACCCTGAAAAAAAACACTACATACCTTTGTTTCTAATTGTCTAGGAAGCATAAAAACAGACCTCAGATGTAAAAACATGCTTAATAAAAAAGTGTTCAACATATAGATTCACTTTTTTTTTAAAGAAACCATTTATTCCATTGTGATACCTTTCTCTGAGCTTCATTAAGTAATATATCCCAATTAACAAAACCCATGTCTCCATGACCAAAATAAATTCCCAACAATTTACAATGTGCAAAAGAAATAGGTATACCAAGTATTGACTTCTGTACCCCAATCTCTGTCCCAATGGAAATGCACTTCTTTTTTTCGAAGTTTATCCTAGAACCTGTTTCCCAGGTGAAGTTATCCAGTACCACTTCCAGCACTCCACCACAAGAAAAGTCTGCTAAAAGAAAACATAAATCATCAGCATATGCAATGTATTTGTTCTCCATGTCTTCACTAGAGACAGATAGCCCATGAATTCCCTCATCATGAGATGTCCTGTGCAATAAAGGTTATAAAGTTAAAATATACAACATAGGGCTCAAGGGATAGCCTTCTCACACACCCCTCATCACCTTACAAGATTTGCCCATCCAACCATTGATGTATGGCGCAGCTAAGGCTGTATCATAACACATTTCAATCCATTGTATAAAGGGTGTAGGGTACCTAAATTTCTGTAATTATTTCCATAGATAAAGCTGAGACACCCTATCAAAGGCTTTGGCCTGAGCCACACTAACTAAAAAACCTGTAAACTCCTCTGAGCATCCTTTTCCCAAAATCTCCCATATTAAATTAGACTGCCAGTAATGTGCATAACTGGTACTGAACAGAATTGTGCAGGAAGTATGATCTCCTGAAGAACCATACTCAAACAGTTGCTAAGAATTTTGTTAAGAATTTTGTTATCGGTGTTTAGTAATTCAATAGGTCTCCAGTTACTCAAGTTATCCCTGTCTCCCACTTTAAATAACAGGATTAAAAGCCCTATATTCATGTTGCTGGTACAGTATGTGATTAAGCTGAAGACACTCATTATACATGTGTGTTAATTCGATCCCAAGATATTGTCTCATATGTGAATATAGCTCATTTGGCAAACCGTCCATGCCTGGTGCCTTCCCACTGTGCAAATTAGAGATTACAATTCTAAGTTCTGGTACTGTACTGGGAGCTGTCAAAGAAATACAAAATATTGTTCTGGAATTGCAGGGAAACTGCTATCTCACAACCAGTTGTCCAAGTGTTCTTCTTGCAAAGTAGGATCTGCTTTAAACATATTAGAAATATGAAATTCTACTTCCTGTAAAATGTCCTTCATCTTTATGAGTATAGTCCCATCTAATTTTTTAAGTTGTTTTATATCTTTCTTATGCCATTGACTATTGCAACAGTCAAAAGGATTCATAAAGGCTTGTTTCAGCTGAGTCCCAAATCTTTGTTGTATCTCAAGCAATTTCATCCTGTTTCATTTGAATATTGGTCATTTAATTTTTAATGTCAGCTATCTTCTCCTCCGAGTATTGGTCCCCATTTATTCATAAGGATTGTAGCTGAAACAATTGTTTTCTTAAGTCCCAACACCAGTCTTTTTTTTATTTCCCTAAAATTTTTCCTGTTTTATGAAAATAATCCCTTACATCCTTTTTGCTGTCTTCCCACCAGTTACACTGTGAATCATATAAAAAATAAACTAATCTTCTGTCTTCTAAAACAGTATGAAAACCTTCCAAAACCTCTGGATCTTCAAGCAGAGATACATTCAGTTTCCAATAACCTGGACCCTTTGTTGTTTCTTGAAAATTAGAGATAGTCATAGTTAGTAATTCATAGTCCAAAGTGGCTACTCACTAAACATTTTGGTGTCTGAAAGATAAAGTCAGAGTTATGAAAAAATTATCAATTCGGGTGGCTTTCTGTCCTTGAAAAAAGGTTTGTGAAGATTCCTTCCTCTCCTTCAAAAAAATGTCCTGAATCCCTCTTTGTGTTAATAAATTACTCAAAAAACCCACAACACAAAATGTCTTATCTGTGGTACCTGTCTTTTCTGATGAAAACCTACTAATATTGAAGATTCCCCTGAAAATGGCAATTTTTACTAGTATACAGTATAAATGGGGCCTAATTAGTTTTAATAAATCAATTTGTGACACTTTACCCTGTGGAGCATATATATTAATTAATCTGAAATCTACTCCATGCACCTGAATATCCAATAACATAGCCCTACCTCGAAAAAATATCCACACAAAGTGTGTGAGTGAGAAATCAGAATTAGTGAAACAGATACCTATATCACAACACAGATCCACCCCCTGGACCAATAACAAGTCCCATACCCAAGCTGTTGAGGTGGTATCAAAGTCTTCCACATCATATAGTCTAGTATCCTGAAAAAAGATGATATCAGTGATATAATCAGCAAACATAGCAAAAGTAGCTAAACTTTTTTTCAGCTCTTATACTGTTAACATTTAAACTAGCAAATGTTAGATCATATGTCAAAAGGTTTAAAAGGAAAGTGTTAAGTCATAATCCCCCCCCCCCGAGTGCTTTTTTGTAAACTCAATCTGGGACCCATACATTTTTTCCTTTTTAGGGGCCTTCACAGGATCTACAGAGGAATTGTGTTCAGATGTAGCATCCATCTGGGAAGAAGTATGAGATGTTATATCAGAGTCCATATCTTCCTCAAGTTGTAGCACATCATATGGGTTTTCCAGGACCCCCCCCTATGGTGGGTCAGAATCTGGTAGAAGAGAAGTTTTTCTACCCACTGGGTGGGATTATCTGAAAATCTGTTGGAAGCACAGGTGGTGGTGGCATAGAGGTAGTAGATCTAGGACCTCTGTAGGTGCATTTTCCTCAACAGGAAAAGGCTCGGCCAAAGAGATAAGGCAGGCAATAGTCTGCACAGGATCTTTAAGAACCAGGTCTTCAGTATGGATGAGGGTTCTTCACTTGGTTACCTCAGCATATGTATGCCCCGAGGAATAGTGACTTCATTGGTGAGGATCTGGTGGGGCTTGAGTTTGAGACCTGTCAGCTGCCTCCCTTGAGGCCCTGGAAAGATAATCATGAATGCCAAAATCAGTGTCTTCTATGTTATGAGATGCTTTTGGGCAGTCTTTGAAGGTATGGCCTTCTCCTCCACAAAGGGAGCATTTCAGGGGTTTATCACAGTGGAACCCAGAGTGACCTGACTCTCCACAGTATGTGCATTGAACAACAGTACAAGAAGTACTAATATGTCTCGCAGATCCACAGGGATAACACCTGTGTGGCTGCCCAGGGTAGAATATAAAACCTTTATCATGGCCAATAAATAGACAGTTCGGCAAATGCTTAGAGTCAGTACCTTCTTGAAAAAGTTTCACTTTTAACCTTCATCCCCATTCCAGAAACCCTCACTGTCTGAAATGGGGTGTGATGTACCCAAGACTTCACAATGTTGTTCCAACCAAAAAAGGATGTCCATGATATTCATCCCTTCACTTCAAAAAAGAACTGTCTCTACATGAAATACCAGTTTCATTAAAGGGGTGACCTGGATGGGGATCCATAAGGGATTAGTTTGCCCAGAATTGCTCCAACAGATCTGATGAATGAAAGCTGATATCAAAGGTATGCTCCCCGCAATGTGTATAAAGGCATAGATGTCAGCAGGATTAAAACCCAAAGATTGCTTTATCAAAACTTGCCCTCCATATTGTCTGTCTGGAGGTTCTGCCATCCCAGTCATATAACGTAAATGGATGGCATGTCTTCTTTTTGACAACTCTATTTGTCTGTGAAAGGAACTAAGATAGTTCTGCCTAGGCCTTTGACCTGTATTGGATTGTTGAGGGGGCCCTCCCCACCCTGTGCTTCTTCTTGTTCCTTCCCTACCTCTTGGGAATTCCCTGTTCAATCTCACCCTGCTGTGCATCAAAGTATATGTCAGTTTGAGACCCCAAAGGTGAAAAAGTAATACTACCTGACTTCTGTTGCAGTCCCATTGCCTGGGAATATGAAGCCAATCCATCCTGCACTGTGGTGTTACCACTTGTCCCTTGTGGTGTATCAGAAATGCCCTGTTCCCACTGTGAAAAAACAGCTGTTCCATCTGTGTGACTTTGTGAACCGGAGATATTTCCGGCCATCAGGTTGCCATCTGAATTTGGCAGATTAGCAATCCAGGCTCCCAATTCTGATCTGATCCATCCAGTTTTTTCTATTGCTCTTTCCGGCATCCATTCTGTGATGTCAGGCTCATTTTGTGAATCTCCCACTTCGACTGTAGTTGTAGAAAAATTTGCAGGCATGGGTTCCTCTCTCTGTGCACAGAAAACAAAGACCTTCATATTTGGAGAAGTAGACTGACTTGGAGAGCTCTCTGGTAGATGTTTTCTTTTACTAACCTCATCTGAAATGCATTGGTCTTGTATTATTTGATTATCTACCTTCTGTAGTTCCATTCAAAGAATCTAAAATTTTTCTGCTAAAAAGAGGGACGTGCCAAAAGTCAAATCCGTTTCTTCATGAGAGGCAGATTCTGCCTCATTAGCTATTTCAGTAATTATCACTGCTTTCTCGGTGTCTCCATTATCTGTAGCTTGCAGCACACATCCATCACTTTCCATCTCCTAACTTGGACTGGGACCTCCATCCTGCCACAGAGTAGCAGCACCACCTGCAGCAAGAGTAGGGGAATTTCTGCAGTGCCCTGACCAAGTTTCTGCCCATTCACTGAAAATACCACTAACAGCTTAATCTGGTTCAAGGTCAGTTGACATTCATCTGTATCCCCCTCTCTGGGTCATGCCTGAAAATAGGCAGACTTTGTCTAGTGTACTTACCTAGTCAACAAAACCAAAAAAAATAAATAAATGTGGACTTCACCCAGAATATATTCAAGTAACAGTAACCTCTCAGGGTATACATTGAATATAATATGTACTAAGAAAAATAACAGGAAATTACATTTTAAAATGATAAAAACTTATACCTTAAATGAATAATTAATTTTTTCACGTTAATATAAAAAATTGAATATTATTTCTTGATATGATTACATATACATCCTCTCCCCTGAGGAAGTCCATCGAGTGAAACATTTGGACAAGAGGATGTGGTGTGAAAAATAAAAGAAATTGGATTATTTATATGATACTTTCAAGTGTGACTGGCATCCTTTCTACTTTGTAGCAGCTAAAGCCTGCCAGAAGTTTTTTTCAAACTACCAGAGCAACTAAAATATGCTACCATGCATGCTAAATTGTGTCTCAAAGTCATGATGTTTCAGGTAACACCCTTCCTCAGACCACTGAGTGTTATCCAAAACTGAAAAAATCATCACTATGATACTCTGGAGCTGGAACTGCTTATTTACATATAAACTGTATATCAATACATTATATTGCTCAAATAAACATATATCAATACTTAGTGTTTGATGGGTTTTTGTTTGTCACAATGAAAACAAACTACATTGTTACGCAACAATTAAGTTGCTTAAAACAGTATCAACATATACAGAATAGTATTCACACATAAAAATTGTATAGATAATAGTGCTATGTGGAATTTGAAAATTCCGGTGGAACAAAATGTTGCAGAATTTTCAAAATTCCACCAAATTTCACCAGAAATGGAATGCTGGAATTCAGCAGCAGAAAAATGTGGAAATAGTTTTTTCACAACATTTCCTTGGAATTGTATTCCACGAATCTCAATATTTTCTGTAGAAATGGTTGTGGAATGATTTTCTGCAGAAAAAATGCTGTTCAATGGAATATTATTCCTTGGATCTCAATATTTTCCACAGAAATGAATGTTTTTCCGTGGAAATGGAATATTATTTCATGGATCATAGCAGACAGAATTCAGCAGAAGAACTAGTGAAATTCTAGTGGAAATTGTACAGTGGAATATTCATTCTGTGCTAATTTCAGTGGAGGAATTCTTCTGTCTACACAGCACTAATAGGATTTATTCTTTTTGATCTGATTCTATGCTTTTATTTAAAAAAAAGTGTATGTTTCTAGCCCTAATGGTTTCAAAGTAAGAACTTTCTAAAAACAATTTATTTTAAAAGGGGTAACTTTAGAACCATTAGGACTATGAACATAGCTGTTTTAAATGAAAGCTTGGAGTCAGGTTTATTGATTTATTTATATAACCTTTCATTACAGTTTCACATACTAATATATTAAAATATAAGTAAGTTTAAAATCATACTAAGAAATTTATTTTTTAAAATACTGTAGTTCCAAATATATAACATTCATGCCAAAATTTCTGGAACTGTCTGCTTGTTAGAAAGCCACCTTGGTTGTGCCTGTGTACAAAGGTGGTTCTACAGAATCTGTTGAGAATTACTGCCTTATTTCTCTCCTATGTTCCCTAGCAAAAATTCAAGAGAAGTTGATTTACGACCAACTTCAAGAATACTTTGAGTTATATCACACCATGGCAGATATACAGCATGAACTTAGAAAAAAAAATCATGGCACGGGTACAGCCTTGGTTTGGCTGACCACAGATATACTCAGTGCCATGGACAGTGGGTTAGTGACTCATGTCATTTTTATTCACCTTACAAATGTACTTTATTTGGTCAACCATAATCTCTTGCTGATTAAGCTACAACAGCTGGGCCTTGATAATCTCTCCTGCAGATGGTTTAAGCACTATTCATTCACCTGTAAACAAATGGTTACTTGGAGGGGCAGTTTATCAATTCAATGAGTCAATTTAAATTCAATGTTTTATTGATAGTTAAAAACACCATTACAAACATGAACATTTTAAAATTAGATCACAATAAAAACAGCTGTCAATTAGATAACAATACAATACATGATGAATCAGACAATTGTTTAGAATTTCATACATTTCAATGGAAAAGGACCAGTGTAGAAAGGAGTATTCAGGGTCCTGTTTTACGACACCCATCATTAGAGGTGGATTGAGCGGAGAAAGCCAGCTAGGCTAAGTAGTTTTACAGTATCATTTGATGTAAAAAGATCTTGTATTATTAAATCAGGTGGTAATTTCAAGTTACCAAGTATTTCCCCTAGCCATCTATCTCTATTTTTGTTAAAGAGAGGGCATAATAAGACCACATGTTTTAAGTTGTCTTCCTGTTGTCTCCCACACTTACAGAATGGTGTAGAACCTCAGGTCTTTTTTGGAGACAAAAAATATAATTTGCTTTATATAATTCCATCCTGAATCTAGCGATCAGGTGCCTAGAGTCTGGTTTTGTCAATATGCGCAAATAGGGTTCCAGTTGGTGTGTAAGTTTGATTTGTTTATACCATCTGAAACATTCAATTCAGCCAATCGAGAATACTTTTTTGCTAGATCTGTATCCCTAATTCTTGTTTTCACCTTGAGTTTAATTTCATCCCAAGGTTGAATATATATATATATATCAGTTAAAAGATTTCCAAGACCTAAAGGGAAAATTTCCTTTCTTATCAAATGTAGGAAAGGGGAGAGAAAGCCTTTCTCCAAGTATTCCAGTTCCTCCTCAATACACCAGCAAGGAAGTTGTGAATCTGAAAGGAGGAAGAGTTTTAATAAAAATAAAACCCTTCTTTCCAAAGCTAATGACTCTAGGAAAACTGTCCTAATTCATGCTGTAGCACAGCTGAAGGTACCAAATGGGAAACCATTAGAAGATGTCTGTATAACTTATTAATTGGGATTTCTATTTCCCTCCTACATTCAGTGCCCGAAACCTCAGTGGCATATAAGGCACATGTTTTGATTTTAGAGTTTAATACTTAGTACACCTGGTATCGAGGTTTTCCCTAACTTCGCATTAAAAGACCAGAAGGCATCTGATGCAGTTTTCATTTTATTCTGTACTAGAATTTTGTGTTTTCTCCAAGTGGTATCCTGTGCAAACCTTACCCCTGGATAATCGTAAGATGTAACTGTCTCCAATTTATCCATGTCTAACCAGACTGAAGGGGGTTCTTAACCTTATTTCCAAATGTAATCATTTTGTTTTTTTCTTTGTTTATTTTTAGTTTAAGATCCTTACATAAGTTTGAAAAAAGGTTCAGTTTTCTCTGGAGTCCTTGAAGTGAGGCTGAAATGAGGACAATGTCATCCATGTACGCTAAAAGCGGTACTGATCTTTTGCCTGTTTTAGGAGAATGAAAGTCAGAACTATTCATGCTTTCTAGTAATGAGTTGATATATGTGTTAAATAGTGAGGGTGCCAATAAACAACCCTGCCTAACCCCAAAATTTGCTTGAATTGTAGAAGTCTTGTGTCCATATTGGTTATATTGGATCATAGCCCAGGTTTCTGAGTATGATTTTACAATAACAATAACTAGTTCTGGGTCCAGTCTGTATTCTTCTAATTTATTCCATAGGATACTCCTGCTTATGCTATCAAATGTGGAGGAGAAATCGACAAAACAACAAAAATGTTTGTGGGACTTGACCTTGACATATTTCCAAATAAGGTAGTTCAAAGCATAGCAGTGCTGAATAGTAGACCTCCCCAGCCTAAATCCATTTTGGCATTCACTTAAAATAGAGTTATTCTCCATCCAGATGGATAGATGCTCCAATATTATTTTAGTGAATAATTTCTGGGAGATATCAATTAGGCTGATGGGGAGGTACATTTTGGATCGTTACTATCCCCCTTCTTGAAAATTGGATAGATAATGCTACCTCTCCAGCTTTCAGGTATCATGAGGCCTTGGATTATAGCATTAAATAAAATTTTAAGTATAGGGGGCCACCAAAATTGAAAGACTTTGTATACATCTCCTGGTATGGAGTCAGGCCCTGGGGCTTTATTTGAGATAAGTGACAAAATTGCTGCATACGTTTCCTCTTTCTTAATACAAAGTGGGGTGGGGAAGAAGCTATTTATTTTAGTTATATTGTATTAGTAAATTCTGTTCCTCAATAGAAAAGTATAATTTTTCAGAGTATGATGTCCAAGTATTAGGTGTTACATAGGGTTCCACATTCCTAGAAAATATGTTGTAGCCATGGACTACTTGTTTCCAAAAGGACTTGTTGTCCTTTAATAGTATGGCTTTCCATAATGTTTCCCATGTTCTACATTGTGTTTATGTCTCTCTTTCTCTAATATTTCTTTGTATTCTTTCCTATATTTGTTCATAAGAGAGGCTCTAACCTTATGATCTCTAATATCTCTTTTCAACTGTCTTATCCTGTGACTTAAGTTGCATTTGGCCAATTTACAAATTTTATTAAACCATGATTTACCAGACACTCTGGAATTTTGGTAAAAAAACTTTACCTTCAATACAGTAGGGTCTAATTAAAACATTAATTTTGTGCCAGTTATCTAAGATTTCATCATGTTCTATTTGGATGAGGAAAAACTCTCTTATTTTTGGGGAATCCCCAGTTTCAAGTAGTTCTTTAAAACTATTAGATGTATATGTACCCCATCTAACTCTTTGTTAATTTATTATTTCCAAATTTCTTGGTTTACTATCTGAGTGTGTAATAGGGCCCATTATATTTGAATCAATAAGAACGGTAATCAGAGAAATGGCTGACTCATTACAATCCAAGATCTCAAAGTCTTTTGCAAATTTCAAGGCTTCTGTATTTATCTAAGCCAGATCTATTGCGGAGGAGCCTCAAGATCCACAAAATGTCAGGCTTCCCTTTCTGTCACTGGGTGAACGTCCATTTAATAGACATGAGTCATCACAGATGGAGTTCACCAGGGATCTATCTGGGTCCCTTGCTTTTCTCACTGTTTGTGAAAAACATGCCTCTTAACTATGTGTGTGTGTGGGGGGAACTAAATTGCAACTATATGCAGATGATGTGATGCTCTACAGAAACTCTGCTGGTATCAAACGGATTACCTCTGATCTTGAGGGAGCTAGAAACAAGGTTCCTAACAAATAAACTGACTCTAAATGTCCAAAAACTAAAGCAATGCTATTTGGTGCAATTTGATACAAGACACTAGGGTGATAATAGGCAGAACCTGTTGAAACTGTATTCCTCTGATGGTTCTCATCTGGAAGTAGTTGGGTCTTTAAAGTATCTCAGTATACATTTAGATCAGGAACAATACTTCAGAGCTCATGTTATCTCATAACTAAATCTCTCCTTCAGAAGCTTGGGCTACAGTATAGAGTCAATGCCTACTGTACCTCACAAAGAAGGCATGCCTAGCCATTACCAGCAGTACATTGCTTCCAGTTTTGTGAATGGTGTCTCAGCCCTTCACTCCCTTTGGGAAACAGAAGCAAACAAACTTAAAGTTCTTTACAACAGAATTGAATGGGTTGTTACTGGGTGTCTTCCTAGGGAGCATCACTGTGATATATTTTCTTTGTTAAATTGACCCTCTCTTGAAGGGAGAATGGATTATCCTCTGCTTTGTCTCATCAGTAAAATGTTGAAAGTCACTTCCCCTCCTAGTCTGCAAGGCATCCCAGTACCAAATCCTCAGAGAAGGATCATTTGCTCTTTGGTTTGATCTTTGCTTGAAGTCCCTGGGGCTATGTCAGGATCAGGTCAGAGGCCCTTTGCCATCACAATACCACCTCTCTGGAACACTCTTCCTCATGAGATCCAAAGCCATTCCTCCACCTTCCCCCCCCCCCAGCTTTATGAACAGTCTAAAGGCTTATCTCCTTGGATCTAGTCAGTGTAGTTTCTGAGGTGACCTCTCCCCCATGTGGTCTTATCCTAATGCTGTATTGATCATTCATGTACTGAGCATGCAAAGACTGTGGGTTTCCAATATGTTATGTTATGTTATGTGATGTTAATGCAGTTGTTCTCTGAATTACTGTCACTGTTCTTGTATGTATACCAATATGACACATTGCTTCTTTCTTCATGTAATTAACTCCAGATCACCCCTGAAACATTGGCTTTTTTGTCTCAGTGAGCCTACCTGGGTATCAAAATTCAATAAAGAAACAAATGATCAGAAGATTCTAATGACTGTCTGATTAAGGAACAAAACACCATTTTCTGGTTTCTTGAAATTTTAAGTGAGTTGTGAGACTTGACTTTCAATATAAAATAAATAGAAATACCTGAGCAGTCATTGTTATCCATGTAGTGCATAACTCAATTAATTTTAAATTGTTCAACTAGTTGAAGTTCGGGTGCTAGTTAATGATATGCATTTCACTTTATTAAGTGTCAGCTGATTGAAAAACATTTACAGTACAATGTGCAAAATCAGTCAATTTCCCTTCAATTCTAGAAAATATTCAGGTTACACACACGTATTTTAATTGGACATATTAAATAAGAGACAATTGATGATAATGACATCTGAATGTGTGGGGATCAGAAGGGATGTGGGCAAGTACTTGCCACATTTGTCTTGTTTACCATGAGCAAATCAAATTCTGTTTGTAACTTTAATATTTTCTAGACCCACAGGGAGCTGTTGACAACCATTTAAATCACTCCACTTAGAAAACAGAAACTTGCCTTGGATTAGCAAGCAGGGCAAGCCTTGATGACTTCCCAAACTTCCCCCATTCCAAAAGCATTGCATGTTCCTATTAAGATATCATACATTTGAATGAATAGTTATTTCACAAACATGGCTAATTTAGTCTTTTAGATATCCTAGACAGGATTTTCAAAACTTTTAATACAGGTGCAATTCCAGATTTTGGCCTATGTCTGCATACAAAGAAATCTGTCAAAACCATTGAAAGGTATTTTTAGTCTTTTTTGTGTATTCAAATAGTTTCTGCAATTTGTTACAGCTTGCATCATTTTGTTATGGTGCAAGCAGGATCAAAAGTGCCACAAATTGGAGCAACTATACCCTAAGGTTAGAACACTTTTTAGGCGGGCTACCTTCAAGCACAATTGCAGTAATGTGTCAGAATCATGCCACAAAGCCCTGGTGAGGGCTTTGAAAATCCTATCCCACATCATTGTACAGTTGATCTAATTTTGCTGCTTTTGAACATTCTAAATGCTTATTGAGCAGATATCTATTTTTTTAAATATTGCAATACCTTAGTTGGAAAATCAATAAATATCGTGCAGCTAGAAAAATAAATGTCAAAATAATATTTGACTGCATGTAAAAATAAGTCAAGAAGCACAACTCTCCAGCCAGCATTGCTTCTGAGGCAGTAGAATGTTTCTGCTGCATTTATTGTATCTCATTTCTACATCTCTCTTTTGTATATTCACTGTTCTGACTACATATTGCCACAGCACTGTTGTGAAATCAAAATATGTAATTTGTAATAGTCAAGGAACCTTGCTTATTGATGTAGTCAAGAAGTATAGCCTTGTTATAGTTAATGGTAGATATCCTTCAGACCAGGATGTGAATTTTACTTTTTTTCACCTGGAATAGTGCCACTATGATGAATTATTGAATAACATCTCTAATAAGTCTTACAACAATTTTAGACATTAAAGTGTTTCTGGGTTTCAGACTGGGTAGGCAAAGCAGTCCTGATCTGCCATCAAAGTCTATGTTTCTATGTTTCCCCAGCCAGAAAGTGATCATTTTCTTCTCTCACTCAAAATAAGATATGCATCTGTATCGGTTGTAATGTCTAGACATTATGAAAGTGTACAATTGAAAATTGTTGAATTTACAATAAGCAGTTAGTCTGGAATATGATTGCTGAGGATAGAGTCAATGAAATGATCAATGCTTTTGTGGATCGGATAATTTTTCTTCAATTTTATTTACTTCCTGATGTTGAGATGAAACGTAATTTTATAAACAATATTTTCAAACAACTATATACAGTAATGTATAAAGAGCATAGGGATAGACAGTTTAATTCTTGGTATAATCAAGAATGGCAAATGAAAAAGAGACTGCAAACCAATATAATTAGATCATGCAAGAATGAACCAGCTAGGAAAAATCTGACTTCCCTCAATACAGCAAGGAAAAGGTATAAATACCTGTGACCTCTATGTGCAAACGGGCTGGCTCCAACTTAGTGGGAGGTTACACTACCAAACCTGCCTGCTGGCAAAAAAGGCACTACTTAGAATTCTCCCCCATGGCACAGCAAACCTACTTCAGCCACACAGCAGCAACACACAATGGAAAAAAGTGCTAGCACTCACCTCTAACATGTTCCTCAGCGTTGTACGATGCAGGGGCAGTGCTCTTTTGCCTATAGAGCACCCCTCTGGTTTAATGCCCTCAGACATGACATCTCCGCTCAACCTACTCTGGGCCCCTTCAAGAAACTACTACGCCAGCAGCTTTCTGCATCCAGCATCTGTGACTGTTACCACTTATCCCTCTGCCTCAGGGTTCTGACCTACCTATACATGGCTGACACCATGGAATGCCCAGGTCATCTCTACCACCCCCTGCACCCCCTCCCCTACCTCCACTTGGTTGCTTGGTTGCTCAAAAACTGCTTGGCCACCCACCTCATGCATCCACCACTCATGTCTCTCTTGACAAGGTCCATGACTGCAGAAACTCCACTTCTCACCCTACTCCCCCCTCCCATCATCTCTTAGCCCCCTATTCCCTACCGCCTACTTCTTTTTTTTTTATTTATACTTTTTGTGCCACACCTCTCTCCACTGGGCCATTGACTACTTCTTCTCTCCACTAATCTACTCCTCAGTGAACTGACTCCAACCTCCTTCTACCTGCAACTGTCCTCTCCTATAACATACTGTAAATGCAACCGCATGGGTGTCTTACCCTCTATAGTCTCCTTTTGTTAATATTAACCAGCCTGAATAATCCATTGTAATTATTGTAAATATTGTACATGTTTTATACTCTATGTTGCTTCAACCCTTGTAATGCTGTCTTCCCTCCTATTGACATGGGACCTTTGTAAAAGAGCTCTCAGCTCAAAGGTATTTAATCCTAGATCCTAATAAATAAATAAATAAATTGATATTAAGTAAACATAAGTTAGGCCATCAAAAGGATAACTGGGAAAGAATGCTTAGAGCAAATATGGCTAATAACCCATGTCTGTTTTAAAAGTATGTGGCCAAGGGTTCTGATACATATCCTAGGGATCTACATACATACATACATTGATTCTAAGGTTTGGGTGGAGAATTACAGTGGTAGTTACACAAAAGTATCTCAGTATCGTGCAATGCATGTCATTGCACGTTATCAGTGTACATATTATTCAATGGGTACTGAATTTGCACAACACTCAGCATACTGTGCAACTGGTAAACCTTTGCATGATTACCACTGATAGGAGATTACTCATGGACGAAGATTACCATGTCTCATTTTCAGACTCTCGTATAGCGGAAATATCTTCTTTTACAGATATTACAGAATTGGAAGTCATCACAGTTAATTGATAGCTGGACACATAAAAAAGCTCCTTGACCAGACAAAATACTGGTAGATGTCTTCATGCTAAGAACTGATTAGTGGGTTAAAGTATTAGTTGACATGTATAATACATGAATGAGTCAGAATATAATTCCACATTCTTGGAGAGGCAATACTATTGTTCCAATTTATAAAAACAATATTATTGTTCCAATTTATAAAAAAAGGCTGCAGATAAGACCCCTCTTCTTATTGTCCCATCACTTTAGTTGATGTTATGTCTAAAATATTTTCAAAAATCCTATTGAATAGGCTACAGGTAAATGTAGAGCAATATGGAGGGCTATCAAACTTACAAGCAGGTTTTAGAGCTGCATTCTCTGCCACTGATCACTGTTTTGTTCTTCATCATGTGTTACATAACTATGTTACCATACAGAAATAGAAGGTTTCTGCAGTTTTCAAAGACCCATCTTTATCATTTGATTCCTTAGCAGGAGATATTTTGTGGAATAGAATGGAGGCACATGATTTGAAAAGAGGCCTTATTGAAAAAATTAAGTCACTTTACACACACACGTGGACACAAACAAGGTTTTCACACAAGTAAGCAATAAGATACAACAGGGTGTGCATTGTGCTGAGATAATGACATGCCCAGGGGAGTAGTTAAGCATGAGACACTTGCCAACTCCCTCCCTCACACTCACATTTTTTAAAAGTTAGTTTTGTTACTTTTACCACAGTAGAGATGGGGAAGGGGGATAACATGGCAGAGAAAAATGAAAATTGATGGAGGGAAAACTTTAGTGGGCTAAAAAAATTACGATTTCAAAATACTGTAGGATTCTAAATAGAATGCCTAGAACATGAATTACAGAGCCATCAGATTCTGTGCTTTGGCTGTTTTACCGGGACTAATTATTTATAGTGCATTATGATCCAATATTGCACTATAATATAACCAATCAGATTACTCCAGTGCTCTCTGCCATTTTATAATTAATCAATAATTACCAAACAGCCAGTTATTTCCAGGTGATTAATATTTGGCTGGGAAAGTAGATGAGCACAGCCAAGGGCAAACCCCACCCTGTTGGTCTTAATTGCCAGGAAATGACTGGCTGTGAGGTCATCATTGTGATTATAAGTCAAATCAAAATAATCACTTTTTGTTTTTATTTATTGACAGCAGTGCCAAAAACAGTTCTTGTTTTGACACCACTGCTGTCAGCATAGAGCACACAATGAGCTAAGTGTCACTGTTGGGCCAGGCATTTCTAAGAGATTTCAGGCTGGCATGGCAGCCAATCAGTGAGCTAGTTTAGCTCATGAATAATTAATTAGACTTACAGTGGAGCAGGTATCACACCTTTTAACTCCAGTAAAGGAGGCAAACAGGGTGGCATGTTAGCCCCCTTGCTTTTCAGTATCTCTTTGGACAATGTATTAAAAACTTTGGAGGAAGAATGTATTGATGCACCAAAAATAGTTAATACTAAAATACCAGCTATGTCATATGCAATTGATGTAGTGTTATTATCGCTCACTAAGAAAGGTATTCAGTCTCATATTAACTTGTTTCAGAATTTGTGTAACAACTCACATTTGAAAATGAATCTAGCAAAAACAAAAATAGTTCAGTTTGGTCGAAGAAAGAGGAATGCTTCTTCCTATCCATGGAAATTATTCAATGAGAATATTGAATAAAGTATCACATTACACGTATCTTGGTACCACATTCACATATACTGTAAATAGAAGCACAGAAACATAGTATTTGATGGCAGATAAGAACTGCTTGTCCCACCCTGTTGGCCCATTTTCCCTACCTACAGTATTGCTGCAGATCCTACTTGATCTCCGGCTCTTTCATTCGGCCTCCTTCTTTTCCACTAAGATTCTCTCATCCGATCCCATGCATTCTTGAACCATAACACTGTTTTCACCCCACCACCTCTACCAGAAGGTTATTTCAGGAATCCATCACTCTTTCTGAGAAGAAGTACTACCTCACATCTCCCCTAAATCTACTCCTGTCCAGCATCACAGCATGTCCCCTTGTTATTGAGCTCCTTCCCCCCCGTACCTTATTTATCCCTGTAAGGTATTTAAAGGTCTCTATCGTATACCCCTCTCTCCTCCAGGGTGTACATATTGAGGTACTTTAGTCTCTCCTTATAGGGCTTTTGATGCAGACTCTGCACCATTTTAGTTGCCCTCCTCTGAACTGCCTCCATTCTGTCTATGTTCTTCAGGAGATGTGCCTTCCAGAACTGAACACAATACTCCTAGGTGGGGTCATACCAGTGGTCTATATAGGTGCAATACCACCTTCATTTCTGCTTATGATATCCCTCCTTAAGCACTCCAGTATCCCACTGGCCCTCAACCAACTGCCTTGTCACACAACCTGGCCACCTTTAGGTCATCCAATATGATTAACCGCAGGTCTGTTTGCTTGGTGGTTGCCAATACCACTCCACCCATTTTGTACTTTACCCAAGGAGTGTTGTGCCCTAAGTGCATTATTTTATTTATTTATTTGCTTTTGGTAACCGGGTAAGTGCACTAGGCAACAGTCCTGCCTATTTTCAGGCATGACCTGGGAGAGTACAACAGAAATAATACATAGGTAACATCAGAACAATTCAGTAACAATAAAAAATAGGTACAATCACTTACAATTTAGGAGAAAATACATAATAGACATAATGACAGTACACTTTTACAAGCACCATAGTGTTAGCCAAAATTAAAATAAGATAGATAATTGGAGAAGTCTGTCAAGTTAGGGGAAAGAAACACAGTAGCAAGGATACAACCAGAAACTTACTCCTAGACATCTACAGTTACATGGAGAAATAGGGAGGAGAGTCAAAAAATTAGTTGCAATTGCAGTTACCTAGTGCACAGAGGTGGGTAAACAATGATCACTTGAAGGAGAGGTGAGGGAGATTTTAATGGGGGGGATCAAGTTCCAGAATTTAGGAGTAAAATAGGAGAAGGCCTGTTCCCCCATTTTTATGGTGGAAGCCCGAACTAATAGCATGGGAGTGGATGATGACCGGAGTGTACGGACACTGGGGACCATGGTAAACATATTACCCAGGGAGGCCGGAAAGGGAGGTCTAGTAAGGGAGTCAACAAAGCACCCAAGGAAGTACAAACGGAGGTCTTTGGGAGACAACCAGTTTAGGCCCAAGTAGAGCAGACAGTGATGAGTAAGCCGAGGAGCTGATAAGGCAAACCTACAGATATTGTTATGGGAAGTGTCCCACTTGCTGAGCACTCTAACATTGGCACAGTAGAGAGCTGGGAGGGCATACAGAAGTTGAGGGAGAAGCACGCCTCTGGCTACAGCTATCCTGGCAGTGGGGGGTGAGAGAATGCCATACTCGATATGCTTCACCGATTCTAGTATTGACAGATCTACGTACCTCATTGACTGTATGGAAAAATCAAGAGCAGGATCCAGCGTAACCCCAAGATATTTGAAAGTATCAGTATTAGTTACAGTATTACCATCCCGACAGTGGACAAGGAGCTTAGGAGATTCAGAGAGCACTTTTTTAGATGATCTGAACAGCATGGCCTGAGTATTACCTATGTTCAGAATTTGCTGATTAGCCAAGAGCCAGGATTGAAGGGATTGAAAGTCTTGCAAGAGATTTAGGTTAATGTTAGCAATAGACCTGGCAGAGTAGTATAGCACTAGATCATTGGCATACATGAATAGGTTACTGTGAAGGGGAGTGACTAGGAATATCATTTAGGAAGAGGGAGAAGAAAAGATGACTGAGTGTAGAACCCTGTGGAACACCATGGTTAATAGGAATAGAGGAGGAGAGAACCTTACAGTAGGAAACCGCCTGGGAGTGATTGTCCAGGTAACTACCGAACCAGGATAGGGTAGCGTTAGATACACCCAAAGCCTGTAATTTGGACAGTAGGAGTGGCTGGTGGACCATATCAAAAGCCTTAGACAGGTCAATGAACAGAACCTGTGAGCAGGCCCTTATCCATATTGCTTTTGATATTGCTCGTAAGCAGTGTCAGTGCAGTGGTAGTACTATGCCCCACCCTAAAGCCATGTTGGGAGGGGGATTTAAGATTAAACTTAAAGAGGTACTCTGAGACCTGATGATGGACAAGTTTCTCCAGAAGCTTGCTGAGCATGGGGAGAAGAGAGATAGGCTGGTAATTGGACAGAAGTTTAGCGTCACCCTTCTTATAAACCGGTATAGTTCTAGACGATTTCCAGATTGATGGAACAGTGCCAGTACTAATTGAAAGGTTGAACAGCCTGGTTATAGGCCTAGCAAGCCAGTCAGCAAACAGCCTGATAATCCTAGGATGAATTCTGTCTGGACCAGTGCTGCCACTAGCAGGGACAGTTTTGAGTAGAGTTAGAACTTCCAGAAAAGAGACCTGAGCTAAGTCCAGGGTAGGGGGAGCATTTGAACTTGGTGAAGTGGCAGATCCAGGAGGGGGGGACCCATGGGGGGGTAAGAGAAGGAAGGAGGGAGAAGAAGGAGTTGAACGCATTAGCAATAGTGAGAGGGTGGTTACACTGGACATTATTTACGTACATATCAGAAGGAGTAGCAGGCTTGTTGTTCCCAATAATTTCTTTAATTTGCGACCAATACCTTTTGGGGCATGAGGCGGAGGAGTGTAGGAGGTTCCTGTAGTAGGAGCTTTTTGCCAGTCGAATCTCTTTCTTGCATTTGTTGCATAGTGATCTATAGGCTTCTAAATCTGTAAGTAGTCTGGAGTTCTTACAAGTGGACCACAATTTATCCACAAGTTTCAGAAGATGGAGCAGCGGTCGCTTTAGCTATTTAGTGATTTTCGCTTTAACCCTTCTCATTGTAACCGGGATGTGTTTATTTTGTAACAAGAGTACAGAAGAGTTGAAAAAGTTAGTGGCAATGTCACTATCATCAGTATGGTATATGGGAGACCAGTCAACTAAGTTAAGATCATGAACAAAGTTCTTCATATTTAGGTTGGAGAGATTAGAAAAAGTTAAAATTTTAGAAGGGAGTGAAGGGTCTGAGGTATCCCATATACAGTACACAGGGTAGTGATCACTTATGACATCCGGGAGAACACCTGCTGAGTTGAAGGATTCCTTTCTATTAGTCAGGATCCAATCAAGCAGAGTAGCACTAGTACCACCATGGGAGATCCTTGTAGGTTCCTGAATAAGCTGAGAGAGATTGGCCTTGCTAGTCACAGAGGATAGGAGAGCAGAGCAGGGGCCAAACCAATCAAGGTTGAAATCCCCAAGACAGATTATATCATTCTTCCCCATAACTGATAATAGATAGTCTAAGAACTCCTCAAGGCCAAGTCTAGAGTTTCTAGGAGGAAGATAAACACAAAAATGTGAAGTTTCTTAATGCCCACAAGAAGTAGAAGGGAATGGAGAACTTCGCAGTTAGCGAGAGGGGGAGTTTGTAATAAAGTGATGTTAAGTTGAGGTTTATAGTAGAGTGCAAGTCCACCTCCTCTTTTAGAAGAAGGGCGATCCACCCGCAGCATGTTATATCCCAGGAGAGAGCACTGGGAATCAGCTATGGTGGACTTAAGCCATGTTTCTGATATGGCTAAAATATCCGGGTGGTTGGAACTAGTCCAAGCTTCCAGGTCAGGAAGGGTAAGCCAGGAGGCTCCTGGCATTAATGTGAGCAAAAGAGAGACCAGTGTTCTGCGGCAGATGGAGAGAGTGGAGAGACCGGGTAGGATTGTTGGCCAAAGTGGGACCAGGATTTTTTTCAACATGCCCAGCAAGAGTGATGGATAGGGTAAAGATTCAGAGGGTAGAAATAATAAAGGCACTAGTTACACTTCCAGGGGAGATAGAGACTTACGTAGGATAAATTTAATAAGCAACCCCAGTTGTTTCAGGACAAGACCAGCTTTAAGGAGATAATTAGGGATAGGCTCAGATAGGAGGTTGGAGAAGTAGAAGTTATCCAAAGAGTGTCCAAAGGAGGGTGACGTAGTCAGTACTGAGCCAGAGAGAACAGATAGTAACCATAGTATGAGTGCAACAGAGAGAAGTGAGAGAGTAGGCAAGGTAGTCATGATGGCAGGAGTAAAGACAAATAGGCAGCGGGGGGAGAGAGTAGGAAGGGAGGAGCAAATTGGGTGAAGGATAAATACATGTCAGAACAGTGAACAGAGAAGGGGAAGGGTGACCTCAAGCAGTCGGAAAGAATAAGAGCAAATGGAACACTAGGAGATAGTTTTAGAACATTCAGCAGTCGTGAGATGTAATATGACTTCGCTCCTTATGGTGCCTATATACCTAACACCAGGAGAGGGTGGGAGGGTATTGGGGGTGGGCAGGAGCATTCATGAAGCGACTGCGGGTTAGCACTCCGGGACCAGCTCTATCTCGGCGCTGGTTTCAGCGACTCCAGCCGCTGTACCTGAGTTAGCTTTGGGGGGGGGAGGGCTTAATGCCCTCTCGACCTGCGGTGCAGCAGAATGGACTCCTCCACCTGAGGAGAGAAGAGAAGGTAGGGTTATTTATATCCAGCCCAGCAGATGCAAACAGCAGCTGCCAAATAGTGTAGTTAGGCAAGCCAGCAAGGCAGCGTTTGCAAGTTACTACATATTATGTGTGTGCCAGAGATTTCAGATTTCGGCAGGCCAGCAAGGTGGATTTAAGGGATTTGTAACTACAGTTAAGGTGCATTAATAGATAAGTCAAAAAGCCCTTAAAGTAAACTACAATCAGCATTGAAAGAAAGAAAAAATCATAAACTTAATTATATTTACATTAAACATTAAGGTGCATGTGCAAATAATGCAAAGAAGCCCAAGTACTCAAAAAACTGCCCAGAGAAATTATACAGGTATGGTGCATTAAAAGTAAGGCTAAAAGCACAGAAGATAATCCTGAAATTGATGCTATAATTTTAGAATCACTTTAAGGTGCATGTTCAAATAAACCTAAAAAGCACTAGCACTCTAAAAAAACTGCCCTGGGAAAAACTATCTCCACTGTTTAGTCAATATAAATTCAAACAAAAATGGTGCCAAAGCACTCTCCGGGACCAGCTCTATCTCGACGTAGGTTTCGGCGACTCAGCCTCTGTACCTGAGTGAACTTCAGGGGTGGGGGAGGGCTTCACCCTTACTGACCTCTCGACCAGAGGGAGGGCGGAATGGATCCCTCCATCTGAGTTAGCTTCAGGAGGTGGGGGAGGGCTTCACCCTTAATGCCCTCTCGACCTGCGTTGCAGCGGAACAGATCTCTCTGTCTGAGTTAGCTTCAGGGGTTGGAGGAGGGCTTCACCCTTAATGCCCTCTCGACCTGGGTGCAGCTGAACGGATCCCTCCATCTGAGTTAGCTTCGGGGGGTAGGGCAGGGCTTCACCCTTAATGCCCTCTTGACCTGCAGTGCTGTGCAACGGATCCCATTTTGCACTTTTTCACATTGAAACCCAGCTGCCATACCCTTGACCACTCCTCAAGTTTTCACAAATCTCTGTTCATCCTTTCCATGTCCCCTAGAGTTTCCACCATATTATAGATTTTGGTGTCATCTGCAAAGAGGCAGATCTTCCTTTCCAACTCCTCTGTGATATTACTTATAAAGACATCAAATAGGATGAGTCCCAGCACTGATCCCTGAGGCACCCTCCTGGTCACACTCCCTTCCTTAGAGAGAACTTTATTTTCCAACACCTTCTGTTGTCTATCCACTAACCAATTTTATACCTGGTTTACCACCTTTGAACTCACTCTTAAGCTACCCAGCATGCTTACTAGTCTACTATGTGGAATGGTGTTGAATGCCTTACTGAAGTCTAGCAGACTATTAGTTGAAAAGTACACTCCACTCAGGTTGCTAAATGTCTTGACAAAAATGTAATGGGGCTACATAGTTTTTTTTTTTTTTTATCATGACATTATTTGTCCCACTACCTCTGTGGACCTGGCAGGGGCTACAATCCTTCCCCCGGAGGGGTATGTCCTCCGGCCGATCGGGCCATCATAGGTCCTGCCGGGTCCCAATATTTTCCCTCTGTTTTTCTCCTGCACCTGTGCCCATGCAATGGACACAGCAGCTGTCTCCACCTCTGCAGAGGCAGCCAAGCACCCTGGGCATGGGCCAAACCCCTCTTGTGCTGACAAAAGCAGCACAAACCCTCCTCCTCCTTGAGGAAGGAGAGCAGTCCTCTGGATGCTCAATCCTTACCTCCCCCGGCTGACCCCCGAGTGACCTGAGTCCATTCCCCAACCTGGGTCACCAGCATGGCATGAGGTGTGCCATCCAGTGCCTCAACCCTCAGAGCCACTGGGCTAGCATGGGCTACATAGGTTTAATAAGAGATATGGTGGAAATGTTACAGATGCTTCCATTAAAGCAACTAATGCTAAACTTCTATCAAATATCTTATATGGTGCAGAAGTTTGGAATTGTGAAAAGTTGGATCCTTTTAATAAAAAATGGATTTCTTGATAAGACTTCTATCTTTTCCAAACTGTATCCTACCAGCTGCAGTAAAAGTAGAGTTGGGGCAGCCTCCAGTAGAATCACGGGCTAAAATAAAGTTGGTCTCTTACTGGCTCAAGTAAGAAAGAATGCAAGACCACAGATTGTCAAAACTGGCACATAAAGAGATGTTATCCTTTAAACATCAAAGTTTCAATCCCTGTTGGTTGTCTGAACTACTGTTAATTCTGGATGAAATTTGCATGGTAAGATCGTTTGTTGAGTATGACAAAGGGACTTTTTATCAAAGAAGCCTACAAGAAACTAATATTAAATCAGTTAAAAAATATTTGGAAGGTCAATGGTCTTGAAACATTAAAGAATTATAAATTCAGTCCTTATTTATCATGTTGTAAATAATCTCATAATCCTGAGCCATACTTGTTAGAAATTATGCATCCTTCCCTGGGAATATTCATAACTACATTTCATTTTCAAACATATGATTCAAACTTACTAAAACAAGATATCTGAGCATATCACATATCTATGAAGATACACTTTGTGACTGTAGGCTTTATTGTCCTGAGGACACTCTTCATCTTGTACTGTATTCTCCAAAATATGACAAATTGAGGTCATTATCTCTTTTCTCCAGTAAAATCCCCACTGAATCAAATACAAGAATTGCTACTTGGCATAAATATTGTCCTCATGTATAAATCTGCATGCTTTCTGAGAGCTATATCCCTGATGACAAGAGAAGAAGTCAGATTATACTGTATAAGTAATATGTAAAACAAAATGAACAAAGTGGGTGATTTAAAACCTTATTGGACCAACATAAGATTTACATAAAATACACTTTCTTGTGTAAGTGTTTAATATGTGTATCTTTTATACTATAAAAGGAGACTGTTCTATGTATTGCTTCTTTATGGTTATGTCAATTATGAATGTACTTTATTGTATATTTATATATTTGAGAAATAGCTTCATAAACCAATCAACATTTTACTGACTATAGTGAAATTTAACTTTAAAATAACGTCAGCCACTTTAAACCCAGACCTAAACCCTGGTCTCTCACTGAAAGAAAACACAAGTGTGATACTCAAGTGCAAACCTTGGGCCGGATTCTCAAAATGATTTGGTACTAAGTCCCATAACACAACTCCAGCTGTGGACCATAATCTCCACAGCTGTAGAGATTGGTATTCTCAGTCCGCAACAGCTGCAGGAGGTGTTACACCTGGTCCCACCAGCTGTAACATTTTTCTGCAGCTGTGGGAGAAAAACCACTAGCAAGTTGCCATAAATTGTGGAGCTGGTAGTAAACCGGCCCAACTTTTGAGAATACTGTAGCTGTGAGAGAAACTGTGGCTCTGCAAGTGGCAACCCACTTGTATCATTTTTTTCTCCAGTTGTGGGGATTTTCACAGGCTTTCAGAATCTGGACCCTTGCCTCTTGTATGCCAGCCCACCTAAATATGCACTGCACTACTGAGCTGCACTGAAGTAAATGGCAGCTTCTATGGTGTAGAAGTAAAGTCACATACCAGTACCCAAGCAGCATGCAACCCAAGCAACCTGCACTTGTTTTCATGTTAGTTCCTTTGAGGTCAAACATAACAGAAAACAACTCCCCTGCATTGACAGCAATGTGAGCTGGAGATTTGTTCCATTGGCATAATGGTTTCTAATATAACCCTCATGTTTTATCAAAGTTCCCTCAGTTCTACTGTTACAGTTTTGCTCAAAGGCACAGTCGTGGATTTAAACCTGTGTTTCTTAGATTGTGTGATACCTGGTTGTTTGCCATAACCATTAGACTACAGGGAGTCAACTGAATCTTGGTTCAGCACCATTTGGGTTGGGAGGCAGAAGCAGAACAAAGTCAGTGCATTTAAAAGAGACTGACAAATGCACTAGCACGGACATTAATGGACCCACAAAACTATTGTTTTAGTCCATACAAAATATATTGCTATACTGGACTTGTCTGAGTATCACGACATGGAAAACATATATTTTAATAATATAATCATTAATTAAAGTTCTATCCACTGTTTAGAACTGAATTCTTAACATTTTGCTCCAAAGCTCAGTTCCTTATTAGCTATACCATAGCATAGAGGCTGGTAAAACCAGCCCTGAATATTGCAGGGGTTAGAAAAACCATGAAGCATCCCAATCAGTGGCATATACTAAAAGTTCATTGTAACTGGCATAACATAGCTATTAAAAGGTTCCTTGTGACTACAGAGTTAAAAACTATTCAGCTCAATTAGCTCTTATCCAACTCTACCAACACACACATTTTTTGTGAATGTGTAAGGCTTAATTTACTATATGTACTGCTTCTTCAACAGGAGAATGAGGGTGAGGAGGATAATGAGAAGGAGACCAATATTTTATTTCACTTTTTGACTGTATCATTCTCTGAAACTGGGACACCAATGTGAATGATGTTTAGCATCAGATGTTAAAATGACATCTCTACAAAAACACTGGAAGAATAAAGTTGGAACACATAGAATTAATCTAGCAGTACTCTAGATTTCCCAGCTGGTTTAATTATGTACAAATAATCATTGTGGCATGCCTCCAGCATCATTTTTTTCTAACTTGTCTGGCTTCAGTACAGTGACTCACGTGGCTTGTCATAAGTCTTTGCCTCTTCATTTTACTTTCCTGACTAAAAGGGGGTTTACCTACAGTACTCCTTCCCCAACCACCAGATCCACTGAAGGACTTGATATTTTTGCACATGTTTTTTAATCAGGCTGTTCCCTAGTATTGTTTGCCTTGTGGAATTAAAGAAATGCAGGATCACGCACACTAGAAGGTAATAATCCAGTCATTTCCTTTTAGACCTACAATTTGTGTTAATGTTCGGTTTCTCAGCACTAAGTAATGGATTGATGTATATTCTAATCTTTAAATGCCAACTTAAGATATGAAATTAATTACACAACAGTATGGATATTAGTTTTCTTTTCCCTTCCTTCCTTCCTTCCTTCTCCTATGTGTTGTATGACACCATGGTATTTATGTATTTTTTATGTTTGCTTGCGCGCATGTGCAAGAAACATTATGCGGCAGCTTAGGAGAGAAGCGGGTTGTGGAGGCGTGGCACTGTGGCATCCAATGGAGGCATTGCATTTGGGGACTTGGCACTGGTGGACAAATGGAGGCACAGTGTGCTGGTGACACTGGCTTCCAAAAGTGCCACCAAGTTGCAAGGTATTCACCACAGCAATCAGGGACTGCCTCATCATTGCAGCGTCAGGCATTTTGCTGCAATGAGGGAGCGACCCATTATTGCAGGGTGCTACCTTGCCTAGTGTAATATTGTTTGTGAATGTGGCAGCAAGCTGCCAATATGTTTACAAACAATATTACACAGTCCCCAGTGCCGAGGGGGTACCCAATCCTCGTCAGCATCATGCGCCCCCCCCAAAAAACAGTCTTTGTTTGCCAATGGGGGGACCAATCCCCGTTGGCTTCAGTCCCCTCTTCCCAATTTACTTTGCCGATGGGGGAGCCCACTCCCCATCAGCATAATGTCCCCCCGACAAAAAACATTTGTTTTGTGCTGGGGGGTGCCCAATCCCCCTCAGCTCTTGCCCCCTCGGTATGTGCCAATGGGGGTGCCCAATCCACATCGTCTACAGCCCCCAGAAAATACTAAGGTGGCATACTGGGAGCCCACCTCAGCATGCCAATGCCCCATTTAAAAAAATCCTGCAATGTTTTTTTTAACCTGTAAAGCAGAAACGGTCCCACGTTGAGTCCAGTGGCCCCTCCCAACCCACGCCCACCCTCTGTGCACCCTGTCTCCCCACACTGCCCCTCACCCCATACTTACCTCCAGAGCTCAGCGTGATGCTCTTGGTGGACTGGGAACACATCTGCATTCTTCAAAGCTGACCGCAAAGTGAAGAAATGCCGGTAAGCTGTATAATAGCATAAATAGGGTTTTTTCAACTTTTGTGCATATCTGAGGCATTTTGGGGAATTTTGGCACCAAATTTTTAACATGGGATTATTGGGACTCCTCCTCCTCATGAATTCAGCCACTGTCATTGCGTTATTCAGTCCCAAAAGGTGATTTCTCAGTCACTGCACGGAATCACCTTTTGGGACTGATTAATGAAACTACAGTGCCAGTGTTCATGAGGTGAGCTCTCAAAAAGTCTGTGTTGCAAATTTGGTGGAATAAATACAAAACATGACTGTTTTACGAGCATGCGCTGCGCAGTTGCTACGCACGCTCGTAACTTCGTGAATTTGCAATATTTTCACTCCAGACTTTCAACATTGCCATTTTTACACACCTCCTTATGAACAGTACAGCTGCCATTTTTCACATCCTTGCGGAAATGCGTTTTTGCACTTCCAGCACAGACTAGCGCGGTCTCTGTGGGAAATCGGTGTTTGGGACACATTAACACACCTCAACACATGTCGGTGTCTGCAGAACAGGTTGAGGTAACAATGTTCATGAGCAGGGGTCCTAAAATGCCTATGTTGAAAATTTTGTGATGAAAGTCCATAAAATGAGTGTGATATGAGCGTGCATTGCGCAGTTTCCATGCACACTCGTAACCTCGCAAATTTTTAATATTTTCACTCCAGATTTTCAACACTGGCATTTTTACACACCTCCTTATGAACAGTATAGCTGTAATTTTTCACATCCTGGCCAAAATGTGTTTTTGCACTTCCGGTGCAGAATAGTGTGGTCACTGTGGGAAATCAGTGTTCAGGATGCAGTAAGAAATCACAGTGACATTGTTCATGAGCAGAGGTCTTAAAATGCCTATTTTAAAAATTTGGTAATGAAAGTCCATAAAATGACTGTGTTACATGCATGCATTGCGCGGTTTCCACATATGCTCGGAAGTGCAAGCACTTTTAATATTCCCACTACAGATTTTCAACATTGCCATCTCTTCACACCTCCCTATTGAGGGTACGGCTGTCATTCTTCACATCCTGCCCAATCTATGTTTTCATACATGTGGCGCAGAATGGCACGTTCGCTGTTGGAACTCAAAGTTTGGGATACATTGACAAAATCACACTGCCACTCTTCATGAGAAGAGGTCCCAAATGCTTTCATGAGGTGGGGTCACAAAAAGGCCATGTTGAAAATTTGTAGTGCAAATGCCAACAAACATTCAAGGCGTTAGAGTTTCTAACCATAACGTCCCACCCTGTACTAAACTGACAGGCATCGGGATGTGCCTTTGGATTGCCGACTGTACTGCTCATGCCATCCCACCCCACCCCCAGCTAGTGACAGGCATTGAGGTGTACCATGGACTCTTTGGCCCCAGAGTTCACCCCATTCTCCTATGCTGCACCCATTTCAGCATATGTCCTTATGGAATGGGGTGACTGTAAAGCCAAACACCCCAAGGCACACCTCAACACGTGTCGGTGTCTGCAGAACAGGTTGAGGTGACATAGCATGAACATCGTGGGCGATGACCCAAACACTTACCCCAATGCCTGTCTGTCTCTACAGGATGGAGGTGGGGTTGGCATGAAGTTCAATACTTCACTGCCATTCATATTCTGCATCTGTCTTACTCCTGCATTTCCAATGCTAATACCAGCAAGCAAACATTCGACATTGACAAATGCTTGTTTTGTACAGTGGTGCTGGACTGGATGCAATGCAATACTGTGGCATACTGTAGTACAGTTACTGCAATAAGCAAGGCAAATGTCAATGGCAGTTTGTCATGCAGTAACGTGGTACACTGTATGGCACCCTGGCTGGCTCCAATGTACTGTACATACTCTGTAATAACTAATTTATTTATTGTAAATAACTGATGTTATGTTATCAAATTCTTGCTTCATTTTCAACCTATGTAACCTGTATCCACAGTTTTGCTTTTGTTCTATTCTCAGTTTGCCTTCTCATGTTTCTTTTCTGTTCGTATTGTTATCTGTGCCATTTCTGAGCATGGCCTGGGTCGTGCCTGAAAATGGTCCCTGGGATCAGCGCACCCACCCAGTTATCAAAGTCATAAATAAAAAAATACTGGACTCATACAGCTACAAAGAACCAAGCAAATATCAATAAAAGTAACCTACAGATAACTGTACAAGGTAATCTTTTCAGTTCAACTCTAAATCATGAGATTGCAATTCATTTTGATTAATGAGGCTAAGCTGTCAATGTTCAGACTTTTACAGGGCTCTATTTAGGAATAGGAGAATTATTTTGAATAAGATTAGAACTTCTTAGGATCCACATTGTTCTCATCAAAATTTTATTACACTTATATTTTCAAGTTTTGAAAGCTTTGAATAAATTGTAGTTTTTGTTTTGTAGCTGTCCCTAGCTGTAATTACCCTCTACAAATACAGTCATTAGATATGCATGCCTTGTCTAGGCAACACGTGCTGGGTGGGGGGTGGGGGTGGGGATTTTTGATGTAAGTGTATGTATAACTGATTAAGCCTGAGTTAAACTTTTTACCTTTAACATGTTTAAATTATTTAAAGGAGAGAGGTTGTTCCAGACAAGGGCTTCAAGGGCTGTATTAATAACAAAGAGAAAAGTACAATACTTCCACTCAACAGGAGCATTTAAGAATATCAGGATAGAAAGAAAATTCAAGAGGAATATAATGACGACAGACAGAAAGCACAACACTGCAGTTTGCTAGGAGTATCTGAGGAATTAGAACAGGGTAGAACATAGCAAATGGAGTGACCTTGTAATTAAGTGGTGATGCACTTACTTATTTTTCAGCTGAAACATGCAACGATCCCTTTTTAACTAAGGTAAGAGCTAGAACAATATGAGAAGACAGTTTAAATATGCAGGCTTTGTCTGGTCAGAACCTGTGGGGGACAGGAATTTTGATGCTTGAATGCAAGCCAGCAGCCTAAGGTTACCACCTTTTATGAAGCCCAAAGTGGGACATTTCTTACTGAATCATGATTTTTTGCAAGACAATATGTAACCTAGACCAGTGCAACAGAATTGTTTTCTCTAAACAATCAGACTTAAGACTTATTGTTGTAGTTTTTAAGTTGCTTCTATTGTTTCTTACCCTTTTAAGATATTTTAGTTAAGGTATTATAGTTTTCTACAACATTTAGAGGAAGGTTAGAAAATATTTTTTCTACTAACACCAGTTAGGGTCTGCCCGGACAGAACAGATAGGAATAAACTGGATGGACTGGATGGAACATGTGGTCCTTTTCTGCCAACAAATTCTATGTTTCTGTGTTACTGCAAGGTCAGATCATGCAGTATTTTTCATGTTTGTGTGCAGGACACAGCTGCCCAAATCAGGACTGTCTTGCAAAAATCAGCACAGGTGGTAGCCCTAAGCAGCCTCCCTTAAAAGAATGATTACTATCAAATACATCTAAAAAGTATGGGTAAGCCTGGTTTAAACTTCTTATCTTTATATGTTTAAATGATTTAAAGGGGAGAGGTGGTCCTCTTCCAACAATGTGTTCTTCAGCTGGTAGCACAGGTGATTTCTTATTGTTGCAGTATATACTGTACATTCTGGACAGAGGCTTGGAAGACTGCATTGATAACAGAGAGAAAATCATGATACTTCAGCTTACTAGTAGCATTTACTCATTCATTTATTGGAGGATAGTGGAAGTGGTGCTGAGCCACAAGGAGGGGGACTGGGAGAAGCCTGGAAATGATAGGCCCATCAGTTTTACCCCCATTGTAAGTAAAATAATGGAGACACTAGTCAAACAGGACCTTGTGAACTACCTGGAGAAAACCTGGCTCCAAGATAGTATGCAGCATGGGTTCCTGGTTGATAGGTCATGTCAGATAACCTGATAGCATTCCTTGACTGGGAATCAAGGGTGGTGGATAGGAACAAGAAACAGATTTACTCTACTTCAGCAAGGCATTTGACTCAATGTCGCAGAGGAGATTATTGAAGAAATTTATGAAGCTGGGAGCAGCAAATTACCTAGTTAGATGGGTTCGAAGTTGGTTGGAGGTTGACAGTAGAAGGTGGTAGTAAGCAGGGTCAAATCAGGGAAAGGGAGATCACAAGTGGGATACTGCAGGGGTCAGCCCTAGGACCAGTCCTTTCAATATGTTCATCTGTGACATAGGAGAAGGAATATAGGGCAAGATGCATTGCTTTACAGAAGACACTAAGATCTGTGTCATGGTAGACAGTGAGGAGTAGGTAAGGGAGTTGCACAGGGACGTGCAACAGTTAGAGAGCTGGTCCAAGGGCTGGCTGCTGAAATTCAATTGCAAAAAGTACAAGGTGATGCACATAGGGAACATGAACCCCTGGAAAGCAGACTTGCTAGGAGGAGACTTGCTAGGAGGAGTCATGCTGGCCACTACTTCAGAAAAAATGGACTGGGAGGGGGTCATCATAATTGACTCTGTAAAATAAACTAGGCAATGTAATAAGACCTATAGCAATGCTACCAAAATGTTGGGGTTTGTTGGCAGGGGTTTTGATAGCAGGAGGAAAGAAGTAATGCTACTTCTGTATAGATCACTGGTTAGATCCCATCTAAAATACTGTGCCAAGTTCTGGAGTCGTCACATGAGGAAATACAGAGACAGGCTGGAGTCAAAGCAAGTTAGAGTACCCAAAAATGATTCAGGGCCAAGAGGGCAGATTTGAAAGGCTATGCCTGTAATTCAATGGGGTGATCAACCAGCCACACCCCCTTAGTGAGCTATATAAGCAGTTCCTCCCAGCCTCCTTCTGAAGCACTTTTTTCTTTGCCAGCCAGAGGCTCTGTTGGTCTGTCTTCTCCCTTGGGGCCTGCTGGGGCCTTGCCCCCTCCCGAGCACTGTGTGTGCTCTGGGCTCTGCTTGGTTTCTGCTGGATTCTGTTCATGTATTTCTCCTGCCTTGGTTAGCATTTGTTTTGCCTCCAGCTGCTGTGTGCTTCCTTGTGTGCTTGTTTTTCTGTTTCCCTGTGTTTGTGTTTTCTTTTTGGGATTTTCTAGTTTTCCTAGCATCTTGTTGCCCTCTGTTTGCAATGTGTTTATCCTGTGTCTGTGCTCCATGCCTCCTATTAAACCTCAGTTTTCCTGCAATTGTTATTGTATGTTTCAGCTGACACTACAGTTTGCTGCCTCCTGTACTTTCACCTTAATTGGTTGCACCCAGTCCTGGCTCTGCTGCTCAGCAAGCTTCTACCCCCTGTTTTACAGCTCTGCTCATGATTTATTCAGTACTAGCTCTAGTAGAACAAAATGCTGCATTGCTATATTGACAATTTCTGCTATTACATGGCTGCCTGGTCTCATGGTGCTTTGCTTCTGGCTCCCCGTTATTCCTACAGTGGAGGACTGTGGTGTCTCAGTGGTGCATCATAGCCCCGAGTAGCAGAAGCATGCTTTAAATGAGTTAAATGACTCATCTGTTCCTTTGCTGCTCCTTGCCTACATTGCTTTTTTTTTTTTGACCGGGTAAGTGCACAAGACAAATCCTGCCTATTTTCAGGCACGACCCGGGGGAGGGAGATACAGATGAATGTCAACCAACCTTGAACCAGATTAAGCTATTGGTGGCATTTTTAGTGAATGAAGGAAATTTGGCCAGGACACCGGGGAAATTCCCCTACTCTGTTGGAGGCAGAGGACGCTGTGCTACTGTGAGACGAACTTGCTCAGTAGAGTGTGGAGAGCTGAGTGTGGAGGTTGTGTGGGATGCTAAGGAGTGAGTCTCCTCCTTGGCTCCCTTTGTGTCATTTAGAATGGACGCTCAGATGGAAGAGGAGCTGCAACGAGAATCAGATATAGGAAATGTTTTACATACCACAGAAAATGTATTGCAACCTGCGATAAACCAGGAACTGGCTGCGGGTCCACATAATGATGGAAACTGGAAAGATTTGGATTTTACTTCAACAACTTCTTTGCAGGAAGCAGAACAACGACAGCAGGAGAGGAGGAGAAATTTTCAGGACGGATAAGAGAGTAGGACCATTCCTATGCAGGTACAGGAAGCGGAAGTGATTTTTCATTTTGAGGGGAAAAAATGGAGACTGAAGATGCCGAGAGAAATGAAGGAGAGTATCATGAAATTGTGGAGAGAGCCGATGTTGCTGTGAATGCTGATGAGGTTTTTTTTTCCAAGGAAAGAAGAGGAGGCTACAGATGTACAGAATGAGGCTACAGGAATTGGTGCTTTGCATCCCCAAGAAAATCAGAGTGACTTAACAAACTCAGGTACTGTTGCACTGCAAACTGTTGTGTTACATACAGACTCCATTTTGTTGCAGTCTTCTGTAGAACAACCGTGTAGCCAAACTTTTTCTGAAGAGGTAACAAAGGACGTACAGGATAAGGTTATGGAAGGGCAAAAGCAGCAACAAATGCAGTTGCAAGTAGGAATGTCTGAAGATGACTGGGTAGCTACAGCACTAACAGCTGCAGAATGGGTTAGAAATCCTAAGGGACATGGCTGGGATGCTAACGCTAGTAAAGATGAGTTTGTTTCATTATCAGGGAGTTCTATTTCATTTCCGGGGAGACAACGTGATCCCTCCTTACCCCCAGGACAAATTACTCCTGTACTTGACACAGCCATTTTGCAACATGATGACTCTCATCCCCTATTACAACATATAAGGGAACAGGAAGGTGATGTTTCCATGGATTTGGGAACCAGAGAGAGAGAGAAAGAGGGACAATATGCAACAGGTTAATGTTTCCAACAACTTGCAGGCCAATTCTTTTGAGAAGGGAACTACAAACAAACCATGGCATGGGAAAGTAACTGAACATTTATTTCCGTCTGAGGAAAGCCGGCTGTTAGAACCGGCAGAAAGAAGAAATGCAGTTCATTTAAAATTTAGGGGTGCTATGGAGGACCTTCCAGATAGAAAGTTTGTGGAGTGGGTTCTGTTGAAAGATAGCATGAAATTTTATGCTTATGAAATTTATGCTTTAATACATGTACCGGGGGATGTTATTTTTGATATTAGTTTTAAGCATCCAGCTGGTCTTGAACGATTTTGGAAGCAATATCTTTTAGTGAAGCTTTCACCTTTATGGAAACCTTTTCTGGCCATTCCACTCACTAAGCCCCAACGAAGAAAGTTACAGTGCTATTTAGAATGAGGGGTAAACGCGGCTGACATTACCTATTGGCGTAAGACAGCACTGTATGGTTCAAGGTCCTCCTGAACCAATTATAGATGAGGAACAGTTGTGGACAGGGGGATGGAAATATCAAATAGTTCTGAAACTGGTAAATGGCCAAACAAAGCATCTACCGAATTGTTTTTTTTTTAGGAAGGGATAGGGGGGTAGTATTCTATCCTGGCCAACCTAGGGCATGTTATAAATGTGGAGATGTGGGTCAGTTAAGTAACGTGTGTGACAAACAGAAATGTGGCTTGTGTGGGGATTTTGGTCACATAGGGGCTCATTGTAGGCAACCTTTAAGATGTAACTTGTGTGAGGAGAAAGGTCACTCTTTCCGCACTTGCTCTTGGGCCTCCCATAATAATGTAGACATTTCAGTAAGGCATGAACAGGATGTATATGTAGCTTCCACACAAAGGGAGAAAATGAGAATGGTGGAATTACTTTCAAAAGGGCCCTTACCTGCTCCATTACCTCATGGGGACTCGAGGGCAGTAGGGGTAACTGTTGCTTTTGAGAATGTTGAAGGACATGAACAGGAGGGGGTAGTGCAGCATAGACAAACCGTGGGAGTGGATGGTATGGAGAGAGGGAGTATTGGGAATGGACAACTCTCAAGAGCCAGGTCAGGTAGGGACAGAAGGGAATGCAGGATTTTCAATGCCCCCCCCCCACTGTCCAAGGTGAGACAGTTTTCCAAAGGGTTACTAGGTCCAAGGCTTGAAAACTGACTGATTCTACAGCAAAACAAGTAAAACCCGCAGAAGAAGTGGTGGTGCACAATTCTTATGCACTATTGTTTGAAGAAGGCCAGGAAGAGGAGGGTGGTGATTCTGATATGTCCGCTGTAACTTCCTCTCAGGCTGATGGTACCTCTGAAACTATTTTCCCAGAGAAACAAAAAACTAGGAAAAGGAAAAAAAAAAGATGATAGGGTTTTTGGTAGTTTTTCTTTCTTCATGTTCTTTATGATACTCCTTGTGGTAATGGCTATCTCTATTTGCACTATTAAAGTAAATAGTATAAAGGCACATGGAAACAGGCAAAGTACTTTTTTAAGCCTTAGTCTAGGTAGCGAAACAATCTTCTTCTTGCAAGATACTAGGCTTCACTCACTATATGAAATCCAAATAGCACAACAAGATTGGAGGTGGGGGGTCTCTTTTTGGTCAGTAGGAGAAGAGTGGTGTTCAGGAGTTGGGATACTTTTTAATGACACAGTCCAAGTATTACATGTCTATAATTTGGTGTCAGGAAGAGTATTGATTATGGATGTAGTCTTAAAATACGAAGTTTTCCAGCTTATTAACATTTATGCACCACAAACTAAGGCAAAATGATCAGAGATGTTTAGATGTATTAACCCTTATCTACACACATCAAAGTTGGTTTTGTGGGGAGAGGATTTTAACTGTGGGCTGTCGCACAGAGATTGGGGGAGACATAGAAAAAAAATTTATAGTGACACTAATGCACTAAAATTAATAATGCAAAGGAATGATATAAAAAACATATATGACATCTTACAAAAAGAGCCTAGTAATACTTTCTTTAAAGAGACTTTATCTACATGAATTGACTTGTGGTTAGTATCTGCCAGACTCACCTGTCGGGCAGTGGGTGTTAGGCCTCTGGAAACTTCTGACCACCTTATGGTGATTTTAACATTAGGTGAAAGGCAGCAATTAATTATAGGGAGAGGATACTGGAAAATGAACATTTCTCTTTTGCAGGATGCTATTATAGAAAAGGAGGTTAAACGAGTTATTCAAGCTAGGAAAGATTTATGTTTTCTGTATCCTAGCCCAATAGAATGGTGGGAAGATCTGAAAAAAGATTTGCAGGATTGGTATGGGATGTTTACTAAAACAAAAGCAAGGAATGAATATATTCAATATCTTGGCCTGCGGGTACAATATTTACATTCCTTAGCTAAAGAAGGCCTTGAGGATGACAGGAAAAGGATGTTACACTTAAAGAATCAAATGAAACAATACTTAGAAAACTCAGTTAAGAAAATGGCTTTTAATCAGAAATATAACACTAAAGGCACTAGAGCAGATGTAAATCCCTATGAGGAGGAATTACAGGGGGTGGGAAGGAGAATTTTTGTTAGTCTTTGTGATAAACGGGGATGCATAAAAACCCAGAACCAAGACATTCTGCTCATAGTACAACAACACATGGTAGAGATTTTTCAGAAAACTAGAGTTGGTTCATTAAACTGGAAAATGGATTTTGAGATACCAGCTTTAAATACACAGGATCAGGAAAGTTTAGTTGCCCCCATTTCAGATTTAGATATTTTGGAAGCCATTTCACAGTTATCTAAGCAAACAACTCCAGGACAAGACGGGATACCGAATGATTTTTACAAACAGTATAGTGAAGTTTTGGTTCCGTGCCTAGAGGTTCTTTTTAATGCTATTTGGGAAGAAGAAAGATTGACCCCCTCAATGCAGAAAGGAATACTGTTTTTTTCTCTTCAAAAAGGGGGATCCCCTTGAGATTAAGAATTGGAGACCAATAACACTATTAAACTCTGATTATAAAATATTAGCAAAAATCCTCACAAAACGACTAGCAAAAGTAGCACAAACAGTGATCGTACAGGAACAGACTTGTGCAATACCGGGACAGAATATAATACAGAACTTAATATTGATCAGAGAGATTATGGAGCAAAGTTTAGGGACGCAATTAGGAGGATACTTAACGACTATGGATCAGGAAACTGCTTTTGACTCAGTATACCAAGAATATCTTTGGGAAGTTCTAGGTTACTATAGGGTTCCTTCGAAGTTCATTGAAATAGTGAAAGTTCTATCTAAGGAGGCCCAAGCCATACCTTTGGTAAATGGTTTTTTAGGAATTCCAATTTTTTTAAAGAATGGTGTCAAACAAGGTTGTCCAATGAGCCCTTTATTGTATGTCTTTGGTCTGGATCCTATATTTCGGAACATAGGTCAATGTTCTGAAATTGAGGCAATAAGCAACAAAGATGGGCATGTTTTTTCTAAATTCACAGCTTATGCGGACGATTGTGTTTTCGCAGTAGCAAATGGAGCTTCAGGTCACAAGGTCTTAAGTATAATACAAAATATGTATCAGGCCACAGGCATTTAGAGTAATATGAACAAAAGTAAAGTCCTAATTTTAGGGGATAGTGAGGACATAAAAAACTTTCCAATCCTAATGACAAAAGATCAAGTTAAAATTCTAGGTGTGTATTTTGGTACAAAAGACTCAGAGATTCAAAATTCGGATGAAGTGTATGATAAAGCCCATAGCAAAGTTCAAACTTGGTTGTCTTGGAAAATGTCTAAAAGGAAGAAAGCTTATTTTCTTAGGGCCTATATAGCGCCTATCTTTTTGTATATCTCACATATATTTCCTTTGCAATATTGTATGCATACTAAAGTTCTGGGCTTATTTTTTTGGTTCTTATGGGGAAGCAGGCTAAACCCTGTCAAAAGGAATCGTACGTACAGACCAAGAAAGGAAGGTGGTTTAAATATGTTACAACCCATAGTATACTTGTTCAGTAATTTTTTCTTTAGCTGTGTACTTTCTTTAATAAAGCTGACACCAGGGACTGGGCAGACCTGTATGCAGTTATGGGGCAAGTCTTTTTTTACGGCATGGGGTAAAGGGAAGTGGACTCCAGCGTACCGTAAATTACCTGGATATGTTCAAAGTACACTTAAATATCTTAGGACTTGGAAATTAGATTTAGCATGATGTGCGGGGAATGGGAGGAAAGTTTTTTATAAAACAATTTTGGATACATGGTATCATGAAAATCCTGTCTTTCAGGTGCCTAATACCATTAATGTTAGTCTATTATTGGATAACATGTTAGAGGCCAGGATACCTTGGAAAATGCAAGATTTTGCATGGCTTTGTGGTCACCAGAAACTGCAAGTGAAATAATCAGAAGCATAAGCAATTACAGGATAGGGAATGTGGGGAAAACTCATGTGCTGGGGTTGTGGAGACAATGCAGCACCTTTTTTTTGAATGTGTTCATATGCAGGGATTTTGGAAATTATTATCAGATATGTGGGGTGAAAAACTAATTTTATTAATAAATTACGATGTCTTGGTTTTAGGGAAAATTCCAGCCACCTGGGCAAATGGGCACATGGTACAATTCATGTTATGCTGGTATGTATTAAATGGTCCATATGGCAGGCAAGATGCCAACGATCTTTGCAAGGTAAGGTAATTTTGCAGCAAGATGTTTTGTTTAATTTTCAGAGGGAACTGGATAGCATATATACATACGAATTGCGCACGCTTGAAACAGATGTGGTTGTAAAATTATGGAAAAATTTTGATTGGGTGGGATAAACTTTCTAAGCAGGGAATAGGATTCTATTTTCAGTTTTTATGTGGTTTCCTTTGTTTATTATTTCTTTTGTTTAGATGTATTTTTTGATCTGTGGATAGGTTTCTTGTGATGAGATTTCATTATATGTAATTTTGTTGGACTGTTTTTGAATATGAATAAAAATGTCCCCTACTCTTTTTGATAAGTGCCATGGAATCTTTAGCATCCACATGAACTAATCCCAATACAAGCAGATGGGACCTCAGTTTAACGTCTCATCTGAAAGACAGCACCTCAGAAGTGCAATACCCTTCTCATGCTGCACTACAGTGTCAGTACTGGGATATTAACCCAAGTGCCAGATGTGGGAACTGAACCCATGGCCCTCTGATCTCCCAGCCTCAGAGGTGAGTGTGCTACCTACTGAGCCACTGACACTGTTATCCATTGCATGCACAGATTTACCTCACAGCCTACATGGCTGTCAAGAACTCATGTAGCCTACATGGCTTTCAGATGTTTAATGCATTCCATTATTGCTCTGCATGCTCTTTATTGGATTAACCTATCTCCACCTTAATGGCATTTAAGGTATTCATGCCAATCATATCAATTCACTACTCATGCTGAAACCATAGCATCAGATGCTTTTATGTAAACTATGATTGCTCTTTTATGGAACAGGTTGTCAAGCATATACATAATTCAGCTTACCCCATAAGCAATACAACATGCTTACCTATGCTTCTGCCCATTTTATTGCTTTTGAAAATGTGGTTGCAAATCCTGCTACATATCTCCTATCTGTTCCTTGAGAACAAAGGCTGCACTGGGATTAGTGGTGCTTCTTCCAAAAAGAGACAAACTTGTAAGTAGGTGGGCACTCACCAACCAAAAGACTGACACTAGGGCTCCAGAACTTGCTAAAAATACTCCAGATTTATTCCAAATACATACAGTTGCACGCTTGATGTGTTTCAGTCTGTGGTCCTTTATCAAAAGAAGAAATGAGTGCCCACCTGTTTACAAGTATATCTCCTATCTGCTAAACTTCATTGATTCAACCACTGGCATCACAGCCTCTCATAAAAAACGTACATTCTATGTCACCATCAGTTCAGCTTCTGAAATGGAAGTGATTGGCTTGCTTTCTGCTGGTTGCCACTATCAAACCACCAAATGCTGGCTTGCACAGCAGCCTCCTACCTCACCCAGGCCCTGCCTTGATAATTCTCATAATACAAAGTTCGCGCTCAACCTTTTAATCTTGTGATTGCAGAGTTAGCTCTCGACCTTTCAATCTCATAGTTGTAGAGTTTGCTCACAACCTTTCAAGGCCTACTACCTAATCTACAGCTGCTGGCTTCGACTGACCTACTCCTATCAAGCACTCAAAGTTGACTCATGCTCTTATTCATAAATCGGAGGCACGTCACCCATGTCCATAACCTTTTCTGGGATTAGGGCTCACCCTGTAAACCAACGGTCTTGCTCTGCACTTACAAAGTCCACATATTGAGCATGTGAACCTCAGGGTGGGGTCCTTCTCATCTGGCCTATAGTGGGAATGTCCCCACTCTGGGTGGAGCTATAGTGTGCAGTCAAACAGCACACCTCTTGATGCAGAATTTAAGACTTCAGCTTCCAAGGGGTGGAGCCCTCATAGCCCATGAGTGCTCCTTTGGCTATGGCATCATCATGGCACCTTCAAAAGCTATTCTCCCTATGACCACCTCTGGTTCACCCAGTTTGTTTTAGTCGGTAGGCCGGCTGAGTACCTCAGTTCTCATTGCTCTCCTCATTCCAACCTGGGGGTCTTCTCTCACTCAGAGTGCCCATTGCTGCAGAGATCTCTCGCAACCCTTCATGGAGTTCCCATTGGAGGGATCGTGAGAGCTTTCTACTAAATTGGAATATTTCCTCCCCTTTAATTGGGTTTCTAAATTGCAACAGCAAAGCCATCACTAAATAAACTACCCCTAGCCTGGAGGGAAGGTGAGCTAGACCTTAGATCCCCAGTGGTTTCTTCCTCTTAAAAGGTTTTTTTTTCTCTCCTCAGTACTAAAGGTCATAATATGTAGCTAGTTGTTTACATAATATTCCATAGTTTCCATAGGTAGGTTTCTGCTGTTGGATGGAGATGGATGGTGGCCCTACTCGCAGTTCCCTCTCCCCTTAGGAAGCCTCCAATATCATCAGTGCAATCTATTTTATCAGTGCAATCCTGACAACCTGTGCATATCATTTGTGTTTCATCAAACTGTCTCATTGCTGTCAATCTGCTTCTCTACCTCGTAGTAAACGTATACTACTCAATGTTCTTTTGAGGGGCTCCTTCCTAAGGTACCTTTAGCCAAGGGAATCATTCCAGTGGCACCTCTAGGGGTGGAACCCTCTTGGAGGGTCATTTGCCTTCGGTACTCCTACAGGATGGTAATTCCCCATGGAATAGAGAGTGTGAATGGCCAAACAGTAGATAGATAGATAGATAGATAGATAGATAGATAGATAGATAGATAGACAGACAGACAGACAGACAGACAGACAGACAGACAGATAGATACTTTATTTATAAAGCACCCCTCTCCTGAAGACTCAGGGTGCTGTACATTCAGAACAATATAATTCTTAAAAATCATACAGAATAAATAAATTAACAGAGAAATGGCAATTAAATGATCTATCTATCCCAATTTAAAACATTACAGTATATATTTTAACCATTAAAAACCTGTTGGAACAAGTAGGTCTTCAGACCCTTTTTAAAGGTTTCTACCGAGGGAGCCTCCTTTAAATAACCAGGTAATAAGTTCCACAGGGTAGGCGCAGCTGCTGAAAATGCCCGGTCTCCCGAGTGCTGCAACCTAACCCTGGGAACTCCAAGGAGGTAACCCTCGGCAGAACAGAG
The DNA here is from genome assembly GCA_016271365.2 of Neoceratodus forsteri. Taxonomy (NCBI): domain Eukaryota; kingdom Metazoa; phylum Chordata; order Ceratodontiformes; family Ceratodontidae; genus Neoceratodus; species Neoceratodus forsteri. The sequence continues at coordinate 678,369,349 of CM028132.1, forward strand.
TGCCCAGGGTGGCTGGTAGGGGACAAGGAGATCTTGCAGATAAACTGGCCCTCTTTCATGCAGGGTCTTGTAGGTCAGGAGCCCTACCTTGAAGACAATCCTCCACCTGACTGGCAGCCAGTTCAGTTCGCAAAGGACTGGAATGATATGATCACATCTTTTTGCACTAATCAACAGTCTTGCCGCTGCTTTCTGCACCACCTGCAACTGGCAGAGGTTGCCTCCAAATAACCCTAGGTACAGTGCATTACAGTAGTTCAACCTGGACATGACAAAAGCATGCACCAGCATAGTCAAGTCCTCAGGCGGGATCAGGGCTTGGATCTGGGCAATGTTCCTAAGATGGTAGAATCCACTTTTAACCACAGCTGACACCTGAGCGTCAAGTATCAATCTGACCTCCAGATCGTACCCAAATCATTCACCCATCTAGATGGAGTAAGGGGAATCCCTCCAGCACTAAGCCAGGGTGGTATCTCTTCACCCCCCCCGCCATAACGACTTGGGTCCATCACCAGTACCTCAGTCTTGTCTGGGTTAGGTTTAAGCCAGTTTTGAGTCATACAAGTCTGGATTTCCTCTAGGCAGCTGTTAAATACAGAGGCTGCCATCTGGGTATCAGGCGCACAGGACAGGTATAGCTGGGTATCATCTGCATAACAGTGAAAACCCAGCTCATACTGCCTGATAATGTCTCCCAATCACAGCATATACACCATGAGCAACAATGGTGACAAGACCAAACCCTGCAGAACCCTGCAGCACAGAGGCTTTGGGTTAGATGAGGCCAACCCCATCATCACCCTTTTCACTCTGTCTGTCAAATATGACCTTAACCAGTTGATGACATTACCAGATGGGCCACACCAAAACTGCAGGTGGTCAAGTAGCACCTTATGATCCATGGTGTCAAATGCTGCTGAGAGGTCCAGGAGTACTAAGATGGTACAGTCTCTCCTGTCTCTTGCCATCAGGAGGCCATTTAGCACCCTTACCATGGCAGTCTCTGTACTAAGCCCAGCTCAGAATCCAGAATGAAAAGACTTACAGGTGGAAGAAGAGGTAAGATGTCTATTAAGCTGGATGGCCACCACTTTTTCTATAACCTTCCCTAAAAATGGGAGGTTAGAGACCGGCTTGTAGTTGCCAAGACAGTCTGGGTCCAAGGAGGGCGTCTTCAGAAGGGGCCTGACCAAAGCCTCTTTCAAAGCCAATGGAAAGAGAGTCACGTGATGAGCTGATCGGGAGAGATGTGTCCCGAGTCTTTCCGAGGCCTCGCACTATAAAAATTAAGCTTTCTCGCTCCAGAACTGGTAAAAAGTACTTTACCTTAGCTGTTAAGAGCTCCGGAGACGACGTGTGTTTACTTCCTGGCCAGACGCTTTAGAGCCGCAGAGTTTTTTAGACCGGCGATTCCACAACTAATACGGGCACATTGGCAACTTCAGGCCGCGCCTTTGCCAAAAGATGGAAGCCGACCCTGTGGAGCCCCTGGTGGGGCGAGTTCCAGCCACCAAGAGACCTAAGTCTCAGTCGCCTACCATACCAGAGCAAGGCGAGGAAGCGGGGAATGAAGGGGGCTTAAGCACTAATGCAGATGACATTCGGGAGATTAAAGCACTTTTACAAGGGCTGGTGCTGGATTTTGCTGAGGTCAAACCTACGCTACACTCTCTGGCACAAAGAATGGGCGATGCTGAAGCCTGGATCTCATCGCAAGAGAGGAAGGTTTCTGTACTGGATCAGGAGGTGGGGATGATTCGGAGAAAGCTGAAGAAATTGGAGGAGAGGGTGGAAGACCAGGAATCAAGAAATCGCAGAAACAACTTGATTCTGGCGGGGCTATCAGAGAAGGCTGAAGACTCTGACTGTGTTTCTTTTATGCAGGAGCTCCTGTTAAATCTGCTAGGCCCTACACCATTAGGGAGGGTATAATTTGGAAAGATCCCATCGGGCATTCCGAGAGATGCCACCGCCGGGGGCGAGACCCAGTTATAATAATGCGATTCCTCAACTATAAAGAAAAATCTCATGTGCTGTTTGCTGCCAGACAAAAGAAGCCCTTGCAATGGAATGGTGCGTCATTATGGTTTTTTCAAGATCAGACGCCAGCGATTAGAGAAAAGCAGAAAGAGTATGTTGATATCAAGAAGAAGCTTTATCTTGCAGGGATAAGATTTCGGCTCCAATTTCCCGCTACCCTGGTGGTGCGTCTTCAGACCGGGGAGAAGAAGTTCCTCATGGCAAAGGATGCGATGGATGGGCTACGGGTTGAGCTCCCAGATCTATTCAAACCCCCAACATGACTGTTTGCGGGCAAGGAGACTGAGCTCTTTTGAGGGCTGAGATGGAAGCTAAGCAGTGGTCTCTATACTTTTCAAGACTGGCGGCTCTTCTGTTTTTGGTTAAATCTGGACGTTCAAGTGACTAGCCAGGACTGGGTTCACAGGTCCTGCGATGGGTCACAAAGTGTTAAACCACAACACTTTAGTGCATTAACTAGAGGGCATGGGGGAAGGGGGTTCACTAATCATAATATTCTTGTTATCAGACCCAGGAATACTTTTCAGACTCTGGAATTTTAGAGGGAACTGTTAGAAGGGGGTGATGTAGGATTTCATTTATTATAAAGGGGGTCAATTAGCTAGGGCTATATTGGCTGGTGGGCGTTAATTGTGGTAAAGCGGGCTCATGCCAGCTTTGGGATAGATGGAGAAGGGGAGTGGTCTAGGGGATTTGGACTTGATCAATATTAATAACTGGAGGGATACCACTCCGGGGTGTAGGGGGCTTTAAGGTGGAGCAGGGCTGGCTGGAGATATAATTACCAAGGAGGGTTATGAGGGGGACTCCCTTAGTTTCCTCCATGCTTACCTTTTCCTTTTATTTATGGGAAATGTAAGGGGGCGATGGATTGCAGAGAAAGGCGCCTTTATGTCCATGATTCTGGGGTTCCAGGGGCCAGATTTTGGGGTTTAATGCCAGAGGATGGGGCGGAGGAGAGGCAAGGGAATGGGTTCATCCATGACTCAACATCAGATGGTTGGTCGGTCTAAGGATCGGGGGATAAAGGGGGGGAGGGGGAACAAGGGTGGAAAGAGAGAGAATCCAATTATGGGAGCATTAGGAATGCAGACCTTAGAAAGGCACAATGTGTGGGTTCAATTGAAAAATGTTGTTGTTACTGATGGCTTGCCTTAAAATAATTTCTTGGAATGTAAAGGGGCTCAGGGGTCGACGTAAGAGAATGATCATTCTGCGGTATATTGAACAACGAGGGCTACATTGTAGCACTTCAAAGAGACACACTTATTGACTGATGAGTTGGATGGTCTCAGGAAGCGATGGGTGGGGCAGGTATATGGTGTGGGAGGGGACAGGGCATCTGGGGGGTGGCGATTCTAATTAAGAAATCTTGCCCATATGATGTGTCCCAAGTGATAACTAGGCAAGACTGCAGGGGAATCTACTTGTCAGGGACCTTGCTTGGCAAGGCTGTTTCAGTTGCATCCATTTATGGGCCAACCCCTCCCGACCCCAAATTCTTTGCTTCAATAGAAGGGGATATAGCCACCCTTCCTTCACACTCACTTATCCTGGCTGGTGATTGGAACATGTATTTTGATAATAAGGAGGACAGGATACCTCCGCTCAGCGGGCCGAGGACCAAGGCCCAGTTAGCCCTGGCTAAGTTTTTGGAGACAGCGGCCTTAGTTGATCCAATTAAGATTCTTTTAAATAGGGGCCGTGACATGACATTTTACTCGGCAGCACACAAAGTCACACTAGAATTGACTATTTTTTGGTTAATAGAGAGGCTCTTGCAGAGATTAGAGAAGTGCTGACTGAGGGTAGGACTCTTTCAGATCACCTCTCATCCAGCTGCAGTGGGAACCCAGACCAACGCCCCTAGACCTTACAGATGGAGCTTCATGATTCGCTCCTCACAGAGGATCGAGAAGGTTGAACTAGAGGGGCTTTACAGGAGATCATTGGTCCCAGCTCCCACGTTGGAAGATAAAAGATTAGCTTGGCCTACCTGTAAGTTCTTATATGCAGAGTCAGCAAGGGCCCTAGCGGCAAGGGACAAGTCGCTTAGAAGGGCCAAGAGGAATTCCTGGTTGGGGCGATAAACTCATTATGCAGCTTGAAGGGTCTTAGGAAATAGATCACGAACTTAAAAGTCTGAGAGGAACTGTCAAGTATATATGGGAAAATAGAGTTTTGGTTGAATAAGATTAAGGCTAATTTTCTATTGCAGGGTGATGTCCCGGGGCGCCTCCTAGTGGCCAGAATTAAAGAGTGGGAGACCAGCAGGACAATCATATCAGTTATGCATGAAGGGAAGCTGGTCACAGACCTGCAAGAAATGGCTGAGGCATTCGCATCATTTTTAGCAGAAATCTACCAATCTAGAGATCTGGTGGGGGAAAAGGAGGCTAACCGTTATCTAGAAGGAATCCAGTTACCTACTCTGGATTCTGTCCAAGTTAAGGAACTGGAAGCCCCAATAAGAGCATCTGAGATCGTTGAGGTGGTGCGGTCTCTCCCTCTAGGTAAATCACCAGGGCCCGATGGTCTTACCGTAAAATTTTACCAAACTCATATCCAGACCATACTCCCTATACTTCATGAATTTTTCCTCACTATAATGGAGGAGAGAATTCACCACTCACCGCTCTACCAGGCGTATGTCACTTTAATACCCAAGCCAGACAAGCCTAGGGACATACTGGGTAACTATCGGCCTATAGCCTTAATAAACCAAGATATTAAGATTCTTACTAAAATCTTGGCAAAAAGGGATTTTGACTATTGCCCCTAGTTTAATTAGTCAGGAACAGGTAGGCTTTATGCCGGGGAGAGGGGTGAAGGACGCCCTTAGAAAATCCATCATATTTTAAATTTTGCTCCGGATTACTGCCTTCCTTGGCCTGATGTCCCTAGGCAGCTGAGAAGCGTTTGACGGTTTCACATTCATTTCTTTTTGCTACAATGGAAAATGGGGTTCCGGGGGTCTCTTAGAGGTATTAGAATCTATATACCGCTCCAGCGCTAGGATATTATGTAATGGTTATATTTCAGGAATTTCCAGCTCAATAATGGGACTCGTCAAGGGTGTCCTCTCTACTTGATATTGTTTAACATCTATCTAGAACCCTGTTAAGATCTATAAATAGGGATGCTAAGGTCCAGGGATTAGGATTGGGGGATTGGAGCTAAAATTTTCAGTTTTCGCGGACGATATTCTCCTTCATTTACAAGATCCAATATCCAGCTTTGAGGGAGTAAGAGACTCAATAGATCGCTTCTCTAAGGTCTCTAACTATAAGTTAAATCTTACTAAAACACAAATCCTACCCCTGACACCACATGTATTTAAGGCAGATTTCTCATCCCTGGGAGTACAGTGGCATACTGACAAATTGAAGTATCTGGGAATCTGGATTACAACAAACCAGGAGTCCGGGGTTGATGCTAATGTGGGGGGGATTATATCTACGGTTAAGGAGATATCATAAGGTGGAATAAGTTACCTCTGAACTTTCAGCGCGTCTGGGCCTTATTAAGATGAATGTCCTACCAAGACTGATATACCGGTATATTGCTCCATACAACATCCCTGTTAAATGGTTTAGCATAATTAGAAGGCTAATTTCAGGATTCCTATGGAATAACAAACCAGCCAGGATTAAGCATAATGTCTTGCGTTTGCCATATGAGGTGGGGGCATTAGGTTTACCTGACCTCCAGGTATATTATTATGGCAGGCCAGCTAGGCCTTATGGTTCAATGGGCAGAAGAAAGTGCCGAGGGGAAATTATGTACCTGCGTGGTTGCAAATTGAGAAGCAATTGCTATTGAGCTTCGGCTGCATCCCTGAGTCGATGCTATATGCTAGGCCTAAAAAGGTCTGTTCAGGGGAGGGGCAGTGGCAACCCAATTAGAAAACCTGGAGGCCTGGTGGTCTTTTCTCACCCCGCACAAAGGTGCCGTCAAATGAAGTCCAGAGACCAACCCATACTGGGTAATCCCTAATTTGGTTATAGGAGGTCGGGTACTTGGTCACGGTGGCCTAATTATTTGGTGGCTTAAGATTGATTGATACACAGCAGGAAGATAAAACAGTTTACCACCACAACGTGAGGATTGTCCTTTTTCAAGGTTGCATCTTAAACAAATGATAGCTGGGTTCCGGAAGGGTTGGGGACTTTTCAGATAACTTCCTCACGTGGGGAATTTAAGGAAGCCTTCTGGAAAGCTCACCTCTCACATTTATAAACTTCTCCTGGACTTCCTGGGCCGAATACTTCTACACAAATTCCTTACTGGGACAAGGTGTTGGCTCCTAAAAATCTTAGGTGGGAAAGCATTTGGAAGGCCACTAAATACAATGTGATTCCCAAATATAGAAACATGCAGATTTTGTGGTTCACAACATATACTATACCCTGTAAAGCTATGGTAGAGGTTGAGACAGACAGATCTGTGTTTCAGGTGCGAGAAGGAAGTGGGTGACCTGCTACATGTAATGTGGGGTTGCAGTAAAATCTCTCCCTTATGGAGGAGATTAAGCAGGTATGGATCCAATGCTAGACTATCGGCTTTTATAACTCCAGAAGTATCGTTTTGGGTGACTTTTCTCAGATTACAGGGACTGCACCCAAATTTCACCTTTCCTTAATGGTGTCGGTAGTCAAGGCGTTCTTAGTAAAGCATTGGAAGGACTATCAGGTTTGTGCATATGAACAATGGGTGAGAGAAATGCTGGGGGTATTGGCCAAGATAAAGAGACACCTTTTCTTGGAGGGGAGACAGGAGCTGTATGCTGAAAGGTGGGCAATATTGGATGCGTTCTACTCCCAGCAAGTCACGAGCTCTGGAACACAGGTCTGTCTGTCAGACAAGGATTAGCAAAGGATTATATGTTGGAGTGTTTAATGCCTATATTGTTTTGTGTCTTTTATACCTTGTTTACTTCCTTTATTTTCCCCAATAATTTGGGTAATGTCAACGGGGTCAAGCTGAGTCTATTACTAAGCTTAAAGGGGATTGGTTGTGGTCTGCAAGGGCTTAAGGGGTTGGGGACTGTCTTTCTTTCTAGGGGACACACTGGGAAGCCGTCCGGGAGTATTTAGGCTTCATGCGGGCCGTAGGTGAAAACACCCCTGCAAGTGGACTTATAAGGGAGTTTGAGTTTCTGTGGGGGGGGGGCTTTCTTAACATTGGTCAGTGCACTATACTAAGGCACTATTGATTTTGCAATTTTGGCCATAATACGGATCGGCTCCTCAGTATGCTTGTACGTAGGGGTTGTACATAGTTTGCACAGCCAGTTTTGGGTTGTGTCCCTGGCCTGGCCAGGTATGTGTAGTGTACGTGTGTCTGTTTGTCTGATTTTCTGAAAACGAATAAATGTGTTTTAAAAAAAAAAAGAAGGGAGCCTTTGCTCAGGGCTACAGTTCCACTAACAACTCCCCTCTGGTTATTCATGATTGTTTATTTAAGAACTAAAACTGCAGTTTTGCTGAGGGCTGCTGTTCAAATCCAGTTTGCAGTAGACAGAGGTGTGGAGAGAGGCATGATTGTGTTTGTTTACTAGAAGCGGTATTTGCATATTTGGAAATCCTTCAGCCCTTCCCTTGTTCAGAGTATGTGGTCTCATACTTTTGTGTAGTAAATGTGTAATTCTGCCATGTACATGACTAATTTGTACCTTCTGACTGTGAGTAGTTTTATAACCGTAACATACAGTAACTCCCAGGAATACTTGCTTAGCAGCTGAAGCACTGGGGCAAGGGCCATCAGCTCAAGCACTGAATAAACTGCATTGGCAATGGAAAAAAAAAAAAGCCAATGGAACGATCCCACTCCTCAAAGAACTCTGGACAGTCTCCGCAACCACAGGTCCAATCAGATCCAGACATCCAACCAAAAGGTGGGTCGGACTTGGGTCCAAATCACACAGTGTTGGTCACAGCCTCGAGACTATTTCCACCACCTTCTCCACCCCAACTAGCTCAAACTCATCCCAGACAGGTGGAGTGTTTCAACATGGCTCAGGATGGACCCTGCATCCCTTTTGAGAGATGCTCGATGAGACCTTGGCCCTGATAGAGAACACTTTGTCAGCAAAGAACAGGGCAAGCTCCTTGCACCTAGTGCTAGAACCTGCCCCACCAACACAGAGACAGGCAGGATGTAAAAGTCCATCTACCATGTGGAAGAGCTGAGCTGGTTTGCTCCTTGCCACATGAATCTCCCTAGACAAAAATTCAGCCCTTTTTCAGCAGATTGTCCCCTGATAATCAGTATAATGCAACTTCATGGCCAGTTTATCCTCCATTGGGCCAGATCTCCTCCCACACCTCTGTAACCTCTGGCCCCTAGTCTTTAAACCCAGGAGCTCCTCATCATACCATGGAGGTCTCCAGTGAGTAGACAGGGGTCCGACATGAATGGGTATGATTGAGTCAAAGGCTGCAGTGACAGCCCCATTATAGGCTGTCACTGCCTCCTCCATCCCAATCGCACAGGCTGCCTCCACACTCGATAGGTCCAGCACCGTCTGAAGTTCTACAGAGGAAACCCCTCTTAAAGGGTGGTACAGGACCATCTCCACAGGGGCGGGACCATCTGGAGGGGAGTCCTAAATCTGAACCCCATGGTGCTGTGATCTGACCAAACTACCAGATCCATTCTGAGGTCAGTAATACCAAGACCTAAAGAAAAAACAAGGTCCAGCATATGGCTGTCTGAGTGCTTTGCTGTTATAGCATTCTGTGTCGGGCCCAGAGCCTCCATACACCTAAAGAGATTGCTTCCAAATCCCGAGCCCACCATCAACCCAGTAATCACAACTGCACAAGCATAACACTACTTTGGTTGCATAGGCCCATTGAATTGAAAGGCTGTGTCTGTAGTCTAATGGGGTGAGCAACCAGCCACACCCCCTTCCTGAGCTATATAAGCAGTTCCTCTAAGCCGCCTTCTGAAGCACTTTCTTCTTTGCCCCACCATCCTTCCCTCCTCCTCCAGTGGCATGCCTCTCTTCTCAGGGGATTCCTTGCTTAGGTACTGTACCTTTAGCCAAGGGAATCTTTCTTGCGGCACCTCTAGGGTGGAACCCTCTTCGAGGGTTCCTTGTCTTCGGTACCCATTCAAGGTGGTAATTCCCCATGGAATAGAGAGTGTGAATGGCCAAACAATTATCACAATTACACAAGCATCACACTACTCTGGTTGCATAGGCCCACTGAAACTGTGAAGACCGGCTCAAGTCACTGAACATGTACTTGCTGGAGGCCAGAGAGAAGAGAGGGTGACATGATAGAGACCTTCAATTTTCTGAAAGGAATAAACTAAGTAAATTGTGAGAAACTATTAAGCAGAAATGGTGGGGCAAAAGCAAGGGGATATGAATGTACTGTAAGCTGATGGGGGGACATTCATGAGGGATACAAGAAAGCTTTACTTCATGGAGACAGTGGTTGAGCCATGGAACAGCCTACTGGCAGAGGTGGTGGATGCAAAAACCATTAATAGGTTCTAGCATGGCTGGGACAGAGTGACGAGCTTAATAGTTGCTCATGGGTTAGCAGTAAGGTAGGGAGCGAGGGGCAGGGAACTAAGTGTGAAAACACAATCTAGACAATAGGTCACAGAGTAGAATAGGGTAAAACTGGGCAGACCGGCTGGCCCAATGTTCTTTTTTGTCTGACATTGTCTATGTTTCTCTCTTTTTTTTTTTTTTACAGCTAAGCAGCATTATTTATTAACAAGTCATTAATTGTGTTCTATAAATTGTGCTTGAACAGAAAAATAAATTTCAAATAAACATGCGAGTCAGATTCTAAACATAATAAACCCATATGCTGGTTATAAATGAGAACAAACCAGACTACTTTATAAGGTAGAGCATAACCAACTTCAAATGAACCTTATACAATGTTACAACATTCCATGCAATCTAATGTTTTATTCATATGCAGAAAGAGATAATTTGCAGTGTATTTTTAGAGGCACTGTTGATTTGCCTACAGCATGAATGCATCATCAAAAACTGACAGACCTAGTCTTTCAAAGGGTTCACAGGCTCTGAAAATGGGGATTCCAGAAAAATGTGAGAGCTTTGGGAGTATCACTCTCCACTGGAAAATAACTTTTTTTTTAATAGCTGTTTCTTTACTTTACAATGTTGCTATTAAATATTTTCTAGAAATTCAGACTGCCAAATATGGGACAAGTCATTCCCAACTGCCTATTAAAACCTTGTTGGGAACATATGTGCCACAGTTGTTTAACATGCTGAAATGTGCAGTATCACCCATAAAATGTTTCCATAATTAGAAGTTTTGGAGGTATAAACTTAAAAAAAATTTAAGAAATACAGTTTTTCTGGTATGCCACCTGGTACCACTAATACAACAGGAGGGACATGCAACTGTGTTCAAGGCAGTTTAGGATTCAACCAGGACTGAAAACAGCAAAACCTGCAACTATACAGAACTACTGCATTGCATTTCTTTTGTTGTATGTTTGCAATTAAAATTTTATTGCCAGTAAATAGTATTTCTTTTTCACAGTAAACATTTACATACTGTCATTCTTCAACAAAGCTAAAAATCCTAGCTGGGATTACTCCCTTGGATGAACAGGCTATGCAGTAGATTTTAACAAAAAGTTCCCACATTGATAATGAACAGTAACATTAGTGGATACGAAACTTCTTGAACTGGCTGATAAACAATGGTCAACTATTTACAAGTTTAGACTGGTTCTTACTAACCCGTATCTATATATTAATCAATTATTTAACTTTAATTGGATGATATAATATATCAATGAGACATCATAAAGTAGTGATTATACCAACATTTATCTGAGACTCAAAGTTTTAGATGAGGTGCAGAAGGAAATTTGTGCACTGCTACCTCATTCCTATCTAGAGATTGTTTGAGGTGGTCTGGTCGGCTAATCACCTGATGTCAGAGTTATACTGGTGTTTGCCTACACTTCTGTTTCTCAGGGGATGCTAAGGGCTTGTCTAAGGGAGGGAAAGGAACTATCAGGTGGTACTCTACATTACGGTGAGGCTAAATAAGGTTCCAAAATGGCTGTAAATGATTCCATTCCGTGTAGGACCCTTTCATAACTAGCTGATTATCCTAATTCTTTAAGCCATACTTGAATGGATGGGGCTGATTGTTCCTTCCATTGTCTGAGGAGTACCCTCTTGGCAGTTATTAGGGCTCTCAACAGCTATTTCATCTCTCCTGTTGGTAGTCAGGCCTCCTGTGGGGGACCTTGGTAGAGGCCAAGTATCAGCAGGTAGGGCATGAGTACTGTTCTGCTAGACAGTATGCTGTTGCAGACATTTTGAACAGTTGCCCAGTAGGTTGAGAGGGATTCGTAGGACCACAAAATGTGAGTGATTGCATTTCGGTCCTAAGCCCAGAAGAAACTCCTAATTTTGGAGTAGATCAGCTTGATAATGTTTCTGGTCTATCTGCAGCGGGAGATTGTCTAGTGCATATTGTATTCTAGGGGCCTCAATCATTTTAAACACTTGGGTCCTGCCCCAATGGGAGATGTGAAGCAGCTCCCAATGTCTAAGGTATTTCTCTAGTTCCTCTATTGGGGGTTCAGTTTGTTCCATCCCAAATGAGCAAGGTTCCAGTGAAATCTAATGCCCAGGTAGTCCATGCCATGTTTTGCATCGTGCAGGCCCCATGGGAATTTTGTTTTAAGTGCAGTGAAGGCTAGGAGCTGGGACTTGGTTATGTCTGGCTTACACCTTGAGAGCTGGCTGTATTGGGTTATCAGGTTTAACAAGCCAGGTATGGATTTGGCAAGGTCAATGAGTGACAATAAAACGTTGTCAGCATACACCATTGTTTTGTGTTCACTATCCATTAATGGACCCTTTATGTTGGGTGCCAGCCCGATGGCTTGGAGGAGTGGTTCTACCGCCAGTATAAATAACAGGGGCAATAGAGGGGCAGCCTTGCCTCGTGCCTCTGTGTAGTTGGAAGGGGAGATGCATTGCCATTAGTGATTACCTCAGCTGGGGCTCCATTATATAGTACTTGTACCCATGACCTAAAAACTGAGCCTATATTAAACGCAGTCAAAGTGGCAAAAAGGTATCTCCACTCAACCTTATCAAACACCTTTTCTGCATTGAGAGAGAGGAGGACCATTGGAGAGTGAACCCACTTTAGATTTTCAGTTTAAAGTAATAAGTCACCTGATGTTGTCGTGCCCTTGCAACATGGGATGAAGCCGACCTGGTCCCTATCCACCAGTTTGGCGATAAAGGGTTTGCAATCTGTTTGCCATCATTTTGGCAAGGGTCTTACAATCCACTGTGATTAGGGATATGGGCCTATAGCTGGTACAGAGGGTGGTGTGTTTCCCTGGCTTAGGCAACAAGGAGATCTGGGTGGTTCACATGGATGCAGGTAAAAATCCTGTTTTGTATTAGCTTTTGTTAGCGCTGTTTTAGGGGGGTGGTATTAGAACATCTCTGAAGGCATTTATAAATTCTGCTGGGAGGCCATCACCACCTGGGGCTTTCCCCACTGGCACAGCCTTGAGAGATGTTTCCAGTTCTGATGATTCTATGGGCCTGTCCAACCAAGCTAGTTTCTCCATATTTAAGCTTGGTAGCTCCAGTTTGCCCAGGAATTGTTGTAAGTCACAATCTGTGGGGTGGACTTCACTAGCATGTAATGAACTTTAAAATGTATGAAATTCATGGTTTATTTCTTCTTCATCTCTGATGAGCTGCCCATCTCTTTTCTTGATAGAAAGGATTCTGGAGCACTCAGTGATTTAAATGGACATTTAGGCTTATTTCTTAAGCAGTGGTGTGGTGTGGTGTGGGAATTGTGTTGGGTGGGGGGGGGTCTCCTTTTGTGCCTGGGGCTAAGTGGTCGGTGTGCCCCTGTGACCAGGTGGGAGTTTCTCTGGTGACTCCCCAGGGAGCTGGAGAGTCGATCAGATTCTCTCTTAAGCCTCCTGCTGGACACACCTAGTGGTTTGTCCCTCGGGGGGTTGTAGCTGTGGGTCGCTGGTGGTTAGAAGCCAGGGCCTATGAGTTGTCACAACTGGAGGGGGGCCTCCCATCAGATCTCTGGCCCTCACATCTCAGCCCGCTGCTGTATTGGGGATATTTGAGCTGTATCCTGAACTTTCTCTGAGGCCTGTCTTACCATGCCATTGGAGATTTTTGCCCTCAAACTGCTTTGGATTGACTTTTCCTTTTCCTTTACTATGTTGGACTTGGACTGATCTTATTGCAAGCTGCCTAGATTTATATTACTTTTGGGGACACTGTCTAGATTTCATTTGTTTGATTCTTTTTACATTTCTTTTACTGTTTACTTGCCTCTCAGTCTCCTGGTGAGAGCAGAGCCTGGGATTGGGAAGTCGTGGCATTTTTGAACAGGGGAGGTGGGATCTTCCTTAGTTCATTCATGAAACATTCAAAATAATTTGTTCTGATTTGTTCATAAAGGTCTGCTGGATCATTTATCATACGGAACTGTTGAATTATTTTTATTAGTATAATTAAGGGTTTATAATTTGGGGGAGACAAGTAGATTATAGGATTAAGGTTGGAATTATTTATTGTTTTATTTAATTAGTGGGATTATGTTGTGTTATAATAAGTGTATTTGAAATGTGTTGGGAGGGTTTTGAGATGGCCGGGCATTATTCTCCCACCATGCTCAGGGCATTATGTACTTTTGACTGTCCTCCGTTGCCATACAAGAGGTGTTGTGCCTTGGGGATAGCCAGAAATCGATTAAAAAGGGGCAGCCTGGGCATGGTGGGAGAATGGAGAGGGGTGGATGGATTGAGGTCATTGGGACTAGGAGATACCCTGGGGTGAAATGGGGTCTGTAAATGGGGATTCCCTGCCTGGTCCCTATACCCAAGGGCTCCACAAATAGTGGGCAGGTCTCAAGATCTTCCTTGGTGACCCATTCAGCTCAGGCAATGTTATGCAATGCCAGATTGATTAGAAACAAGATGGCTATTATAGCTGATCTTGTTGGAACATCTGATCTGGCATGCATCACCGAGAACTAGTTGGATGAGAATGCAGGCTCTGTTTTGGCATCTGCTGTTCCACCTGGGTTCTCAGTGAAACATCGCCTGAGGCTGGATCATAGAGGTGGGGGTGTAGCCATTATGTTTAAAACAGAACTGGGCCTTGAGGATGTGCCAGTGGGGTGCACTCAATCCTTTGAGTGTATCTTGGGAGCAGGTGTAAGGTTCAGGACACTCCTCATCTACCATCCACCTGGTGATGGGGGAGAATTCCTAAAGGAGTTTGCAGATTTCATTGTCGAAGTGGTCTTGGAGTCACCCAGATGGTTAATTCTGGGTGACTTCAATGCTTGGGTCATCGATGAACACTCACAGTTTGGAAATAATCTCCTCCAGCTTATGACTATGCTGGGCCTTACAGAGGTGGTTACCTCTGCTACCCATATTGGAGGTCACTCTCTGACTCTCATGTTCCTCCTGGGGATGGAGACCACAGATCTAGGGGTGGAACCAGTTGATTGGTCTTACCATCACATCATAAGGTTCAGTTTTGGGGTGCCCCCCAAGTAGGTTTGCCCCTACGGAGATGGTCCAGTACCACCCTTTGAGGGGAGTTAGCTCAGAAGGCCTATTGGCAGTGCTGGACCTATCAGGTTTATTGAGTGGATTCAAGAGTCCAGATGGTCTTGTACTGGCTTATAATAAGGTGGTGGGAGATGCTCTGGGCTCAATAGCACCTGTTCGTCTTCGCCTACTCACTCTGTGCCCAAGGACCCCGTGGTTTGATGGGTCCTTGAAGGAGCTGAGGAGGGTGGGTCGAAGGCTAGAGAGAGCTTGGAAGAAATCCTGCCTTGATGCTGACAAGCTTAGATTGATGGAACATTATAAGATCTATCAATCAGCAATAACCTATAAGAAGGCAGAATTCCTCTCCAGGGAGACTGCTGCTGCACAAAATTGACCAGCTCAGCTCTTTCTGATTGCGGACAGACTGTGCAATCCGGTCTGTCTTCAGTCTGGAAGAGTTTTGTCTCAAATAAAGTGTGATGAGCTTGCTCGATTTTTTGCAGATAAGGTTGCCAGCATCAGGACAGGAATCAGCCCATCTCCCTCTGTGAGGGACTGTGGAGATCGACGGGAAGTTGTGTACACCAGGTCTGTCTGGTCTGACTTCAGCCGGCTAGAATTCTTGGACATTGTGAGGATTGTCCAGACTTTGTGACCAACCAGCTGTAGTTTGGATCCGGGCTCTACACCACTATTGGTACGTTGCTTAGATGTTATCTGCCTGATCCTTGCTGAAATTGTCTGGTGTTCCTTGGAAAAGGGGTTTTTCCCTGATCACCTCAAGAAGGCAGTCATTTGACCACTTCTTAGAAAATCTTCCTTGGATCCAGACTGTTTAGCAAACTACAGATCTGTTTCTAATCTACCCTTTGTGGATAAGGTTATTGAGAAGGTGGTTGCATTGCAACTGGATGACCATCTTACAACCCACTATGTCCTGGATGCTCTCCAGTCTGGGTTTAGGTAAAGACATAGCACCGAGACAGCCCTTGTCCGGGTGTTAAATGATCTCCTAATTGCGAGAGATCGAAAGGCTCATACTATCTTAGTCCTTCTTGATCTCTCGGCGGCATTTGACACTGTAGACCATGGTTTGCTTTTGGAGTGCCTGTGACATTTCTGTGGATTATCTGCCACAGTCTTAAGTTGGTTTCGATCTTTCCTCACAGGCAGGTTACAGAGGGTTGTCACTGGAATTTATTTTATTTATTTATTTGTTTATTTGATGAGCGTCAGAATTACAATCCTTTGAGTCATAGACTCCTTTTCAAAAGCTCCTCATTAGTACAAAGAACACACATTAAACATTTTATAAATACACTGGTCACACAGTATTACATTAAACATTATAAACATTGGTCACACAGAAAAGTGTATTTACATTAGTCGGTTACTACCGCTAGTATCTTATAGGACTCTGGATCATTGTAGCGAGATGAGACAGGTTACAGATTTGAGGGGTCGATTACAGAACCCTGAGTCGAGGTTTATATGCAGCTAGATTGTAGGACCTGAGCATGTTGTCAGGAGATAGGCTAGTCATTAGGTATATTCAGCCAAGAGGAATGTTGGGAACAACCACAGGCTTCTGAGTCAAGAAGGAGGCTCTTGATACCAGTTTTGAATTGGCCAAGACTAATGGCCAGGGAGATCGAGGGAGGTAGGTTGTTAAGCTAAAGGGGAGCACAATAACGGAAGGACCATTGCCCTAAAGAGGTCCTACAGTGGAGGACTCCAGGGAGGTGTTTGTAGGGCATCTAGGGGCCCTCCTGTGAGTGAGTGGCTGGCTGGATGAGAGGGTGTAGGCCCTTGGGTGTAAGATTCATAAGTATTTGTTTGGCTTGGAGGCAAGTATGGGACTTAAGTCTCCCTTCGAAGATCAGCCAGTCTGCAAGCTTGTAGAGTTTACACGTGTGGGTTAGTCTATCATAGCCTGTGACCAGACGGCAAGATTTGTTGAGAGCTAGGCTAATGCAGTGTAGGGCTGTTTGGTCTGCGGTGCCAAAAATTACAATACCATAGTCGACCAGTGAAAGGACTGAGCAGGTTACAACAAGACGAAAGGCCTGGGGGGGGGTAGGCAGTGCTTATGTCTGTACAGAATCCCTATCCGGGTATTAACAGAGGAGGAGAGGTGTTTAATGTGTGTATGATAGGTGAGGGATGTGTCCAAGGTGACACCCAAGTATTTAAAGTTTGAGACCTGTTCAATGTGGAGGCCCTGTGAGTTTGTTTAGAGGGGCATTACTATATGGGTTTTGTTGGTGTGCAAAGATCATTGATTTCATTTTGTTGTAGTTTAGTATTAAGTGATAGTCAGTGAACCAGGTTTCTGATTCTCTGAAAAAGCCTTGTAGGGCACTTTGGAGGGAGTTAGGATTGGAATGTTTCCAGAAAACTAATTTATTCCTCTGATGCCCTCCCCCTGTCCTGTGGGGTGCCACAGGGCTCTATATTGGCACCCATGTTGTTTTCAGTGTACATGCTGACATTGGGAGATATTATTAGGAAGTACAGTTTGGGTTTTCACTGTTATGCAGATGATACCCAACTGTATATGTCCTTTATGCCCAGACAGGATGATGCGGTCTCTGTGCTTAACAACTGTCTAACCGAGATCAAAGATTGGATGAGCACTAGCTGGCTGAGGTTAAAACCAGACAAGACTGAGGTGTTGGACGTGGACCCGGGTCGTCCGGCGGCGGGTCTTGGGTCTGAGATTCCTTCTGGTCTATGGATTGATGGTGCCCAGCTCATGACCTCAGATCGGGTGTGTAACCTGGGTGTTGTTTTTGATAGTGGTTTGACTTTGAAATCTCAGGTCTCCACTGTCGTTAAATCTTCTTTTTACCATCTAAGGAATATCGCCTGGGTGAAACACCTAGTTCCTCCAGCTGACCTCCCTATATTGGTCCTCGCCTTCGTAACCACCCGCCTTGATTACTGCAATGCCCTCTACCTAGGGCTTCCTGGGGTTGATATCTGCCACTTGCTGCTGGTACAGAATGCGGCGGCCAGGCTTCGGACTGGTACGTCTAGAACTAGTCATATTATGCCTGTGCTGTGCAAACTGCACTGGCTGCCAGTACAGTGGTGGATCACCTTTAAGGTCGGCTTGCTGACCTAGAAAGCCCTACACAAGCTGGGACCCAAATATCTGCAAGAGTTCCTGATTCCCTACTGCCCCCGCTGTCACTTCGATCCACCAGTGAGGGATTGCTGGAGATTCCCAGGGTTCATTTGAAAACATCTGGGGTACATGCCTTTTCTTATGCTGCACCTATCCTGTGGAATTCTTTACATCATCGGTTAAGAGAATGCGGTCGTCATGAGTTTTAAATCTGATTTTAAGACTTATTTGTTTTATCAAGCCTTTTCTGTATGTTTTCTATTTTTGTCTCTGTTTTTATTTAAGAGATAATGCCCAACAGGGTGTGTCTCGTGCTGGGATAAAGTCACGCCTCAGGTAGTTCAGGCGCGAAGCCGCAGGCCGAGTCACGTCCAATACCTGAGGGTAGCGTTATCTCAAACGACACACACCCTAGAGGGCATTATTGCTATTATACAATGGCTCATTGTTATACAGAATAAAAAAATAATTTTAAGGATGTATTTGTGTGGAAAAATATTTTGGTTTTTTAAGAGAAGATGAAACAATCCAGCATATTGATATCAAACAGATGGTCATCTGCAGGTTCACAATAAGGCAGAGACTAAACCCATGATGTTGTGCTGGGATAACATCACGGGTCCAGTCCCAGACTGACCAATCAGAGTCCAGGATTTTTTCTTGCCATTGTATAATGGATTTTATTGTGATGCGCCTTGATAAGCTGAAAAGAGCTCAATAAATAAATTTTACCTTACCTTACCTTACCTACCTTTTTAGTTGGAATGCCAGGAGGCTACCAGGTTTTTCTCAAGACTCCCAAAAGGATTGTCTTAGCTGGAAGAGTGCATACTCTGGCAACAGGTGTGTGTTAATCTAGCATCTGAGACCTGATATGTCAGCTAGAATATTTCCAGGTGCATTCAGGTTGTCTCTGAATTGTTATACTAATTCTTTTAATTTTTGATGGCTTTCTGCAAGATATTGTACCCTTACCTTGCATAGATGAGACATGTTACAGATGCACCTGCCTCTTATGAAGGCCTTTAGGGCATCCCATCTTATGGCCGCAGAGGTATCTTCAGGTTTATTGACCAGCAGATAACCTTTAATGTCCTCTCTCTCAAATGCACAGATGCTGGCGTCTTTCATGGTGGAGGTATTAAAATGTCACCTGCCTCTGTTCATTCTAGGTGCTGATGGGGGTATCCAGGTAAAGGAGACTGGGGCATGATCAGAGATAACTAGAGCCCTTATTTGGGCATCTGACACATTTGTTGCCCAGGCTCCCAGTGTAAGCCACATATCTATAGTATCTGTGAAAAGGTTTGATATGCAGTAGAAAAGAATGAGTAGTGCCCCCCCCCCGTGAGGTGAATTAACCTCCATATGTCTGTTAGGCTCAGCTCTTTTCCCAAGTATTGGAGTGCCTTAGATACTGGTGAGAGTCGCCCACTTGGGGCCTTGCTTCTGTCTAGGAATTCATCTAAGAGAGTGTTCATGTCACCCCTACTACCAACTGTCCTTTCTGTGTTTCAAGAAGGCATTGAGCGATTGCCTGATAGAAGGAGGCATCATTGGTATTTGGGCCATATATATTGCAGAGCATTACATCACGGCCCAATAGCTCCCCTTGCACTATGACATATCTACCTTCAGGGTCTGTAATAACCTTTGATGCTTGGAAGGGAACATTTTTGCGTATGAGGATGGCCACCCCCTTGCTGCTGGTGTTGTATGTTGAGCTATATACTTGCGAAACCAATCCAGATCTAAGTTTATTGGCTTCTGGTTTGGATAGGTGAGTCTTTTTTTTTTTTCTTCAGGTGAGATACACTAAGCTGAAAGCTTTTTTACAGGTGCAACCTGGGAGCACAGGGAAGTTAAGTGACTTGCTCAGGGTCACACAGTATGTAAGTGGAAGCGGTGGGATTCAAACCCAGGTCTGGTCTGCTGGATGTCACCAGATTTGCAGCTCAGAGCCTTAAACCACTGCGCTATACTGCCTCCCTAGTCTCCTGTAGGAAGGCCACTCCAACCCTGTTCTTCTTAAGAAAATCTAATATTTTCCTCTGTTTGACAGGGGTATGGATACCCTTGACCTTCCTTGAGATCCATTTGATACCTGGATTAGCCATTTATAAAGTTTAGCAGCACCAAAAGCAAAGGGTGTTTGCCAGGGGGTATTTTCAGTTTCCCTTTATACCTGCTGAAAGTTGATTTGTCTGTTATTTGCACAGTCAGTATGCTATGGGGGCTATCCTGAGATATTTCTAGAATAAGCTCTAGCAGCTCCAGTGGGTGCAAATCTATTTTCCTCCTGGTGTTGGGGCCAGTTGTGTTGGACAGATTCTGTTTTGTGAATACTGCAGGGATTGCCATTTTGCAACATTCCTGCCCACAGAATTTTCTTCTGCCTCGAACTGTGGATGCAGATGACACTCTAATTCCCAAAGTTAATACATTTTGGAGCCAGTGGGGTACCTTGAGCGAGGTCATCACTCCTCATATCAGCCCCTGTGGCCCCTGAACATGTGCAAACCATTTGTGTGAAACAATGAGTGTGTGTTCCCACTAAGTCATGACTCCCAGCTGCATAAGTGGGGAGGGGGGGTGAGGGGGAGAAGGGGATTATATTGTTTTAACTGGGTATTTGCTTAGGGACACTTGGATCAAAGGTAGTGGAAGTGGAATTGGGTATGACGCTGCAAGTGCGTATCAGTATAGCTCTGCACTGGTAGGAATGGGGGAGGGGGATCTCAGTTGATGCTGAAGCTGGGATGTGGTGGGGAAAGAAGGGTGGGTAGAAACTATAGGGGCTCCTAATAGAAGCATTCTGGAGAGGATAATTTACCTTTCCTACATCTTATTTTATCATGGGGAGAGGGGTGGATGGGGAGGCTTTCTCTCTCAGGTGTGTGCCATTTTCTCTTGGCGTGAGTAAATTTGGAGGGTGCATACTGGAGTGAGCTGCATGTGGACTGTGCCTTTAGTGTGGGGTAAGAACTCCTGTCATTCTCCCTCTCCTCATATCTGTGGTCCTGGTGGACTTCGCACATTGAGCCAGCAGAGACAGCCTCGACAGGGGAGATGTGAGCTATCTGCTGTGTCTGGAGCATTTTTATTAGTGTTCTATCTCTCCTGCTTCCTAAGTCTTGGCCCTGTATTACCAATGAGTGTGCCAGGTCAAGAGCTACTGATGGGACTCGCCATCCTGAGCCCCCATGGGGTCCCTTTGTCTTGTGTGCAGTGGGACTGTTTGCATGTTCAAGTTTGAGAACAGCTTATTAGGAGCAGAACTTTGTTTATAGTGGGTGGGCTTCCTTCCATTCATTCATGAGAAGGAACAATAGGGTGTTTGCCTCTTATGGCATGGCTCTCTCTGAAGTCAGGCAATGAGTCACCCAGTACCTGCATGTCTGTGTGGTGGTTGGACACTGAGGAACAGAAACACTGTGCCTACGGAATGGTATTTGGTGGTGGTCGAGTGTGTCTGAGCTGGCGAGGGGGGGGGGCAGGTTTTGGGCCCTCCCCAATGCATATGATGTATAAACTACCTGAAGTAAATATTTCAACTTGGTCATGAAAAGTAATTGACTGGACAGGGGCCCCTTACTTGTTGGCTAGCTGATCGGCTACCTTAATGTAGCTAGCTCTTGAGGGGAAGGAATTGAATGTCAATGTTACCAGCTATGAGCTGTGTGAGGCACCTACCCCGCAGTAGTAAGATCTAATCCCTAAGGATATATGCATGGTTGCCATTGGCAGCTCATAGTAAGACGATTGTAGCAGCCCAGAATTATGCTGTCCTCTCAGCAGGTTGCGATGTCTATGCTGCTGGGGGGCTCCTTCTCGAAATGCATATGCGCATCCCTTTTGGGGATCGCCTGCTAGCCATGGAGTCCAGGAACTGTGAGAGCTAGTTTCCATGGTGTGGGGGTAGAGTGATTACTGTTACAACCCCAGGGCTCAATTTACAGTTCAGACTCCTGTTCCTGATCATCCAGTAGGAGGTCTGTGAGGTGCATTGTGTGGGGAAGTTACCTGTTTCTGACTGTGGTGCCTGCAACCTAAACTACCCCGTTCAGTAGTAATTATCCTGGTAGAGGGTGAAAGCAACATGAATGGGACAGGAAATTGCATGTCTGATTTGTATGCAGGCTTCGAAATAAGTTGTGGATGAATCTGGGCAGTACTCTCTTCCCAGTGCAAACTTCCACCCCCCATCAAATTAGAACAACAGCTCCCCCTCGAATGAGCTGCTACTGTGGAGTGCTGTCCATGGGGTGTTAGTCCCTTTGGATTCACTTCTGTTTTGGCAGAGTGGTATTTTCATGCGTGGCCATCACCCTCTACCTGTCACTTTCTCTCCCTGCTTCCACACCATCTACAAGAGAATCTCATAACACTTCACAGTGTATACCCCTTTGTTATAATCCAGCCATAGAAAAATTATGATAAAGGGGGTGAGGAGGAGGGGAGAGTTCGGGAAGGAGGAGGGTGCAGGAATTAAGGGAAGGAGGGGCACCAGTTTTATAGAGGAAACCCTTATACACAGAGCTTACTTATGCAGGCAACTTCTATCAGAACAACAGTACCTGCAAAATAGGTTATCCACAGGGGCATAGCAACAAGGGTGCAGGGGGTGCAGTCACACCCAGACCCATGAGGTTTGAGGGGCCCAAATCATCATTTTGATGTTTATTCAAAACTGGGGAGGCCCTATAACATACTCTTGCACCCAGGCCTTCTGGGAATTTGCTATGCTACTGGTTATCCAGCATTCCTGTTTTCAAGTGTCCTCTTGGGGGTTGATGTGCGACCATGCCGGCATTCCATTGTCTCAGGCCATACTATAGACTTTAGGCTGAGACTCACTTTTAGTTATGTCCAGTGGGTCAGATCCTGCTACTTTTGCTCATGAGCTTATGATTTCATTCTGAAGAATACCAGTGTCCAGGTCCCGATGCTGATCAGTAAAGTCTTTATCCAGCTGCTGGTCTTGGTCCAGGTGCAGGTTCAAATCTTGTTCCTGCCATTTCAGGGCTGATTCTCCTATAGACTCTGAGCCCATGGATGAAGAGTCTCTGCTGCAGTCTCAAAGAGTTGGGCCCTGTTGCTTTCTCGACTAGTCAGACTTGACTTTCCTTCTTTGTTTCCTCTTTGACTTAGAGGTATGCCATTTCATGTCTGTCATGGGCTGCAAAGATAAAAAGGGGCCATACCTGTCCCCTGGGCCTCAGACTGTTTGCTCCTTGTTCTGTGCTTGTTCCTTGGGTTGCTGGTGCTGGCTATGGGCTTTGTAAAAGTGAGCTTGATTCAGCCAGTTTCTGCCCATATAGTCCATTGCTCCTTCCAAGGAATCAAAGGTGTTGTAAACTCCATCATGAACTATTTGCAGCCTGGCTGGGTATAACAGTTGGTACTGAATTTGCAGGTCCTGAAATGTTCTCCTCACTTCGGTAAAGTTCTTCCTCTTCTCAGCTAGTTCAGTAGAACAGTCATTAAAGATGTAGATTCTGTGCTGCTGCCAGACCAAGGACTCCCTTTCCCTTGCTAGGCTGAGGATTCTTTCTTTTTTGGGAAACCTCAGAAACTTAATGATTATTGGCAGGGACCCTGGTTTTCCATTTTTACTGGTAACACTGGTAACAATCACGGAATCCTGCTTGGTTTGCGGATTTTGAATTCTTGTACTGGTGCCTCACAGAAATTGCATGTCACTGCACAGAATCTCTAAGATTTCAGCATCTTTTTAAATTTTTTTGTTTTCTTTTTCTATGTCCCCTTCTCACAGCATCAGTCTCCACTTTTCAGAGATCACTAGGCTGGGTATCCACTAGCTTCACCCCAGGTAATTCTTAGGAGCTCCTGTGGGCCTTCCCCTATCTTGCCTGGGTTGTACCCCCCCAGGTGGGAAGGGAGGGGACCCCGGGTCACCCCTCCACACTCTCTTAATGTGTGTCAGGCAGCCGAGTGGGTCCCTCATGGAGCCTGGTTATGAAGTCTGGGGCACATGGGTCCCTTCTGCTAGTGGCCGATGTGGGGTGATAGTTCCTGCTTTTCTGGTCTCTGTCTCTGAGGGCACCAGCACTAGAGGAGATCCAAGGAGATAGGTCACATAGAGACATGCCACTACTCCAGATCCTGGCTAGTGTCCTCCCCTCCTGATCACTCTGCAGCACCATTGCACCACCACCCATGGTCACACAGGTGGTGGTAAAGCAGCAGGACCTGCAGTCCACCCTCCCTGGAGGAGGAGAACAGTCCCCAGGTGCTCAATCCTACTCCCCTGACCAGACCTCCAGCAACCCGAGTTCGCTTCTGACCCTGGGTCACTGGCATTGCAGCAGTAGTGCTACTGCAGCGCCAGTGGGCTTACCCAGATTTCAGCATCTTAAAATGAATGCTGCTGTGCTTTGCATTCTTTCTACTTTGCTGCGAATAGAGTCAGTAAGGAAATCACTAGCACTGCTTTGTTGTAATCAGCCATTCAGTTTAACCACCCATGCCTAGTGGTTAGAGTAACAAACAGTGATTGAACTGGGTACATCCAGCAGACTTGGGTTTGATTCCCACAACCTCCACTTGCATACTGTGTGACTCCAAGCAAGTCACTTAACCTCCCCAGTGCTTCTAGGTCACTCCTGAAAACAGAAAGTTCTGCCTAGTGGGCCTTACCTGCTTTACAAAGAATATAAAAAAATACTAATATATGTTTAGTACACCATAGAATAGCAGTCAGGGTACCATGTAATTTATCCGAGTTTTACTTGGGCTGCAATGATTTTGTATAGGTAAAGATAACAGTTCAGATAGATTTTATGTGTTTTATAAGCTTGTTTTTAGATTTTAGTCAGGTTTTATTGTATTCTGTGCATGTGAGCATCTAGGTTGTAAGCACAGGATCACTGTTACCAACTAGCTTATTCAAGTTTATAATCAGCAGGGCAATCCAAAATCCTCAATTGTTTGAATAAAAACTAGTCTGAATGAAAGTATGTTCACATGGAAAAAAACTGCCTTACTACTTATGAAAAGGCTTCACAGTCAGCACCCCATTTAGGTGAATTGGATCATCTGCATCTTTTCTCCTACCTGCTGTTTCGGTCTCTGTGACAACAAAAAGTTTTCTGATAGACTGCTTCAACAAAAAGCAAATGTTAAGTATTTAAGTGTACTTATGTTTGGCCAGTGGATTTTGAAAGCACAGTCCATGACATACAAAAGGTAAGACCCCAGGGGCTGTGTGATGCTTGTGGGCAGAGTGTTGCTCAATTCACATCTGAACAAAGACATGAAAACTAGGAGACACCCTTTTCATGGACACCAAGTAAAAAAAGCATCCACATGTCTGGGAGATGCATGAATCCATTTGAAGGTCCTCCACTAATCACTTGTGGATTTTTACGGTGAAGACACTTTATTTCAAAGAAGCGAATTCAAGCAGTTTTTTTTTGCTCCTCCTACCCCCTGGCCATCCACTCCTTCAGGCCTGCCAAGGCCCCCTACCACCGCTGCAGAGTCCCAATCACCATCCACTGCCCCTTACTGCTGTGCTACCAGATAACCCAAAGTAACCCTTCAATGAGTGGGCCCCTACCCCTGTAGGAGGCTACCAGGGGAGAAGAATTGCCCCAAAGATCTTCCTGTGTATCCTGGGCATGGCAGAGGTCAGAATGGACACATGTCTGGGGCTTCCGGCTTATGGAGAGACCAACATCCATCCTTCAGTTGGCCAGCGGGTGTTTTCTAATTTTCTTGGGAGCATGACAGGCCACATGATGTCAAGGCACAAGCTGACACCCGTCAGGCTCCCTTCCACAGTGAAGGCCAACGTGTTGTCGTGCCTCTGGCCTCCACCAGGGGCCAGAAAATGCTGAGCCATGAACCCACCCTCCCTCCCTCCCAGGAGAAGGTGAGTGGTCATTGGATACTCAAGCCTTCACCCACCAGCTGGCCCTCCAACACCCAAGTCTGTTTCTTAACCCTGGTCAGTGGTGTCACAGGCAGAAATTCAATTCAGGCAGTTAAATTATAGATAGGAAAAAACAAAGGTAGTCCACCTTAGCGGTGATGGTTCAGATGAATTCACATCTGAGTTCTAACAAGCAAAGAGACCAAGTCATTTGTAATTTGTGCATGTGGGGTGTGGGTGTTGAAGAAAGGGGATCATAGTGCTGTCACTACTGCCATCACCCCAGTGGGATGTGGACTGCATTGTTGCTACTGCCATCACATCAAAGGGGTGGGGGATGTAGTGCTTCTGCCATCACCACTGGTGGATGGGGAATGTAGTACTGCTGCCATCACACCTAGGGATGGGGGCAGCAGTGCTGCTGCTTCTGTCACACCTGAGGGAGGGAGGGAGGTTGTAGTGCTGTTGCTGCTGCCATGATGCCAGAAGGATGGGGCCGTAGTGCTGTTGGTGCTACCACTGCACTTGAGGGATGGGGCTGTAGTGCTGCTTCCATCATACCTTAGGGATGGGGGCTGTAGTGCTGCTGCCATCACATCTTGTACCTAAAATAACTTTAAATTGGTACAGGGATGGAAGGATGTGCAATAGTGGAGGTCAAAATTGCTAAAATGCATGTTAGCAGAGTTACAAATTGTTAAATAAATTACATAGAACCAAATACTAGTAAAGCCGGATTTTGGCTTAGCAGACACCGGTGACAATATTGTTTTTTACAGTGTGCAAAATGGAATATGCTGTTTCTCAATCCCTGTAAACCAGTGTCACTGAATTGGCCTTGGTCTACCTCCATCCTTGGGTGGCAGTGCCAGGATATGATGTGTCCACTCAAGTTCTAGGCACAGCTGCCACTCATATTTAAGCAGCTTCGTGAGTTCACGTTGCAGAAATTCCATTAGATCCCATTTTTCCACTCTCTCCAGAAAACCCACAAACCCTAGGTTGTTTCTTCTGCTTCTATTCTCAGGGTCTTTGGTATGGGTCCAGAGGAGCCGTACTAGTCTTTCTAGCTCCAGGATTCTCACCTTGTGGTCAGTGTCCTTCTCATCAATGCATGTCAGGTATGTCTCGGCGTCCAGGATCCTGTGATGCAAGGCTTGCATTTTTTCCATTGGTCACAGAGGATTTAAAGGATGCAATCTCTTTTAATACTTGCTTTAACATTGATTTTAATTCTGATGAGTCTGCTGGGCTCTCCATGGTGGGATTTGCAATTGTAGCAACCCTGTCATTTTTCCTTTCTGTTTGCAATGGAGGTAGGCTAGTGTGGTTTTCCATTAATTATCTTGTCCTGCGTTGGATTCTTTCCCCAGAAAATTCAATATTTCATCAGATTGAATTTTTATCTCTCAGATTCACCCATTGTAATTGGCTTAAGAAGCTGGGGATGTTTTTTTTTTCCTATGATGAAAACTGGCAGACTTCAGAGCTCTGTTTTAAGCTTCCATCTCCCTGAGCTGCTTGCGCATGTGCCAACATTGTCTATGTTTCTATTTAAGAAAACATGCGATGGAAAAAAAATGGGCTGTATTGATGACAGAGTGAAAGCACAATACTGCAACTCATTATCAGTATTTGAGAATTTAGAACAGTGCATGAATGGTGATTGGGATGGCCTTGTGAGTGGTGATGCCCTTACTCATTTTTCAGTTGAAATATGCAATTAACTACTCCTTTTTAACTTATGTGAAAAGACAGTTTAAATATGAAAGCCTTGTCTGAGCAGCACATGTGTATGTGTGTGTGTGTGGGGGGGATGCTGGATTCTAAATGTATGCATTAGGGTTGTGCAAATACATTTTTCTGAATATTCTGAACATTTGGCTGAATATTTGATATTCAATAGCAAAATGTTCGATTATTTGGTAGTCGGTGTTTGGCTTTAAGCAAAAGACACCCCAACTCTCATGACACCCTCTTCACAATCTTCCCCACTATCCCTGGCCATAACAGAACCCCCCCACACAAATTCCTTTAGAATCCACCCCCCCCCCAATCAGCTATCCTACCCCTGGCAACATTCTGAATAGTAAATTTGTAAATGAATTAGTAAAACAAAGTTACCCTTCCTGCCACCATGATCATAGTCACAGCAGATTTGTTCCTACACACCACCTTCCAGCATAACTTAGTAAAAAAATCTGACATCCCCATCCCTCACCCTCTAGGTACCCACCCAGACCTCATCCTCTTGATACTGAAATATTCTGTAATTAGGTCTTACTTATCTTCTTTGGCTTTTTTATAATAATGTCCTTTGCAGCAACAATCAATGTTCTTTGTTCAAAGTATAAGTCTTCAGCAAGACCATCCAATAGATTTAAAACTTATTGGTGTTTAGCAGCTTTAGCATTGGTCTTTAGCTTATTAATATCATTTTGGTATTTATCATGGATATTGCTTAATACTCCTCAAACATGTCCTTATCTGAATCCACTTTGCTCTTCTGATGAATGTATAATTGCAGGTGTTGCTGATGACTTTACATTCATGATGTGATGAGATTATTCAATATATTATCACTGTAATTATGCTGAATGGTTTACTTGCAGCAGATAACATGTTCATGACCTGTTGCATTTCAGTGGTGGTGACTCTGGTGAGGTTGGCATTTCCTCCCATGTCTCATAATCCAGCTGATGTGCAGCCCACACCTTGGGGTATATTTTTTTCCATAATACTTTTTACTTCCTGGAGTCAGGGGGGCAGCTTTCTCTACCCCGCCCCACTCTCAACAACTGGCTACTGCCTCCATCAGACCCCAGGCTTAAGTCCCCCATGGATTTCCCCCACGGCCTGAGCAGGGAGGGCTGTCCTCCCCAGTACATAATCTAGAAGTGTCCTGGGAACAAGGCATGGGCAGAGGGAGAGCAGATGGGGCTTCATTATACCCTCCTGACTCCATTTTCTGTTTTCTACCCATTCTCTTGGCCACAGCAGCACGTCAGTGCATGTATATGGAGGCACACAAACCAAGGAACCTCAGCTCTTCCCATTGAAGTCACTCAGAGCTTGCATTACCCTAGGCCTCCATCCAGTGGTAGTTAAAGGCCAAGATAGCTTACCACCCATCCCAAGAGAGGAGAGTGGTCCCTGGTATGCTCAGTCCTTACCCCTGGGCTAAAGCACCTCAGTCCTCTGCATCAGTAGGCTTCAGCAGTCCATTCCACTGCTCCCCTTAGGGTATATTCTTGAATGCTGAAACATCTACACCATGTGATGCTCTCATTTCTTCAAATGTTGATAATTTTTAGTCTGTGTGAAGGACCACACTGATTTGTACGTTCTTAATTACACTTGCTTTGTCATCATGATCTGGTACAGCATAAACAATCATAAATTATCAGATTTGGGTGGAATTGAATGTACTTCTCAATATAGCCTTATTCTTTAAAACCTCTTTAATAAACATAACATTGCCTTGGACAGCACTGTTGATTCCCAACAGATTTAAGTTATCAAATGCTATCAATTTCTTTTGTTGAGCACCATCAGTATCAGCTTTGATATCATCATGAGATTTATAAATTTTTGGATTCTTAAAATACCCATCTTATCAACAAAGAACTTCCCATCAGAAGGCTTGATTTTAGCAAACACAGCAAGTGTGCCATCCCACATAGCAGTCAACTAGTCCAACCCTTGATTCAGTACCTTTATGACCAGCTAACACACCTTTCTGTGATTTAACAGCAGCAGTCACTTGACATGCACCATTCACTCCACCATCAAGGATCAAGTCCCCAATGTGAGTTGTATGAGTATTTCTTTGCTCTGTTGGATATTTAGAAAATGGTCACCTGTTGTTTTCTCTGAATCTCTAGTAGATGTGCAGCATACATCACTGATGTTTTCATTTTTCTTAATATGGTCATGATCAACAAGATGTCTATATATACTGCAGCGTTTTTTTTGAATGAGCTTCACTTTCTTTATAGGCAGCAGGACCAATTGCATTTCCAAATTATCATGCACTTGCTCAGGTGTACCAGCATGTTCTGGGTTTTCAGATTCAGAATGATGCTGTTGGAGCACATGTTTCTTTGGAGGAAGATGTTTCCCAATAGCAATTCATGCATCTTAGCTTATCATCACTAGCTATGCTATCTATTACTCCTTCAAGTAAAAAATCTGAAAATGTCAACGTCTTATTTCTCTCTATTATATGAATGAGTTTAATAATACCAGACTTCAATAAATATTCACTATTTGGCATTTTAGTGATTTAAATTTTTGCCTGTACTTCATATAATTCTGAACGCAAAGAAATTCATACTTCAGAAAACTCTGATTCCAGTTACTAGAGTAATGGTAACACTAAGTTTAAATGGATATTTATTGAAGTTTTTTTAGAAGTCGTCACCTGCCGTATGAAAAACCTGAATAAACTTTGAATTGAAAAAAAAAGTCATCACCTGCCTGCATATAATAATCAGTTTCTATCTTACCTAACTTATTGTGATCTGTTACCACTTTACCTAAATCGTGATTCTCTTCTACAGCAATATAATAATTATCAGGTTAAATAAATAATTTTTCATTGCCTTAAAGGGAACTGCACCCACTTCTTTTAAACCACCTTATGTTGTAGGTATCTTTAGTGATTCAAATGGCATACCTTATTATTTGACAATATCTTGGAGGAATTCTTTAGCTTGGGAAGACTTACTAACAGTATACTGTAAACAGTGGCTTCTGCTGCTGCTGCTGCTGGAGTCCTCTGTTATGTTCCCTTTACCTCTTTCATAAAAGACATGTGGGTTTGATAGGTTATCAGTATGATATATTTTAATCTCACACTAAAAAGTAACCTTTTTACATGGTAGACCTACGTCAGCATGGTCAGTGTCAACCTTTGGACTTTTAGCTTTTACACTTGGATTATTATCGATATTATCTTCTATATCATTTCCGTTCATATCTGATACTGTACACATTTAATCAACTACCCCATTAACCTCTATTCTACTATTTATAAAAAAACAGGGCAGTACTAAGGCTTCATCATAACATACTGCATCAACAGGAAACTTACTAAAAACTGTAAAGTATTCTCCATGTAAATTTCATAAACAGGTTGATCATGCTCACAGGTGTTCACTTTCCAAGGTAAGTCCTAATGATCATTTGCATTTGTATAGTGTAACTGACATCAGACTTTCAAGCTCCTAATATTATTCATCCTCCTCTTGTGCATGTGCTTCTCCAAGTCCCTCCTCCTCATCTCATGATTCTTCCACTTCTTTTCCTTCTCTTGTGCTTTTCCCCTGGCTCCTCCTCCTTCACGCTTGCTTCTCCCCACCTGCTTCTCTGCCTGTCTTGCTTACCTTATTCTCACAGCTCCATGACTCCCATTCCCACCATGACCTTCTCTACAACCGCTGTTTGCAGAAGTTGTACTTGGAACTGACATGGTAGAATCTTTATCTGGACATTTCTCTTTCTTGCATCTCTTTCTCCACCTGTTCTTCTCTTCATGTCTTTGCACCACACAACAGATGTCACTACAACCATGATGCAGCAACAGGAAGTGTCACAGTGCTGCAAATGATGATGGCTCACTAGTCACTTAAGTAATGTCTATTTTGAAGGTTAAATGACCAAGTGGGGAATGATGCATGATGCAAGCAGTGGGAAGCAGACAAGGCAGAGCAAGACCACACCTTGGGTCCTCGATCAACCCCACTGGCAGACAGACCCCACTGAGAGACAAAGATGAGGCACTTAACACACCCTCAGTAAGTCTCCCAGGAAGGCAGCAGACTTAACTTCAGTTTTATTAACCACTCACTTCCCTGAGTAGCTGGTGCAACACCCGATTGGATCACTCACAGGGAAAACATAAAAAGATGTATTGCTACACCTTGCAACACCAGCAATCAATAAACTAAAAATTAAGAGTAAAATAAAACCTCGCAAATCCACTGCCTTATCCCTGTACCTTGTTAGATTGACCCTAAGTCCCTGCCCTGCTGCAGGCTTCAGCTACAGCAAACATACTCTGTCATGTAGTACTCTCTGCAGCAACTGAATTACTGGGCTGTCCTGCACAGAATCTTTAGTTGCTGTTAGCTACGGAAGCTAAGTAGTGTACAACTATTTCTACCATCATGTCCCTTACATTTCAAGGTAACCCACAAGCTGACAGGTTCATGTAAATTAATCTTTGAGTTCCAACTAATGGCTGTGAGTTATGGTTGAGGTACCTTGTTGATTCACACCTAGTTATCTGTTACATTGTTCACATTTCTCCATGCCGTGCTGCTTGTTGGTATAAGGTCTGCAGATATTTTTTCATTTTTTCCACACTAACCAACCGAGCTGCTGGATATCAATTGTGTTTGCAGGACCGACCATGGTGGCTCTCATTCGATGGCTAAATCAGCGTATACCTTTTAAAAGGGACTCTTTAGAGTTGGACATTGTGGATGTTGATGATTTGTGCTGGCTTGCTGGTGTCTCTGTGCTGGTGACAGAGTCTGTTGTATATGAACTTCACTTCTGTGTCCTCCTCCCAACACAAAGTGCTGATGCTGAATGCAGTAGGCCTAGTGCTCTGCTGAAGCATGATTTGAGATGAGCAAGTATACAGTTCTGTCTGCTTGTACGATTCCACATGCCATGACAAGATACACAAAAATACCAGTAGAGAGTTTAGGAATGATTAACTTCAAAAACTGAAAGTCCCACCTGATCCAATCAAGCTCACACTTGAACTCCCAAAAGAAGTGAGAGGGCATCCAACGCTCCTCCTCAAAGATGTGGAGGCTGAGTTAAAGCAAATTATATGCAGTTTGCAAGCAGAAAATGCATTAGTCAACACACCCTTTGTGCATGCTGTGGCTGTCAGCTCATCAACACTCATAATTCACAGTCTTTAGCTGAATTTGGTCTCACCAGTGGACATGGAAATTCCTCCACTTATGTCC
This sequence comes from Neoceratodus forsteri, assembly GCA_016271365.2. Classification (NCBI taxonomy): domain Eukaryota; kingdom Metazoa; phylum Chordata; order Ceratodontiformes; family Ceratodontidae; genus Neoceratodus; species Neoceratodus forsteri. The sequence continues at coordinate 678,401,993 of CM028132.1, forward strand.
ATTTTTCCAATGCAAGTGCAGAATTCCATACAGAAAGTTAGGCCAGCTTTTTGTGGATGCAGGGTGCTGGGAATCTTGCCCTGGTATCTCTCATCCTCACCTGCACATTAACTGGTGACCTCCTCCCCTAGGTAACAGAGAAAGGGGAAAACCAGCAGCTGTCATCCCTTGTTTGCTTTCCCACATTATTGGCCATCAGCCACTCCATCAATCATTGTTCTAATGCCAATGTTGATATCAAGGTGGCACACCCTAAGTCAGTGCTGACACTCTACTTCACCTTTATTAGACTAAAGAATGATCCTCTGGATGAACAGAACACAATAGTGTTGTTGGACTAGTTTAGAGCTCACTTCATGGAGCAAGTACTCACCAAACTGTAAGCGTGCAATGTTGTGCCTATTTTTGTGCCACCATTATATATGAACTTACTGCAGCCTCTGGACATCAGCATTAATGAGTTCCTCAAGGACAAGCTAAAAATGAAATTTCACAGTGGTACTGCAAACTGATAACTGCCCAACTCAAACAAAAGAGCCCCAGCCGCAAATGTGACTGTAGATCTAAAGATAATAACACCAAATGAGAAGCATGCCTAGTGGTTTGTCACCAGTTTTAAAAATCTGAGTGAATGACATGAGGACATAAAAAGAGACTTTGAAGCAACCGGCACAGTGCATGCAAACTTGACAAGCCTCAATGAAAAATTAGAACTTTACAAGAACATTTGCTGTTGTTCGCTTGTTTCAATGAAGAAACGATTTTAATATGCTTGCACTTTGACAATAAAAGAATTGTTTAAACAACAAGCATTCCTGTGATTTATGTACTGTAGCATTATTAAAATGTTACTTGAAACACAAAGCATGATAATCGCACTTTTCATAGTAACAATTTTGTGGGAAAAAAACATAGGGCCTGATTCTAAAAGAGATACGCATGGCATAACAGCACTTGTGCTAAGTAGAATGGTGCAAGTAGCAACTTAAGCCAGCAGTTGCAACTTGTGGGATTCTACAATGTGGCTTGCAACATGTCACAGGCCACTTGTGCCAAAGAGCAGTTATGCCAGCAGTTGTGCCATAAACCCCCTGTGACATGGCACTAGGGGGTTTACAGCAGCAGTTGCACCTTCTTCTAGTAGGGCAGCAACATAGTCCACAATGTCGGAATTCTACAAGAACCCCCAGAGGAAAACCGGCAATGTATGTTACACCAGCATTTAGCTGGCGTAACTGTACATACGTCCTCCGGGGGTTCCGTAGACCCACTGCACCCACTCCAGGATGCACCCCCCATGCCCAGATCACCGCCATTGGTGCCCCAACAGGGCAGCCCACAACCCCCCCAGCCCTCTATCCCCCATAGCATCTGTGCCCAGCTGGGCATCTCGCACACCCAGCCCACAGAACCACCAGACAATAAATGCCCTGCAGAGCAGCCCACACACATCATGCCCCCAAACCCCCACACCACTAGTGGCCCTGCAGAAACAGCTGTATCCCCGATCTCCATTCCCGACCGATATTTTGGCACAAATGTTTAAAGCGTAATACTCCTGAGATCCCTGGTAGTCTATTGGCCCAACCCACCCCAGCTAACAGTGCCAGTCCCCCCACCATCCCCAACCAGGAACTGGCACAGCCCACCTCTCACCTCCATGGCCAGCCGCCCGGCCGAGCACACATGAGCACTTACTGGAAAGATGTGGTCAGAAATGAATGAATACTCATTCATTTCTGAGTGCATCTATATAATAGCGTAATCTAAGTACTCGGTTGGTGACTTCAACCATCGAAAACAGTGAATATGTAATCGCCGACTGAGGATGGCTGGAGATGCAAACAGACTACGGCTACTGGATGGGGCAGGTGGGGGCCACTAGACTACCAGGGCTCTAGTTTTTCATAATTATCCATTTGTGGCAGAACATCGAGTTAGGGACTGGATTGGAGACACTAACTGCCCTGTGGGGCTTTAGGGGCACTTACACTTGCTGGGGGCTGTGACTTGGCGACATGCCTCTTGGGTACATCCGTAGGTTGGCGTACCTTTCCGCATGTTGGAAGTCATGGGACTTAGCTGCGGGGACCCTGCAACTTCTAGAATAGGGTGCAGTGTCCATGTCATAATGGCATTTGGCACAAGTCACCTTTGTAGGTGATTTGTGCCAAGCTTCTAGAATCAGGCCCTTAGTGTGAAAGTGGTGAAAATACTTTACATGAAAAATGTTGCATTCTGCAGTATAATAATAATGATTAATTCTCTGAAAATCAATCAAAACAATGTTTCCCTTAAAGTATTGAAAAGTTGTGCCTCTCACTGCACACACAGCCTTGTCTGCATACAGAAAGACAGAGAGAGAGACAGACAGCTGAAAAAGGCTCAGGGGTATGCTCAACAGAGTAGATCATGATCTTCAGCATTGCAAGTGCAGGACATGTGACTTTAAAAAAAACTTTAAAAGACTGATACATCGTGCTGGCAAAGTGCCAAGGAGCAAAAAGAAATCCAAGAAATTTCAGACCCCCTTCGCTTGCAAGATTCAAAAGTGTTAATTTTTTCCAGGTCCACTGACCTCCACTTCAACATCAAATCACCCTTACACACCCAAACACACTTACACAACACCAAGCATACTGTCCACCGCTCAGAAATAATCAACACAAACACAACCCTTTAGTAATTACCCATATGGGGTATAAGCCAAAAAACAGGCTGGTGTCAGATGCTATGGAAAGAGCACATAAAAATGTATTTAGGTTCAGAGGTGCATAAAGTTAGTTCAATCAATACAAAGGCCCAGCAGGAATAGAAGAGTACCCACACAAGGACCATCAGGTTTCATTCAAGGCTTCATTTGGTTGGCTGATGACTGGCTTGCTGGCCTTTTTTTTTTTTGCTTGAAGCCATGATTTCCCTTTGCCAAGGTACAAATGTAGCTTGTGTTGAGCAACTTCCTTGCTTTGCTAACTTCCGTATGGGTTATACCTGTCACAGTGGTTCACTAGCTTAGATCATTCATCCAGGGTATGTCTCAATCAATAGTGTAGTTACTGAAGGATGTCAATCACAAGGGCTCTAAATGTGTGCATGTACAGTATTTACATGCCAATGTGGAGCCAGTTCACCCCTCTCTCTTCTGCAGGACACCACACTTGATCTGCTCCCAGGGTATGCCATAGAGCACAGTCCATGCAGGCAAACCTGCATCTCTACCCAGAGATTGGGACTATCCAAATGCATGCTGCAACAGCCTAATGATGGACTGCAGTTGTAATAAAGTCTTGGCACATGATCCCAGGTCACTATCATGGTGAGCAGCTCCACAGTTGCTGTACTAGCAGGCCATACCTAAATAAATCCTTACAAATAACCTGCATGTAGGGAAAATCCCTACGTGCATAAAACAGAGACCATTAATGCTTATCGGTACATGGCATGGTGCTGTGGTACACAGAGAAAGAACTGTTTAATATAACATTAATCACAGTGTTGTGCATAGCACAGGCTGTTGCTGAAGGCTGCAGTTAGTCCATGGCTCTGGTGAGATTTAAACCTACTTCTCCCTGTTTACAGATCTGCCCTCCATTAGGCTACACTGCACATAAGTACTGTGGTAATTGAAAACATTCATGTTTCAGTTTTGCAGCAGATGAATGACCAGTATCGCTAAGCCAGCTCTACTTGGATAACGATTGGCCACTGGTACTGTAATGCTGATCAAAACTCCCAATAGCTGAAATGGGGCTGTAAGTTCACCTGAACAGTATTGTTTTAAATAAATTCAGCTGGGTCCACTTGTTTACAAGGAAGCCTTGTTTTGCTCACATTTCATTGGTAATCCTCTACCTGCCTCTGGAGCATGAAGAGATGAGTTAACCCAGTCAAGAGTGGAACCTGCACTCTTCTTGCTATTCAAGCCCATTACTTATTCCATGAGTCATCCAGATTTAGCGTCTGTGTTTTGCAGCTTACAGGAGAACATGAACCAGGTGTTAATTTCCAGGTTTAAATTTACCATAACCGCAACATGCTGCTGATGTCATCAGGGACCTTTCATTCACACAAACACAATTCATTGGAAAGCTCTCCTGGGTAACCTCAAACCAACCTTATGGAAATTTTTGAATTAAACACCTGCACATAAACACAAAGGCTTATTGTTTTTGTAGTTCCATACAACAATTTCAAATTGCTTATAAATTCAACGTGCATCTAACTATCTAATGCACTTGGTATTCTTTATTGTCCCCAGAAAAAATTATTTTGTCCACTACAAGAATGAGACAGAAAAGCTGCACAGAAATTTGCATTTTATTCGAGCATCGGCCTTATTTTTTTAATGATTTTTGTCATAAGTGCACAACAGCAGCAACTCTTTTCAGATCTGGGCCCAGATGTGTACACTTTGTCCTAAGTAAAGCACAGTAGGTGGAAATTCTAACTTCATGTTCTTCCAAAATTGTTATAATTACCCAAGATTTTTGCATTTAAATACAGTATTTTTTGCTACAAATGTGGTTAGGTGCAGCCATATAGTGATAAAAATGTCTGTGTTATTGTTTTATGAAAATCAGTCCTGAATTATAGGATCTGCATGGCATAGCAAACAATTAAAAAACATAGTTTAAAAAAATCATGAAACCAGATTGGCTAAGGCTGTCTTTACCTGTGCCAGTATCTCACCACAACAGCACAAGTAAAGATATAGCAGCCTAGTTGTACCAAAATCAACACTCAGTGCTAAGGAAATTGTTTTCCAACACAAATATGGCCATCATCTTTATAGCACCCACCACCCATCAATCCACACTCAGTGTCCAGACTCACTGTCTCAGCTTTCATATTTTTAAAGGGAACATAAACCATGTTGTTTACCTTTTTTAGCATAATTGTAAATTTAAGCATGTATGAAGTCTGTCCGTTTATTACCCCCAGTGTATTGCTTTGAGTGTTGTATTTAAATAGTCCTATATTTTATTTGTTTAGGGTCATATATAAATGCAGTCATTTTCCTGCCAGGTATTAACTTTTCAGGAACCCAGTGACATCAGTTGAACTGAAGACTAAAATGAAGCAGAACCCAGTAATGGCAGGTGAGCTGATTTCACTGGGTTCCAGAACTGCTAAATAAATAAACAAAATCTGGCCAGCACCAGTACGGCTGCAGACGAAGGCACAGTGGAATACAGCACTCTCTGCCATGCCCAAGTTGGATGCCAGTGTTCAGTACACATGCATGACTATTCATGCATGCTCACTGAGCTCCAGTGGCCATCTTGGAGACGGCAGAATGTGCTGTGTTCAATTCTGTAGGCCAACAGAGTAGTGCAGTGGACGTGGAGGGATTGCTGTCCACCCCCAATTTTTAAAAGTCCATCTGATAACTGGTAAGCTCCCTTTTCTTCTGTTATCACAAGACATCTGCAAAGCTATGCCTACTGCAGCTATAAAAAATGAAGACTGTGTGGGGAAAAAGACTGCATTACTGTAATATGGTTTCCTAAACCAAGAAAAACAGAACTATTCCAAAACAAATATGCAAAACAACACACTGGTGGTTATAAACAGACTTTACACATGCACAAATGCACAATTATATTAAACAATGAAAAACAACATGGTTCATGTTTCCTTTAAAACTTTGTGCAAAAAATGGCACCTATATCCCCTGGAAACATGTTCAGCTATAAAAAGTTAATCAGAACAAATTACCCAAAACCATCCAAGGGCGCAGACAGCATTGACTTCAGAGTTCTCTGTCTTGTCTGTGACTCCCTGGCCATCCCTGTCACTAACATCCTCAACCACTCCCTCTGCACGGGGTCCTTTCTGAAAGCATGGAAGTGTGGCATTATAAAACCTCTTCAAAAATCTGGTTCCAAGGATCTAGTATCCAACTACCACCCCATTTCCCTCCTTGCCCCTCTCTCCAAACATTTTGAGAAAGTGATCCATAGGTAAACCACGGAATTCTTCTCCAAATACAACCTGCTCACAGAGGCCCAGCATGGGTTCCATGCTCGATACAATACCAAAACTGCCCTCATCAATTTCACCCACTCCATAGACAAAGCTAACAATGAAGGCCTCTACACCAGTGCTGCATTCGTAGACTTCACCAAAGCCTTTGACCTCATTGATCATGAAGTCCTCCTCCATACCCTGGCTGGCCTTCATTTCTCACCTGAGTTCTGCCTCTGGTTCAAGGATTACCTAATGGGCAGATCCCAATGCACCATTATTTGTGGTGTTCTCTCGGAATCCTGCCCATCAAATATGGTGTCCCCCAATTGTCCATCCTGGGCCATCTTCTCTTCTCTCTGGTCATTAGCTCCCTGCCTGACATCTGCACCTCCTCCAAACTCATTCTCAGTGCTGATGATGCAGCCCTTTTCTGTCAGGACAAAATCCCCAATGCTCTCATTAACAAACTCCAAATCAGTTTCAGCAGACTCCACACCTGGTTCATGTCCAAAGGTCTTGTACTCAGCTCCAAAACAACTAAGTTCATGGTTTTCTCCAGCCCCCACAAACCCCTTGGCTTTGACCTTTCCCTCTATGACAACCTTGGTAACTCCATTGAAAGAGTCAGTGAATTCAGGTACCTTGACTTACTCCTGGATAGTCACCTCAATTTTGATGCTTGCTCTAGCCTCACAATCAAAAAAGCCCACCAACGCCTTGGTATCCTCCACAGAACCAAACATTACCTTAACAGGGACTCCAAATCCCTCTTAGTCTCTAGCTTCCTCCTTCTTGTCTTCAACTATAGTTCACTTGTCTCCTTCCCCCGCCTTTCCATCAAAAATTTGTCTAGACTTTGAAGCTCCTACCACAACGCTATCCACTTTGCCTCTAGTGTCCCTAAACTCACACACCACTGTGACCTTTATAAGCTCACCAGTCGGCCCTCCCTTGAGGCCTGCTTCAACTGCAAGATGGCCACCTTCTTCTTCAAACTCTCTCTTGGACTGCTCCCTGATTGTCTCACCTCTCTCTTCCAGACAGCCACCACCACCACCAGGACCACTAGACTGTCCTCCACTCTCTCTTGCACTGTTCCTTTCTGCTGGATCACTCAAGGCCAGAAAACACTCTTCTTTATGGGACCCAAGCTCTTCAACTCTCTCCCTCCAGAACTAAAACTTTATCTCTCCACAAATGCCTTCAAACACAATATCAGGAGACATTTCTCCGTCACCTGCACCTGCTCGCAGCCCTAATCTGGCTCCCTTTCTGGACTCTTTTCCCCTCACCCTCTGGTTATCTACCTCTGGTACTGACCCTCTCTTTCTAGCACTTGCAGTATTGTTAATCTGCCTGGGCTAGTTTTTAGATTGCACTTACATGTTTTTCTTCCCACTGTTATATTATATTATTCCTAAACCCTCACTGAATGCTTAATGTCACCTTGTATTTGTTAATTCACCAAGGCTAGTTCATGGTTTTCCCTTTAGTCTATATTATCCTGATTTAATGTACCATTGTATTAACCCTCAATGTAAGTTAAATGTTTTAGCCTATGTCACGTCTCATGATTGTTGTATGTAGCTGGACGCTTGTGTAAACGGGCAGCAATCCTCAAATGCCTTTCCAGTATAACCAATAAAAATGAAATGAAATCAAAAATATTCTTTGCAAAAAACTACATTAAGGCACCAGTTAGAGTGGCTTTATGCCAAAAAGGTCAGGAAATGGGGGATTAGGGTTTCCAACCCTAACTCCCAACCCCTACCCTACAGGCAGCAACAGGAAAAACCATTATGGTTTCACCTCGCAAATCAGGTGTGGGGTACACCTTGGGGTTGTCATCCCTAATGCTCACCCTATTCCATCAGTAAATAAGCTGAGATGGGTACAGTATATGAAAATGAGGTGAGCGTTAAGGTTGATAACCCCAAGGCACACCTCATGTCTGATTTGTGAAGATGCAAGAGAGGTGAAACCTTAATGGTTTTGCTGTTGCTGCCTGAAGTGTGGGGGTGGGGAGTTAGCATTGGAAACCCTAATGCCCCATTTCTTGACTTTTTTGGCATTGAGCCATCTTAACTGGTGCCTTAATGTAGCATTGGAAGTGCAGGAGTTAGACAAATGCAGAATTGGAATGGCAGTGAAGTACTGAACTCATGCCAGCCCCACCTCCACCCTGCAGAGATGGATAGGCATTGTGGTGTGCCTTTGGTCATCGCCCATAACACTCACGCCATGTCACCTCACCCTATGCTGCAGACACTGACAAGTGTTGAGGTGTGCTTTAGGGTGTTTGGCTTTACAGTCACCCCATTCCATAAGGACATACACTGAAATGGGCACAGTATAAGAGAATTGGGTGAACTCTGGGGCCAAAGTGTCCAAGGCACACCTCTATGTCTGTCACTGGCTTCAGGGTGGGGGTGGAATGGCATGAGCATTACAGCCAGCAATCCAAAGGCACATCCTTAACGCCTGTCAGTCTGTACAGGGTGGGACCTTATGGTTCAAAATCCTAACACCCCGGGCATTTGTTGGTATTTGCACTACAAATTTTCAACATTGCCTTTTTGTGGCCCCACCTCATGAAAGCATTTGGTACCTCTGCTCATGAACAGTGGCACTGTGATTTTGTGAATCTGTCTGAATATTGATTTCCCACAGCGACCATGCCATTCTGTGCCAGATGTGCAAAAACACAGTTCAGGCAGGATGTCAAAAATAACAGCTGTGCCATTCATATGGTGGTGTGAAGAGACAGCAATGTTGAAAATCTGGAGTGAATATATTAAAAGTGCTCAAACTTACGAGCGTATGTGGAAACTGCGCAACGCATGCTAGTAACACAGTCATTTAGTGGAATTATTTCACCAAATTTTCAACATAGGCGTTTTCTGACCTCTGCTCATGAACAGTGCCACTATGCTTTTCTTAACCTGTCCTAACATTGATTTCCCACAGTGACTGCGCCATTGTGCGCCAGATGTGTGAAAACACATTTCGGGCAGGATGTGAAAAATGACAGCTGTACTGTTCATAAGGAGGTATGCAAAAATGACTATGTTGAAAATCTTGAGTGAAAATACTACAAATTCATGAAATTACAAGTGTGAGTGGAAACTGACCTATGCATGCTTGTAATTTTTTGGAATTTTTTCACCAAATTTGCAGCATAGGCTTTTTGGGAGCCCACCTCATGAACAGTGACACTGTCGTTTCATTAATCAGTCCCAAAAGGTGATTCCATGCAGTGACTGCAAAATCACGTTTCGGGACTAAATAATCAGATGACAGTGACTGAATTCATGAGGTAGGGTCCCAAGAACCCCATGTTGAAAATGTGGTGCCAAAATTCACAAAAATGGCCGAGATATCTACCTAAGTTGAAAGAATCCCATTTATGCTATTATACAGCTTACCAGCATTTCTTCAGTTTGTGGTTGGCTTTGAAAAGTGCAGATGTGTTCCCGCTCCACCAAAGATTGTCACACTGGGCTCTGGAGGTAAGTATGGGGTGGGGGTATGTGGGGAGGTTGGCTGTGCAGAGGGTGAGAGCGGGTTGGGGAAGGGGACACCAGAGACAACAAGTGACCATTTTTTTCTTTTACAGGTTAAAAGAAAAAAATAACATCATGGGAATGTTTTTCCTTTGCAGGTTTGTTTTTTGTACACTGGGGTGGGCTCCCAGTGTGTCACCTGTATTTTTGGGGGAGGGGGACTGAAGCCGATGGGGATTGGGTCCCCTGTTGGTACAGAAAACAGGTCTGTGTTGGGGGGGCACATGATGCCATGGGGGGATTGGGCACCCCATCGGCATACAAAACTATTACATGGTGGACATTATGCCGATGGGGATGGGGCTATCCTGTTGGCAAATGAACTGGGGAGGGGGCATGCTGACAGGGGGACTGGGCACCCCCATCAGCTTCCATGGGGACTGTGAGAGGTGGCCACCACCATATATATCGAAATGGGACACCAGACAAGGCAAGCTGTGATGGCCAACAGAGTTAAGCTAGCCCTGGCAAAAAGAAACACAGGTGAGGGGGTACAGGCAAAGTGGGCAAGCATTAAGGATGCAATACTTGAAGCAACATCCCATTGTGTTAGACAGAAAAGGAAGTGCAAAAGAAGAAGGAAACCACTTTGGTTCTCAAATACAGTAGCAGAAAAGGTCAGAGCCAAAAGGCTGGCCTTCAGGAAATATAAAGGAACACAGCGGGATGAAGATAGGGAGGCATACCAAACTGCCCTAAGGAAGCAGGGAAGGCAGTAAGGCAGGCAAAGTCCCAAACTGAGGAAACACTAGCACGAACAGTAAAGAAGGTGACAAGACTTTCTATAGATACATTAGTGAAAGGAGAAAGTCAGAGGGGTATTGCTAAGCTTAATGGAGAAAGGGCATGTGAGGAGGAGGACCATGTAAAAGCATCTATCCTAAATAGATATCTTTGCTCAGTATTACTGAAGAGAAGGCAGGGCAGACCCACAGCTCAGCACCATGGACACAGGGGAGGGAGGTGAGCACTACTCCCTCACAAAGAAAGGGTCCTACAAGAGCTTGCTAAGCTCAGGGTGGATAAGCAATGGGACCTGATGGCATACATCCCAGGGTGTAAGGAGCTAAAGGAGGAACTAGCAGGCCATTAGCAGAACTGTTTAGTGAGTCTCTGAGCACAGGAGAGGTCCCAGAAGACTGGAGAAGGGCTCATGTGATCCCGCTCCACAACAGTGGTAGCAGGGAGGAGGCAGGGAACTACAGACCAGTCAGTCTTACCTCAGTAGTGGGCAAGATATGGAGGCACTCCTTAAGGAAAGGATAGTGCAACACCTGGAATCCATAGGGGCACAGGATCCAAGACAGCGTGGGTTTACAAAAGGAAGGTCCTGTCAAACTAATCTCATAGATTTCTTTGACTGGGTAACCAGAGTGGTGGACCAAGGGGGAGCAGTTGATGTCGCCTACCTTGACTTCAGCAAAGCTTTTGACACTGTTACATAGAAGATTGATAAATAAGCTGGTGTGGCTCGGGTGGGTCAGAAGTTGGTCAACTGGGTGGCAAACTGGTTGATAGGCAGAAAACAGAGAGTGGTGGTAAATGGTATACAGTCAGAAGAGATGCAAGTCACAAGTGGGGTACCTCAGGGATCAGTCCTGGGGCCAGTCCTCTTCAACATCTTCATTAGTGACCTTGCAGATGGACTAGAGGGTAAGGCTTGTCTGTTGGCAGATGACACCAAGATCTGCAACAGAGTAGATGATCCAGATGGGGTGGGCAGAATGAGAAGAGATCTGGATAAACTAGCAAAATGGTCAGAAGAATGGCAACTGGGATTTAATGCGAGAAGAGTGCAAGATCATGCACATAGGGAAAGAAACCCTGAAGCCACCTAGGCTGGGAGGGAGTTGCTTGCAGTCACAAAGGAAGAAAAGAGACTTGGGCATCATCATCACTGATGACCTGAAATCATCAAGCAGACCTCTAAAGCAGTAGGTAAGGCTAGGGAGTGTTAGGGTGTATTAGTAGGGTATCACAAGTCGTAAGAGGAGGTAATAATCCCTCTTTACAAGACACTAGTTAGGCCCCATCTGAGTACTGCGTGCAGTATTGGAGCCACACCTTCACAAGGACATTAACCAAATTGAGGCAGTCCAGAGAAGGGCAACCAAAATGGTGCAGGGACTGCATCAGAAGACATATGAGGACAGATTAACAGAGCTCAATATGTACACCTTGAGCAAAGGAGGAGAGAGGTGTGATATGATCGAGGCATTCAAACACCTTAAGGGCATTAACAAGGTGAAAGAGTCTAACATGTTTAAATATAAGAAAAATAGCAGGACAAGAGGACACAGCATGAGATTAGAGGGGGGCCGATTAAGGGGGAATGTGAGGAAATTCTTTTTCACAGAAAGGGTGGTGGATGCATGGAATGGCCTACCTCAAGAAGTGGTGGCTATGAATACAGTGCAGGGCTTCAAACAGGCATGGGATAGGCATAAGGGAGCAATACAAATGAGTATGAATAGATAGGCCACTGACAGAGCAAAGGCCGATGGCACATTTATAAGGTAGAAAAAGAAATGGGCAGACTGGATGGGCCATGCGGTCCTTATCTGCCGTCAACTTCTATGTTTCTATGTTTCAATGAGGGACTACCCCAGCAGCAAAAACTGCTGATTGTTAAATGATGGGGTGCTCTCTGATTGCAGTGGCAAATTTCTTTCAAGTTGGTGTCACGCTGCAATACTTCTGTCATCAGCAGTGTGCTCCTCTATTGGCACCACAGAGACCAGCCCCAAAAAGCACTGCTTGCAATGGCCACAGCACTGTCTCATGTCCACAACCCACTACTCCAGCAAGCTGCCACAACATGTTTCTTGTGCATGCACGCAAACAAACATAAAAAAGGGTGTTGTCCTGACCTACCCTTCTGAGACAAAATCTTCTGATTGGCGACACAGATGATTGTGAAACAAAAACTGTAACTTAATAACACTGGGGAGGGGGAAACCTTCTTCACTTAGTGTGCGAAGATTAGGGAGTATGTGGCTTTCCACAGTTGAGATCTTGTGGTACCTGGAGAAACAGCATAAATGTGAGACCAAAAATATCAAGCCAAACCCTGGTTGTGCCTCGTGGAGGCCTTAACCTATCCTTTGTATGTTTGCATCTTGCTACTGTTTATGTATTCTAGGTAGGGGGACCAAATCCTCTCATACTTATTTATGTTCCCCCTGCTATAACAGGTTATTCTGGTCAAATTAGTTAAATTGTCCAATGCCCTGAGCCAATCTTTAACTATTAGTATATCAATCAGTTGTCCTCCACTTTCGCAGTATCAGTCGTTTTGCCTCCACAGATGCCTGGATTATCCACAAGTGCTGGGATTTTTAACAGACTAAGGTCTGGAGGGGGAAGACCTAAAACCCATATTCTTGGATCCAGCGGGATGGGGTGTCCAAAATAGTTGAGCAATGTTGGGCAATAGCTGACCAGAAAGACTACAGTGGGGAACAGGACCAGAAGATGTGTAACAAATCTGCAGAAAGGGCCTTGCACCTCCAGCAGTTATCCATCTGGGTTAGTCCCATCACTTTTAGCTGTGTTGGGGTTCTGTACCACAAGTGCAGCACTTTACTCTGGATAAGGAGGCTCTTCTGGTCATTGCAGGCTTGGTGGGCCCTCACCCACCCTTGATGCCACTCTTCCTCTGAAATTGGTATACCTAGCCTTGCCTCCCACTGTGCTTTGGTGAGAAGGGAAGGGTCTAGGGCACTGTCTCTCATGAGGATCTGTATTCTACCTGCTAATCCAGGCTTTCAACTACTAAATTTTTTTATAGGGAAGGGTTCCGAGTTTGGGTGCTTGTCCTTCTACACATCACACAGACACATTTCTGTTTTTCCCATTTGTTCGGAAGGCTTCTAATCTGAAGATATCTCCAAAAGTCCCCTTTGGGGAACAGATATCTGGTTTGAAGCTCTTGAAAGGAGGCAATGTGTGCTCTGTCTGGGGTCATTATGTCACATATGCTTACAAACAATTTCCTGGCCCAACCCTCCCACTGAACTGGTTTGAGATCAATGCAGAGGTATGGGTTGTTCCATAAATGAGTGTGGTGGCCTGGGTTGATACACAGTTTGGCTCTGTGGCCTACTCTCTGCCAGGCCATATGAGTGCTTGGATTGTACCCCAACAACAATATTGTTTGGGCAGACGCTAGCCTAGATATGCTGAGAGGGAACTCCTTGCATAAGATCTTTTTCTATGTGAAGCCACACTGGGGGTGCTGCCTTGCTGTTTTGGAACCACCTCATAGTTTTGGCAGTTATAAAGGCTAATGAGTACCGGCAAAGTCGGGCAGATTCCATCCCCCTTTGGTCCAGGTGGCCTGTAGCTGAGCCCTGCTATATTGAGGGGGGAAGGAGTCCCACAGAAACCTACTCACCATGCTATGGGCCTATTTTTCTGGAAGAATAATCTGGAGATGGGATAAAAGATAATAGATTTTGGGGGCTACCATCAATTCTATTGCAACTATTTTGCCTGCCATTGATAACTGTAGGTGGTTCCACCTATCCGTATCCTTCTGCAATTTTGCTATTAGGGGTTAAAGATTATGGTCTGTGAGAGATTTCAGGTCTGAGGGGATCTTGACCTCCAGGTAAGTTATTCCTGCCTGTGCCAACGTTAGACCCAGATTTCCCAACGCGCTCAGGGATGACAGTTTATTGAGGGGCAATAACTCAGACTTTGCTACGTTGATTCTGAGCCCTGAAAAATCCCCAAACATAGAGTGCTTAAGATATGTGGGAGACTGTGTGGGATGTTGTTGGTCAGAATTAAGCAATAGGCCGCTAAGGATTCCATCGCTAAAAGGAATAATAGGGTGAAAGTGGGCACCCCTGTCTGATGCCCCTGTGCAAGGAGAAGGGACTGGAGATGGTCCCATTGGTTAGTAAATGTATATTCTGGATTCTTAACCTGTAATTACTGTCTCTTCAATTGATATTGTCTCACTTTTAACACCTGTATTATTGTCCACTGTATGTAATTTGTGCTGTATGTATCTAACCTCGGGTCGCCCCTGAGAAAGGGACCTCTGCTTTCAGTGGGCTTACCCAGTTATCAAAATCTAAATAAATAAAATAAATAAATAGTACACTTGCCCTTGGCTTGTTATACATGGCCCTAATCCAGGTCTTAAAATATGTGCCGGAATTGTAAGTGTTCATGACCACATGCAGATACTCCCACTCCACCAAATCAAAATCTTTTTTCAAGTCAGTTGTGACTGCAGCCACTGGAGTTGGGAGTTCTGCGGCTGTCTGAATTAGGGGACACAGTGCTCGAATTTGGCCAGAGCTATGCCTACCCTTAACGAAACCAACCTGGGAAGGGTGGGTGATGTCCAGTACAACTGTCTCCATTCTCACTGCTAGCAGTTTAGCTAGGATTTTACTGTCCGTGTTTATCAATGAGATAGGTCTATAGTTGGCAGGGAGAGTATGGTCCTTACCTGCTTTGGGAAGGACAGTAATGATGGCATTGTTCAGGATGGAGGGAAGATCCCCGCAGTATGGGCCTCCTGCAACATAAGTAAAAGTGGGGAGGTAATCAGGGGGCAGTCCAGCTTATAAAAGTCCACAGGGAAGCCATCTCCCCCAAGGGATTTATGAGGGGCCATGCATAGTATAGCTTGCTTGATTTCAGTTTCTGAGATAGGGGTGTCTAAGGTCTTCTGTTGTTGTTGGAGAAGTTTAGGGATGGGGAGGTTTGCTATAAATTTATTATATTTATTCCAGTTCCAGTCCACTTGGGAGGAGTATAAATTCATATAAAAATCCATCATTATCTCGTTGATCATTTTATGGTTCGGGGAGAGTTTGCCCTTTTTATCTCTTAGCTGCTGGATGGCTCTTTCGGCCTAACACTGCTTTCAGCCAGTATGCTGAGCTTACGGGCCCTCTCTTCTGTCGCCAATATTTAAACTGAACCCGCTGTTAGATATAGTTCAGCTTTCTGGGTAACCTAGCTATTAAGTTAAAGTCAAGTGCTTTAAGGTCCGACACTAATTGGGGTTTGTTTAGAGCTTTGGGGTTCCTTTTATATTGGCTCTCCAGCTGTTTAAGTTTATCCTCCAACTGGGCTTGCTCTTTTTCTCTCTGTTTATGCCTGTAGGCTGCATGACTAATTATTTTGCCATGGATGGTGGCCTTGCATGCCTGCCAAATATTAGCAGCAGTGGCTGACCCTACCAGATTATCCTTAAAATACACTTCTGTCTCAATTTTAAGCCAGGGAACAAAGTCCTTGTCCTGTAAGAGGAGAGGATCCAGTCACCATAGGAGGGATTTCTTACAGTGCTGGGCTATTAGAAGGTTCAAGACCACTGGGGCATGATCCATATGAAGCAGTGCTATGGTCACCCCCTTGTGGCAACAGTCATATTGCTTGATGTAAACCAGTAGTCTAGCCTGCTGGCCATAGCCCTTGGAACAGAGAAATATGTGAGGTCCTCTGCAGTGTTTGAAAGGTCCTATGTCAGATAGCTGGTGTTGTGATAAAAGCTTATTTAGTGTGTGGAGAGAGCGGGTATGCAGTTCGGGTCTAGCATTATTTCTATCTAGCAGGTAATCCATTGATAAATTAAAATCACCCCCCATGAGAATATCAGGGTTATCATATGATGCATCCATAATTTTCTGGGATAGGGAGTCAAAATAGGCAGGAGTATCCTCATTCAGGGCATATACATTGATTAACAACATGGGCCCAGTGGGAGTAGATACCTTCATAATTATTCACCTCCTATCCCCATCAGTAAACACCTCAAGAGACTGCCATTGCAATCTATGATGCAGCAAAATTGAGACACCCCTCTTAGCTGAGCCTGAGATACTGAGTGATTCTGATCCCACCCAATCTCTTACCAGCTTTTGTGCTTCCTTAGATCTTAATTTTGTCTCTTGTAGAAACGCAACCTGGATGCCTAATTTTTTTAATCTGGCCAGCATTTGTTTTCTTTTTGCTGGAGAGTTAAGGCCCTTCACATTCCAGGTAGAGGCTGTCACATCTGGAAGGCTAGCCATAAGAGGGTTGTCTCCATTTGATGTATGAATAAATGACTATTCTATCATATAGTACCATGTTTCTCTCCTTGTTTCCCCTGAATGTCAGATCTAGTGTTAGCCTATTCTAAGGTCTCAGACAAGTCTCCCCTTTTGTCCCCAGTTCTGCTTGGATACCTTCCATGTTTCCGGTGACCTAGCACCACTCTATTTTTACCTTTTAGTATCAGTAGGTGTAGAGACGGTGGGGTATACTCCCCTATTAGCCAAATGTCAGTCCCATGAGAGGGAATATAAAACCTAGGGGGTAGCATCTCTAACAACATCCAAGATACCCCCTCACATAATAATACAATTTACCAGCCAACTGGAAACAAGTAGAACAGTAGGATGAAACTCAAACTCAGTGTAAGCCTTGAAGGACTGACCGTCTGCTGCGGCCTAGAGGTGAGTGAAATCCACCCTCCTCCAATGGTCCGGCAGTCCACCTCTGGGCAGAATGGCACAGCAGTGCCTCCAGCAACTAGCTTTGTGTTGTTGCAACAGCTAAGCATCTAGATGTAGGAAGAGGAGAGTGAAGCCTACCTAGTAGCCCCTTGATGGGTCTAGCTTTCTATTGCCCTACTCCCGTGAGGAGCAGGTATGTACAGGACTCCTTATCTGTGGGTCTATGACATGAAGTGCTCACCACAAGTCATCTCTACTGGTAGGAGAGAAGAAATACATCTCTTTCCAGGTAAGCATGATAGGTTTATGGGCCTTAGTGAACATCTATGCTTTAAACCCATTGTGAGGCCTCTTATGGCCCATCATGCACCTCCAACTGTTGCTGTCACACAGGATTGTACCCTGAACCTATTCTGAGGTGTATGCTCAGATATGGTTTTTTTTTTTTGTTTTGGTAGGTCACTCCCCCATGGGCATTTTCACCTATCTATTCAGACTGTCTCTGTCAAGAAAGCTGTAAACCTTATCCCATGTGACGCTTTCCACTCTAATGGGAGCACACTAAACCAGCTATGCAGCAACTCCAGTTTCAGCATCTACCCTGGGGGGATGTTTGCACTGTTCTGCAGAGCTCCTAGAAATGGGAGTGTGTCCCTGCATGCAGCACTCTGCTCCACAACCCCTCATAGAGATCCAGCTCCATTTCCACACATTAACTAAACCTCTCGGGGGTAATTATGGCTCCCTTGAATGATGCAAAGTTTAGAGTGAAAACCATGCAGTGGGGGTGTGTGCTCACATAATATTCTGCCCCATACCATCTTGTCTGTGTGCCAAATTAACCCCCCCCCCAGTGGGCATAATGCCCCGAACATTCAGACTAACATTAAGAACATTGTTAAAGTCCTGACTTGAGTACGAAGCAAATAGAGTAACTGTCCCCAGAGCCACGTGTATGAAGCAGTGGGCCACGGCTGAATGGTTGTACTCCCATTACTAAGTAACCCCCCAACCTCTATATGCCGGAGAAGAGAAAAAAACAAAAAACTCTGAACTACAACCTATGTTAATGTAAAATGCTGAAGTCTCACTCTGGCAAAATAAGAGGCATTTAGGCTCTGGGAATAATGTGCTACCCTGCTGTACCTGCAGGAAAGGTCCATCTTCACAAATCTAGTAGGTCCTAGGTTGCCGATGACATGGAGGGCAAATGTCCATCTAGAGTCTCTTGCATGCATTCTGCCCAGTCATACCGGATGGGGGACCAGTCTCTGGTGCTGCTATCATCTGTTGCTTACAGGCTCTGTGTGGTTCCAGCATCAGTCAATTCCTCCAAGTTCAGAGCCATTGGGAAGAGGTCTTGCAGGGGTTCATACCAGTTGGTGGTCTTGACTGGCATGTTGTAGGTAGAAGAGCTGCTCCCGTTGGAAAGATGTACCTTGCATTGTCAACTCCTTGATCTCCCTCTGCAGGTCCTGGCACCACTTGATGGGGCCTGCTCTGCACTTTGTGGCCTTATCTTGGTCTTCAGCCTACCCCTTTGGACTTTTTGCCATTCAGACCCATCCTGCTGGGGTTCGTGGGTGTTGAGTCTGAGTTACCCAAGGTGTCAGGTGTGAAAGAAACTTCCATCAATTGCTAAGCCTCACCATAAGGTTGGGAGGGTGGCTGTCGGGAGTCAGCTCTTTCTTCTGCAATGTCCTCGAGGAGCCTTTCAACTTCATTAGGGCTGCTGAAAGTGATGAATTCCCACCTGTACTGACTCAGTGCACGCCAGGTAGCTAAGATCAGGTATGCTCATTTCATATAGGGTTTGCTTTACTGGCCCATAAGTCCTTCTCCGTTTTGATAGTTCCAGAGAGTAATCCTGATATATCTGTAATGGGTTGCCTTCCCACACCAGATTTTTCAAGTCTCTTGCAGCCCACAAGTACATTTCTTTTTTGGGGAAATGAAGAAACTTGCACAATATCGGCATCGGGCATTCTTCCTGTCTTGACTATGGAACAAGAGAGTGATGGACTTGCTCCAGCTCTGGGGGTATCTGGTTGTTCATTTTAAACATCACCAGGAGACTTCTCCTCAGAAAGGCATTTGTGTCGGCACCTTCTGTGCACTCAGGGATACTGATTATTCTAATATTTTTTCATCTCCCTCGATTCTCCAAATCATCAATTTTAGCAAGGAGATATTGAAGCTGGCTGTTGTGATCCCTCAGTTGACAATGGTGATCATGCAGGATGCTGTCTTGCAGTTTAATTACTGTTTTAGTGCTAGTGACTCTGGTTGTTAATAGAGATAAATCTTGTTTTGTACTGGCAGTTGTATCCTTCAGTTCTGCAGTGTCCGACAGGACTTTGCTTAGCATGGCAGTTATATTCAGCAGTTGCAATTAAATATTAGCAGTTCCAGTGAGGGCCGCCCCAGCCCCTTGCCCTAGGAGCTCCTCCATGGAAGATCAGTCAAAGCTGGGCTCCAAACTCAACTCTGGTGGTCTAGTAGTGTCTGACAGGCCCAGAGTGTGGATTTCAATTTAGCAAACCTGGAGTAACTGTAATCAGTGCCCACAAGCTCAGAATCTGGCCAGAATGGTATCAAAATGAAGGTCACTTCCTGCAAAAGTCTGATCCATTGAGTATTCAGGGATAGATAGTGAAAGAGATGCCGGATGGGTCCAGATGGGTGATCTAGGTAGTGCAGCTATTCACTTACACATCCTCCATCTTGGTTGGCTAGCTCCGCCCCTTTTTTTCACACTTTAATATCTCTAAAAATACCAAACAGATTTATATGAGACTTTCAGGGTTTGTGGATTCTGCCATGTAGAACACATCCTGAAAGTGTTATGTAAATGTGTAAAACCATCTTTCTGCAAGCAGCAAACAAAAAATTGAATTTAACACAGAACTCACCAGCCACCTTAACTATAAGGGCACTACCATGCCCCGGTAAGATGCCATTATAAAATGGTCTCAAAAACTGACCCAAATCCTACAAATTGATTGGCCCAAACTAATCCCCTGACCATTCATTTATGCCCAGCACACAGACTTCAAAAGCCAAGCTACATTCCATATCTAGTAAAATCAAAGTCAATTAATCAATCAATCAAAATCTTTATTTATCCAAGTGAACACCATTGAGTGGGGCTCACTTGCAAGATGGACCTGGGTAGCACAAGGTCAAAGTACAGTGGAAATCCATCCATATATGCCATGCTTAAATCCAAAAACACAGCACAGATGAAGTTTCTATTGTCCAGGGGAAGAAGGATTGAGCAACCTAGGATGGTTTTCCACCTTTGGGGAGAGGCAGTGTGTACCACTGCTTCACTGCTACCTAGTGGAAACAGAAACATAGATAAACATAGATTTTGTCAGCCAAAAAAGGACCTTTAGGCCCATCCAGTCTGCCCCTTGTCCATGTCTGTTCCATCACCACTAACCCTAGTTGGTCATAGGTGTCACTCCTTCCCACCTACCTAATATGCTCCTGTGCCTTTTCCATGCATGCCTGAAGCTCCCCACAGTCTTTGTCCCTCTGCCTCCTCTGGCAGGTTGCTCCAGTCATCCACCACCCTTTCCGTGAAGCAGCCTTTTGCACGTCTCCCAAACACTCTCCTCTTAGCTTCATTGCATGCCCTCTTGTTCCAGTGCTTTCCATTCTCTGAAATAGACCCCCCCGTAAGGTACTTGTAGGGTTCAGTCATGTTCTCCTCACTCTCCTCTCTTCTAGGAAGTACATGTTGAGTTTCTGCAGCCTTTTCTTGCATGGCTTCTTGTGCAACCCCTCAGTATTTTGGTTGCCCTCCTCTGTACTGCCTCCACCCTTTCACTGTCCTTGGGAAATGGGTGATGGGACAGTGGTCACCAAACTGATCGGCCCAGTACAGATTTGGAAGCAGTGTGGGAATCTGACTGCACATATGCCAGTTCAGAGGTAAAGATGAGGTTGGGGGGGGAAGCTCAGACAGCGGATGATGGTGGCACCCTCAACAGCTCTGCACCACCCACCACAGGCACCTACCCACACATGGTAGTTCAAGAGTTAAGAGAGTAAGTCCTGGGTACAGTGGGTGACAGGGCTGGGGCTGCCACTAGAAAAGAGGACAGCCTCAGCAAGATGTAGATCAGCAAGATGGTGGAGATGAAGAGACCTGCACATCGTGATACTCGCGCATATGCAGATTGAGTCAGGCTACCACTTTGCACTTGGCATCCGCCGTCACTTCCACAATTGCAGAACAAAGACAAAGAAGTGCACTGCGGGGGCAGTGCTCCATGGAGGGGAGCTCTGTCCACAGAGGACAAGCTACCAGTGACCACAGCTGTGTGGACAGCTGATGGCATCACTGTAGGAGAAGATGGGGATAATTTCTGCTCATGGTCCCTTCTCTCTCCTACAGTGATGTGATCCCAAAATGCCTGCAGGGCTCTGCCCATGCAGCCGTAAAAAACCTGACCACACTAAGGACATCAGATGGCCTTTCTCCAGACATTCACCAAGGATTAGTGAGACATGTTTGATCTGAGCTTCAACTCAGGCCTGCTAGATATTACCAGGATGGCATTAGAGAGCAGAAGCAAAATTTGTTCCAAATGAAAATGGATGAGAATGGTCTTGAACACCTCACATTATGTTATAACCCTCAAACAAAAAAAACATTCCAATGTACTTGAATCAAATAGGTAAAGCCTGAGAGGCTTTATCTACAGTGAACCCAGCAATCCCAACTGTTCTGTCAACATTTACAAAACATATACAGGTATGTCAATGTTCCCTCCTGATGCAGTCTGTTGATACCTGCACCCCACAAAAATCACCCCAATACATGCTAGATGACCAGCAGATTTGGAATAGCAAATACTCCATGTGAGTAAATTATCTGGGCAACCTAACATCATCTACCTCTAAACAAGTTGTGCTGTCCATCATCTATACCAGTCACTGCCTCTGAAGCACTATGGTGTACTCATTAGCACAGCAGGACTTGCAACCTGTGAGTTAATGGCCATAACTGACCACTTGATGTGATTCCATCTTACATAATTACTGGACTGCCTCAAATGCTGAAAGGCAAATGTGGTGCTCCATTCTCACCAGTAACAGTAAATCAAGAGTGAGGACAAGTTCAAACTGATCCAAAGGAAGCACCAGAACAACTTAGTAACACTGTGCCAAAAGCTGAACCAAATGAAAACAACATCTACTTCTTCAATGTGACCAGTATTCCTGATCATTTTCAGATAAGAACACTTGCTATTCACATACTGGCTTGTTTCAAACTTATTACAGGTAATATTTTGAACTGAATTGCTCTGTTTCAGTGTTCAACAACTGTTGAAGTCATGTGACATACACAATGTTTTTGCAGTTAAAAACTTAATGTTCAGTTAACAAAAGCAATGCTTAAATGCACTATTACAATTTTACATCCATTTTTAAATACAGCTTCATAGAATGATGTTTCTCACAAATAACACTTTTTAACAATATTAACTTCATGCACTGTTTCAATAGAAACATAGAAACAAGGTCCATCAAGTCTGTCCGAAGATTCCTAAGACCATTACTGATCTATGGACTTAGCCCCCATGCCATCACAATCCTTCCCCTTGGCTTTCAATCCATTGTTTCATTTGTCCCAGCCCAGTTTGAACACTGTCTCTGACTTTGCCCTAACCAAATCAGTGGGCAGGCTATTGCAAGGCTCCACCACCCTTTCAGTGAAGTAGTGCTTCCTGACATCTTTTTAAAGCCCCACCCAAGCTTCCATACATGCCTCTAGTGCTGGAGCAGGAGCCCTGTTGAACAGTTCAGGGTAGGGAACCCTTGTTTATTGCTTTCAGGAACGTGAAGGTTTTATCATGTCCCCTTCTCCTAGTCACCAGTGAAAACATGTTCAGCTCATCTAAGTGTTCCTCATATGGAAGCTCGTGGTAAGCCTTTGGATCATCTTTTGTCACTTCTCCTATGAACCATCTTCATTCTATGTCCTTCTTTTAGTGGGGGCTCCAAATTGGACATAATACTCCAGGTTTGGCCTCACCAGGGTCTGTACAGTGGTAGAATTACTTCCCTGCTCCTGCGGTCAAACCCCCTCCCAATGCATCCTAACATTCTGCTGGCCTATTGCAAGCTGTTGTGCAGTGCCTCCTGGACTCCCAGGTCTCTCTCTTTCTGAGAAGCACTGAGTCTGATCCCATTTAGCTAATAAGCAGTTCTAGGGTTCTTTTTATCCAGGTGCATCACCTTACACTTCTTGATGTTAAAATTTAGCTACCAGATGCTAGCCCATTTTTCCGGCCCTTGAAGATCTTTTTGCAGGCTCATAACTGCATCCTCACTTCCACCTCGCACTTAGTTTTGTGTCATCTATGCAATAGGGCTAACTTACTCCTAACTACCAATCCTAATGTCACTGATGAACATGTTAAATAATACTGGACTCAGGACAGAGCCCTGTGGTACATCACTACTGACATTCCTTCCTCTGATTTCTCCCTGTTGATGACTACTATCTGCTTCCTGCCTTTCAATCAGTTACCTACCCATCTAACAATGCTCCTTGTGGTGCCAGATCCTCTAGCTTCCTCTCAGCAGGCGGTTATGTGGTACTGAATCAAAGGCCTGTTGAAGTCAAAATAAAGGAAATCTACCGGATGTCCACTATCCACTTCTCTAGTTACCCAGTTGAAGAATGAAATCAAGTTCATCTGACATGATCAAACCCGTGCTGACTGACATCCTGAAGGCCATTTTTGTCCAGATATTCCACCAGATTCTGCTTAATAAAGGCTTCCATTAATTTTCGTACCGCCAATGCAAGACTGACTGGTCTGTAGTTACCAGACTTCTCCCTGCTACCACCTTTGTGAAGTGGCACCATATCTGCTTGTCTCCAGTCCTCCAGCACAACACCCATCTGAAGCAATCTATTGAACAAATGAGCCAATGGGTCCACCAGCAGCAACAGTAGCTCCTTCAGAATCCTTGGATGGATCCCATCTGGCCCAGGTGATTTGTTCTGCTTTATCCATTATAGTGCCTCCTTGACCGAATGGTGGAGGTAGCTGCTACTTCCATATGTGAGACTCCCCATGTTACTGCTCTAATACTGCTATCAGGCATTGGTCCTAAGTGTTCCTTGGTGAACACTGAGCAGAAGAATTTGTTCATGACCGTGGCCTTTTGCCTGCTGTCCTCCACAATCTTATCCCCATCCTTTAGCTTGACTACCTCCCCTTCTTTCTTTCTTTTTTCCTGAATATACCGAAAGAACTGTTTGTTGCCCATCTTGATCCCTTCTGCTACTCGCTGTTCCGCCTACTTTCACCTGTTTCACAACCCTCTTAGCCTCTTTATTCTTCCCAGTTTTATCACCTGCCTGCCCTTTAAAGTTGAGAAGAGCCTTCCTTTTGGCTTTTAACGCTGAACTCACTTGGTTCATAAACCATATTGGTCTTTTATGCCTATTCTTCTTTGTTGCTATCCTTATGCACAACCTTGTAGTTTCAAAGATGGCTTGTTTAATCTGCTCCCAAATAATTTCCGCTTCCTGCTGATCATGGATCCCCACTAGCCTTTCCCTGACTAACTTTCCCATTTTTCCTAAGCTCACCTTTCTAAAGTTCAGGACTTCTGTTCTGGATTGGGATTTTATAACCCCGATTGACAAGTTGAACCAGACTGTTGCATACATTTTAGAATATAATTCCTTAGCAATGTTACCTTCAGTTTAAAAGTAATGTTCTTTTAAAAACAATTTCTCAACCTTCATTTTATTACTACAAACGTAAATACTTTACCAACAGTCAAGTTCGACAGTTTGTTTAACAAGTGCACAGGTGAAAAGAAAAAAAAATCTTTTTGTGTTTCATGGCTGCAACTGCGCTCACTGTAAAGTAAAAAAAGTCAGATCTTCTGGTTTAATCTACAATGGCATGTTGTGTCACATTGTATTGAAAGAAGACATGAATTTTGATTAATACCTTTTAAAGATTACTACAGACTTCTTTGTATCATTTCACACTACTTTCCAAAGCAGCCTAATGCCATTAAATTTAATAGCTTTAAACATTCAAAACAATTTCTGATTTGTTAGCATACAAAATATATAATTCATTTTATAATTGCAATAATCCACTTCAGTTCACAAGGTTACTGGGGCATTAATGCACTTCCTGGGTGGTTGACAGTCACTCTGCCTTCAGTCTCATGCCTCACAACACACCCAGGGCATGCATTAATGTCCCTATACACTCATGGCCTGTCATGTGTTATAGCTTACATTACATAGCTCTGTTAATGTCCTGTGGTCCAAAGTTGAAATACCCTTGGTCTCCTTTGGTTCAATCATGCTTTTTTATAGCAAAGTTAAAATATTTTTTTCCTTCTATAATTTATCGGTGACGAAGCACGGACTAACAGAACAAATATGTTATACCCCATTTGGCACATTTCTGCCAGTTGCTGAATCAGGCCCAGCTTCATGTGACATAGCCCTTAACTGGGACATTAGTTAAAGCCATGGTCAATTGCATTTGTAGGGTGCCCATATCAGATGAATGGTGACAGCTGCTTACATTGATGTGTGTGTTTGCAAGCTGCAAGTGGTGACATCTGTCAGAGGATAGGACTGGGCTATTATTTAAAGATCCAGTGTGCGACAACCTGGGGACACATTTTCTGACCATTACTGGCAGCTGCTAATAGCTACAAGCATGACTATTAGCCCATGGTTGTGGCATTTGCGGAGGCCTCTTTTATGTCATTACTTAAATAAGGAGCCACTAGCAGAGTGCATGCTTTTGAATTCTGCCTTTTGGCAACAACACATTTGTTCTACAAGTGGGCCTTGCAGATATCCTTGAGCAGATCTTTCATATAAGCCACTGAGCAGCATAACCTTTGTGCCCCAAGCAGGCATTTTAACAAGTGTCAATAGTTGGAAGTGGGAATGGGTTGGGTTTAAAAAAATCACACTAAATCAGGGATGGGAATAACACGAGAAGTGCAAGTGTTTTTTTATTGTATTTTCTGGAGGGGGGCTGTTCTGTATTTTTTGCTAAAGATATTAAATATATTTGTTTAGGAGGAGAGGCAAACAAACCTGCTAGGTGGGTGGGTTCAGGTTTGAGAGCAAACTCTGGAGGGTTACTGTGTTAGGAACTGGGGCAGGTTACTGCTTCTTGTGAGAACAATATTTTTGGGGTAATTTTTTTTAAATCATACAAAATCTTTAAAAATATTTTTATGTGTGTACTATTCACCCCTAAAACATCTTGGACCCATTTTTAATCACAATAAGCCACTCCAGGGAGTGTGGTATTGTATGATTATGAACAACACCTTCTTGGTGAATGCCTCATGCAGCATCTGAGGCATGCTGTTATCCCACAGCAGTCCACATACTGTCATGTCTTTATTGATTTAATATATTTGTTTCTTATACACCATTAGTAGAATTATTTATTTTTTTATTTTAATCTTTGGTAACCAGGTAAGGCCCACTAGGCACAAGTGCCTGTTTTCAGGGGCGACCTGGGCAGTGAACTGACTTGCCCAGAATCACACAGTATGCAAGTGGAGGTTGTGAGAATCAAACTTGGGTCTGGTCTGCTGGATGTATCAAGCTCATTCACATCTCGTTCCTTTAACCTCTACGCTATACTGCCAGCCGTATTATAATTCTACATAGCTTTGTGTTTTATTTTCAGAAATGGTAATTGTATTAGTCTTCTGCTCATAAACAAACCTTTTAGTACACTATGTGAATAAACTGTGAGTTGGTTTGATGATGTTGAGAAATTGCATAAACTGGAAGAGAAAATAATTTAGGTTTAAACAAACACCTTTTATACACAGCTTCTCAAACCAGTTTAAAGATCAATGAGATACATACTGGTAATATATTCAGTATGCATGTGAACTCACTAACCTTAAAGTACTCAGCATTTTCAGCACGTAGCATATGCAATTTTAAAATATCTTTTAGAGAGAGGCAATGTAGCAAAATACATCCTGGCAAGTAATCATCTACTGTAAAAGAATCAAAACGAAACTGTAGTCAATCTAAGGCAAGATGAGTGGATCTTGAAACCTCATTATTTACTGAAATCCATGATACTGCAGATCAAATTATGTCTTCTTGATAAAGATCATCTTTATGTCTCCCTGGAGCTTGTGGCAACACCAAATAACTGCTGTTATGCTTTACCTCTAAATATAAAACAATGTATACCGTTACTAAGCCACTGCACAATGTTGGATTTTGATCTGGGCTAGGCATGTCTAACCTTGAATGAAAATGTCACCATGTTATAACCTATCATTCCAGGGATGCAACAAGAATGTTGTTATTTTTATTCTGTAAACAGCTTCTGAATAAAAAAAATTCTTCTGCACATTTATACATTAAAAATATCAGAAACATTACCTTGTATGCTTTTGAATGCTGATGTATATTTTCAGTTTGCTTAATTGTTAGAACTGCTAAAGAATTTTATGACATTTAATGCTGTCGGTATAGGATGTTGTTTCAGTTTACTTTATATATTTGGCTGAAGACGTATGTGATATATTGAAGTGTCTTGCAACCCAACTTGAAAGGTAAAATAATGCTACAGTACTTTCTCTAGCTCCAGGGTGAGAGAAGTGGGCAAATTGGGGTTAGCTTTATGCCTGCATGAGAGTGTGTGTCCTTTTGGTTCTCAACTACAAAACTACACACACACTTGAGGGACATCTCCCAACTACACAAACACTTGGGGATGTCTCTTAGCTACACAAGTGCTTGGAGATTCTCCCAACTACATAAACACTTGAGAGATGTAAACTGTTAGGGGCCCATTAGATATTTTTTCTTCAGGAAAGTCACTTCATTTGACCAGTTTCATTTGTATCGGATGTGAGGATCAGAACTCTAAAAGTTGCTCCCAGTTCCCAGAAGAACTGGATTTCATAATGTGCAAGTGGGATGCAGAGGGTGCCTGACAGGTGCTTGCCGCAGGGTGCCACAGGACTGCACTGGTGCAGGCAGAGCAGCATGTTACACACTGGCAAAAAATAGCTGCAGTGGTACAGCTCCACACCAAAACAACTTACCGCAGTGGAGCAACCTACAATCCTCCTCATGCTGTTTACACAGCCTGAGCTACATTGGTGCAACTCATCTGTACCGCTCGCAAAGGTACAGACCAGGTCATGTACACAAGCCTGTAGTCTCGTGATCAAGAGGACTTGCAATGTTGATGTACATCAGTTCTTGTGCTGCCACTACTGCTAGTAGTGGTGAGATGGACTGCAGTGTTAGTGCTGGTGGGAGTCCAGGTGGATGTTTCACCAGGAAGTTTAGAAGTGGGAATAGTGCTTAGTCAATGCCATTTACTGTGTCTCTTGCCTCCCACCCCACCCCACCCCACCAGTTGTAGAACTTTCAGTTGATGGAACTGGCATGGTGAAACCTTCATCTGCAACTTTCTTTTCCAGCATCCTCTTTTCCTCCACCTCCTGTTCTTTCCTCATATTTTCTATACATCGATACATGATAAATGACATTTAATGACACAGCCAATGCTGGATGCTTACTACGATGATTCACAATTGTCATCAACAATTTTTAGATGCTCACGTGACACACACACACTCACACCACTGCATGACTCCTGAGGTTAGAAGGGATCAAGGAAGATAGAAACATTGATATCAACAGCAGAAAAAGGCCCAATGGCCCACAGAGCTTGCCCAGTACTTGCTTGCATCAGTTCCATGTCCCCCAAGATGGCGGCTGAGCTGAGCCAGCCAGAGTACTAGTTTCTGCTGTTCATTTGTTTGTGGATTGCGTTTGCATTTGCTCTTTTTATCTACTTTTATTCATTTCTTTTGGTTTTAGACTAGTTCAGGGCTGAAGCAATGAGTTAGACTAGGACGCCTTTGCCGAATATTGGAGTATTGAATTAGTTTAGCCCCCTGGTGATATTGTGCTTCTCTGCTTTTCCGATCGTTTCTCTGACCACATTGTGAGAGGCTGTGGAGTCGCGGAGTTGTGGGAGCTGTAGCGAGGAGGATCTTTGCTTGTGTTGGATTTAGGAACCTCAATCATTGGGTTTCCTATAAAATTCATGAGTGAACTTTATTTTATGTGCCTAAATGTTACCTGGCCGTTGTGTAGACTGTGAAGTTGGGGACTAGCGAGGAGAATCCTCTTAACCTGTGGAAAGTGTCTGCAGTGTTATTGCCACGGTTTATCCTTAGTTGTTCATCATTTGCTCTGCCTACACCCTCTCCTGGACTCAGTGGATTATAGGATCGAACTGGAAATTGGAATATTGGAGAAACTGAGTACCTGGGTTGAGGTTTTAACTGGCTCAATTTTGCGTTGGTATTTGAAGATTTTTGCTGAACTATTGGCCTTTCTGTGTTGTGGAGTCACATCGGAGAAGAAGGAGGAGGAGGAGAGGTCTAACTGGCCCAGCTGTTCCAGAGGGGGGTGCGGGGTGTTGCTGTCTGTCCCTGGGAGGGTCGGGAGTACCTGCTGGTGGGTTGGTGTTCTTGGGGCCTCCTGGTGGTGCCGGAGTTGCCTGGCAGAGGCTGGGCTTCTACTGGCATCCCAAGTAGGGGAGATTGGTCGCATAAACGCACCTTCCTAGGGTTTGCTGGGTTAGGAGCATTTACCTCCTCCTTAATTTTTGCTGGATAAACTCCAAATAGTGAGAATCTGCAGTGGCTGGATTGGAATACCAGGAATATGAAGAAAATGTACTGAGCATCTAATTTTTTGATTTTCGGGATTATTTGGACTTTTGCTGTGTGGGGCTTGAGGCTAGTATTACCATTTCCTGTGTTTTTTGTTGGGGGCTTATAAAGTTTGGCAGCTTTAGACTTGTGCTGCTTGTCCTACTATGATCGTTTGGATCTAAGCGTCGTCTGGATTTAAATGATGTGAACCTATTTTATGACTTTTTTGTAGGAAGATTTCTTTTTCACTGGTGGTGAGAGGACCAGAGTGTCTAAATTTATTTTATTTGTTTTATATTTTGAGGTTTTATGTTTAGTTGTTTTGTTTTTTGTTTGATTTATTTTGTTTATCTTGCAGTGAGATTGCTAAGATATTTTTCGCCTTCTCTCTACTTGGCTGTGAGAGAGAGCTAAGGGGTAAGTTTTGTTGTAGGGGTGGTAGAGTACCCTTACATTATACTTCTTATATTTATTTATATTTACTTATTTTATTTATTTTTTGTTTTGTTTATTATTTATTTTTCTTCTTTCTTTATTTTATTTGTGTTTTATTTTGTATGTGCTTTTAGATTAGTTTAGATTTGATTGCGTTTGGAGTATATTGTTTAGTTTAAGCAGTGACATGTGCTGGCCTTCAGGCTCCATGGCAGTCGCTATTCATCGTCCTCTCTTTGCCCTCTGCCTTTTTATACTCCTCCCTATAATTTGAGGCTTACCAGCACTGTAGGCGCTGGGGATTGTTCGTAGGAGAGTGAAGTGGGCGGGGGTGTGAACAGGAGAGAATGAAGGAGCAGGGCCACCGTGATTGGGTTACTAAGTCCAGAAGGCACCCTGGGGTGAAATGGAATCCAGACTGGGGTCTCCCATGTCTGGTGCCCATACCCAAGGGCAGTACTGAATTTGGTGGGCAGATAGGCCAGACAGCCTCCGAGGTTTGTCCAACTCAGGCGGTGTTATGCAATGCCAGGTCTGTTAGGAATAAGACCGCCATTATTGCCGATCTTGTTAGTTCGGCTGACCTGGCTTGCCTCACCTCACCGAGACCTGGCTGGATGAAAATTCAGGCCCCATATTGGAGGCCATGACTCCGGCCGGGTACTCAGTGATACACAGCCCAAGACTGGACTGCAGGGAAGGGGGGGTTGAAGTCTGTTTTAAGACTGAATTGGGCCGCACGAATGTAGTAGTAGGTGAGGCTGAATCCTTTGAGTGCACAGTTGTAGCAGTTGTAAGCGTTCGAATCATTCTCATCTATCGTCCACCTGGAGATGGGAAACACTTCTTACAGGAAGTAGCAGACTTCCTCATCGATATGTCATTTGAGTTGCCCAGATTGATGGTTCTGGGTGACTTTAACGCCTGGGTTGATGATGAACTCTCACAATTTGGTAATCACTTCCTCCAATTTATGTCTTCTTTGGGCCTTACACAGGTAGTTTCCACTGCTACACATAAATCTGGGCACTCTCTGGACTTAGTCTTCCTCTTAGGGATTGATTCATCCAACGTGGGGGTGGAACCAGTCACCTGGTCTGACCACTATACTGTGAGGTTCAATTTGTGCACCCGCCTGAGAAGGCCTTCCCTGTGGAGATAGTCGGTACACGCCTATTATGGAATATTACTTCCCAAGGCCTTGCAGCGGTCCTTGACCTGTCATCACCCGTGTTGGCTAGCAGTAATCCAGAGGCACTGGTGTCGGCCTATAATATGGCTGTGGACGGTGGCCCTGGATCTTATTGCTCCTGTTCGTGAGCACCGCTATCCCTTCACCACAGGTCCCCTTGGTTTGATGGGACACTGAGGGAGTTGCAGAGACAGGGCGAAGGTTAGAGCACTGTTGGCAAAGTCCACCCTTGATGCCGACCCCCTTAGATTGATGGAACATTATTCTATCTGTCAATCTGCAATCACCCATAAGAAGACAGAATTCCTGTCCAGGGAGATTGCAGTTACACAAATCAACCGGCTCAGTTGTTTTGGACTGTAGACAGACTGTGCGACCCAGCCTGTCTGCAAGTTCGAAAAGCTTTTTCGCAATTAGAGTGCGAGGAGCTCGCTCGTTTCTTTGCAACTAAGGTGGCTGACATCAGAGTGGACTTGCGTCAGGCAATCTTTAAGGGTGATGTTGTGGAACAGTGCGAGTTCACAATACCTCAATTCTCTTGGAGTTCCTTTTGCCAACCTGAGTTCGTAGATATTATGAGGATCATCCATAGTGTGCGCCCACAAGCTGTGGTTTGGACCCTGGACCGACTTCCTAATTTTGGGCTGTTTTGAGATCATCGTTCCAGTCCTGGTGCAAATAGTCTGGTGCTCCTTAGAGTCAGGTGAGTTTCTAACTCCCTGAAAGAGGCAGTGGTGACACCCCTCTTGAAAGAAAGCTACTTTGGACCCAGACTGTTTCTCAAACTACAGACCTATTCTAACCTTCCCTTTATTGGGAAGGTTATTGAGAAGGTAGTGTCAGCCAATTGGAAGACCATTTAACCATCCATAATGTCTCTGAATCCTTCCAATCTGGTTTCAGAAAGACACAGCACCGAGACTGCGCTGGTTCGGGTGCTTAATGATTCTCTGAGGCTGAGGATCAGAAGAGATGTTCCATTTTAGTTCTCCTTGATTTCTTGTCAGCTTTTGACACTGTGGATCACCTGGTGTTGTTAGCACGCCTGAGGTTAATTTGTGGAATGTCGGGAACTGTTTGAAAATGGTTCACGTCATTCCTCACTGGGAGATCACAAAGAGTTGTGTCGGGGGTTTATTCATCCGGCCCAACTTCTTTGTTGTGCGGGGTGCCTCAGGGTTCAGTGCTGTCACCCATGTTATTCACGGTGTATATGCTGCCCCTAGGAGACATTATAAGATGGTATGGGCTGAGGTTTCACTGCTATGCAGATGATACCCAGCTATACTTGTCTTTTGCAACTGACCAGGATGGAGCTCTCTCGGTGTTTAATAACTGCCTGGAAGAAATCCAAGGTTGGATGGATTCTAGGTGGTTAAGTTGAACTCAGAGAAGACAGAGGTTTTGGTGGTGGACCTGGGTGGTCAGATAGAGAGGTCTCATGATGGCACGCCATCTGGAATTTTTCTTGGCGGTGTGTCACTTCCGACCTCTGAATGGGTGCGCAACCTTGGGATTGTCCTAGACAACAGGCTGACCCTTCAATCTCAAGTGTCGGCCATTGTCAGGACTTCCTTTTACCATCTCAGGAATATTGCAAGGGTGCTCCATCTTGTTCCGTCTGACTCTTGCCAACGTTGGTCCATGCCTTTGCATCCTCGTGCTTGGACTACTGCAACGCCCTTTACTTTGGGCTTTCTGGGTTGAAATCCATCACCTACAGCTGGTGCAGAACGCTGCATCCCGGGTTTTGACTAGGACAAGGAGATCCAGTCATATTATCCCGGTATTGCATGAACTGCACTGGCTTCCTATATGGTGGCGGATCACTTTAAAGTCATTTTATTGACTTTCAAAGCCCTTCACGATCAGGGTCTGACCTATCTGAAAGAACTTCTGGTGCCTTGCTGCCCCGGCCGATCACTCTGCTCGGCCAACGAGGGGTTATTAGAGATTCCAAGAGTGAGTTTAAAATCTTCCGGCAGTATAGCATTTTCTTATGCTGCACCCACTCTTTGGAATTCTCTACCATGCCAGTTAAGGGAGTGCACCTCCGTGGAAGTATTCAAGAAAAACTTAAAAACCTACCTGTGGCTAATGGCCTTCTTGGAGGATTAATGTAATTTGAATGTAAATACTGTGTTTTGATTTTATGGGATATTTTATTGTTTGATTTTAATATGTGATGTTGTTATGAAATCATTTTATTTATGTGTTTTATTAATTGGTACTGTATGTTGTGGTTTTGATATGTTCAGCGCCTTGACACATTGAAAGGTGCTTTAAAAATAAAATTATTACTATTATTTATTAATTGAGCGACTTTATTACAGCGAGTTCAATTTCAGTGAAAATACTTTAGCGACTGCAATTTCAGTGATGGGAGATCTCAGCGATAGCACATTCAGTGATGGTGTCACATCTCAAATTGAAAATTATAGGTGAGACACAAAGCTGCTGCTGCCCAAAAATATATTACTGCACTTCAGCCAGCAGAAACAAATCAGATTAGAGATTAGTGTCCCTGCTGCGGTCAGACAGAAAAAATAAAACAAATTAGAGCACAACAAATTAGAGACTAGATTCCCTGCTCTGCACCCAATAGAACAAAACAAATGGTACCTAGTTAGATTAGTGCTACATTAATAGTGCCAGTCAAGTTAGCACTAGTCCATATAGCGCTATCATGGACAATGAGCGGGGATGTACAGCGCTTGCTATATGTGCTCCCCTGGTCACTGTCCATGGTACTGCTACAGGACAAGGACAGCAGAATACCAGGGGCTGGCTGAGCTGCTCCGTGGTGTGGAAGTCTGGGGCATAGAGCATCTTGATCAGTGGAAGCAGTGGACACCAGGGTTCTAATCCTGATCTGCTTGGATTTTGCTCTCTTTGGACTTCTTTTTTACAAGGGTTCATAGAAACAGTATTCCACAGACCCACAAATGTTCTCTTGTCCGTGATCCACTCCTCCTATAGTTAGGATCTTTTAGTACAAGGGTGCGGGGGACAAAGCCCCCCACAAAAATAAAAGTCATGGCTCTTTTGCCACATGCTTCTTGCTGACTGCCTTGTGGTCGGTTATGTTCTGACCTAGTGCCAAACAAATAAGTTTCCCTGCTCTTCAACCATTAGGGCAAAACAAATTAGAGTGTCCTTTCCCTGCTCTGGTCCCAGAACGAACCTAAAACTGCAGCTGCACAAAATACCTTACTTCAAGACAGAAAGTACACCCTACAATGTAGATAATAGTTACCCCACTCTGGCTCACCTCTACTCCACTTACCCGCTGCAGCTGTTGCCTCAGTGTTGCAACTCCAGTGCCCTGCTCTTCCCGAGCAGATGCTCAGTGAGATCACAGTGCCTGTGATAACTCCTGCAGGCTGCTGCACCAGAGACCACCAGTCCCATCTTTACAATCAACATCCTCTGCTCCACCAGAATACAGGCTGCACTTGTTTCCAATCAAGTGATTCATGTTACCTTGTGTCCTCCAAACCCCCCTATCTAATGGATTCTAGCTCTGAGGTGCACTTTGCCTGGGGGATCGCTCTAAATTTGCATTTGCAAAGAACTGTTCTTCGCTGTGTTGACATGGTCACTGTGATGACATGTACTCCAATGGACTCGCTCTAATTGAATCACCCAAATAACTTCACTGTAATGTCGTGGTACTGCTTGCATCCACAGCCAGCCTAATACTGGACTGATCTAGTCTGCTGATGGCCCTGACTGTAATTTTCACACCCACCTCCCTAGTCCACTCATCCCTTTGCTTAACTGCCTACCCTCCCTTCCTTCCTTCCTTCCTTCTCTAGTTTGCTATGGTCACCTGTGTCTATCCAACTTGTGCCTGAAGTCAACTATGGACTCCACATTGACTACATCTTCTGGAAATGCATTTCTTTTCTCCAAAATGGCATGTATAAAGAATAATTTCCTTACATCCCTTCTAAATTTCTCTCACCCACCACCACCAGTTTTCATTCATAGCTACTTATTACCTTTCCCCCACTTCTTGTCATCAGGGCACTGCTGTCCACTTTATTAATAACTCTTAAATACTTATAGGTCTCCATCATGACCCCCCCTCTCTATCTCCTGGCCTCTAATGTGTACATATTGAGACTCTCCAGCCCCCTACCCATATGCCTTCCCCTGCTGCCCCAGAATCATCTATATGGCTCTCATCAGAGCAACTTAGAAGAAGTACTGGTCTATCTTCAGGTTTGTGCAGGATCTATGATGCCGGTTCAACAACACTTTCGCCGACCGGCATTACAGTGATGGGATTTATGTCACCCGCAAGTTGCGGTCGACAAAATTCCCAATTGTCTCCCAGTCCTTTTTTTTTATCAGAGGGACTCACCCCACCCCGAAGTCCCCATGTGGGGGGCAGCTCCCCACACCCCTGTACTAATGATTATCAACTCCAAGTCACAGTTGATTCAGGGAAGTGGCATGACTGAGGAGACAGTGTGCCCTGTCTCAGGCACATTAACACAGCGATCTGTCAGAGAACTGTCGATTTTGTCGACAGTGAGGTAGGTCACTGGGTTGGTGTCGCTGTTGGGGGGCATACCGTTTGTGCACAGTACTCCATGTAAAGTCTCATGAAGGAACTGTACAAGGGAAGAATCACCTTCTTCCAACTGCTAGCAAACTCCCTCCGTGTGCACCCTCACATCATACTTTCTGTCCATGCAG
Organism: Neoceratodus forsteri; assembly: GCA_016271365.2. NCBI lineage: Eukaryota > Metazoa > Chordata > Ceratodontiformes > Ceratodontidae > Neoceratodus > Neoceratodus forsteri. Next base: position 678,438,064 of record CM028132.1, read on the forward strand.
CTTTCTGGCATTGGACATGGGGCTTTAGACTATCTGTCAGTAATAATTATCCCCAGGTCCCTCACCTCCAAAGTCTTTCCTCCCTCATGCGCACCAACCAGTGCTCTCTTTTCAGATTACTTTGCCAATATGCATGACCTCAAACCTTTCGGCATTAAATTTTAGTTTTTAGAGTGTATATCTTGGACCACTTTTCTAGTCTGTCCAGGTCCATTTCTATTCTTCATATTCCCTCCACTGTATTCACCCTGCCTCCAATTTTGGTATCATCTGCAAAGAGACTGATTTACCCGGACTCCTTCCCAGATGCAGAAGAAAATATTGAAAGGACCAGCCCCAGGGATGACCTCCTGTGGTTCCTCACTAGTGATTACTATAATGCCTGAGTATTCCCAGGTAACAACTACCCAGTGAATTTACCTCCAACCAGTTACAAACCTAGTTAGTTATTTTGTCTCCATTCTACAGATCTCTCAACTTTTCATCAGTGTCATATGGGGCACAGAACTGAAAACCTTTACTAATGTCCAGAATATAGTATTTCTGTTGCTTTGCCGTTATTAACAGCCTTCATAGCCCAATCAAAGAAATCTGTTAAGTTTGTGCAGCAAGATCTGCCTGACACGAAGCCATGCTGCCCCTGTCCTGGTGCCCGTTGGCCTCCAGCCATTCCACTATATGATCTTTTATCATCTTTTACAGCAGTTTTCCCAGGATTGAGGTCAAACTAACGCATTTGTAGTTCCCTGGGCCCTCTCTGCTTACACTCTTGTGGAGTGGGACCACACTGGCCTCTGTTCAAGCCACTGGAACCACCCATGTTTCTATATAGCAGTTAAAGAGATCTGTTAGTGGTTCCAGCAGAAACCAGGCAATCTTCCTCAGCACCCTATGGTGCAGACCATCTGGGCATGGTGATCTGTCCAACTTTAGGGTCCTGTACCCCTTGAGTACCCTCTAGGTTTACTAGGTTTATATATGGAAAGTAAAGGAGGCCGAGGCCCATCTTGATTCTTTCCCCCACACATGTGGGTCAGTATAAGTAAGATTGATTTAGTTTACTCCAATTATCAAAGTGATTTCTAAAGGTATTAACATTTTGAATATTCACCATTTCTTGAGGTAATAAATTCCAAATTCTAGATGCACATATAGTTATGCAATTATTTCTTTTATTTAAATTTGCTTTCTTAATAATAATCTATTTGTTATGAGACCTAAGTGATTTTTGTTTGAACAAACAGAAAGATTGCAATGAGCTAACAAAGATGGAGATTGTAGCACTTTATGAGTAAACAAAATGTCACCCCTACAACGTCTAGCTTGGAGAGTCTGGAGGCCAGCGGCATCTAACCTCTCAGAGTATGATTTATTAGTTAACCCATAGACCATTTTTGTAGCCCTGCACTGAACCGGCTCCAATAAAACTATATCACCAACAAGATAAGGATTCGAAAAGGGATCCATAGTCCAATAAGGCCTAATATGTGATCTGTACAATGGAATCAAGCACTCCTTAGTTCTTGTTACAAATGAGTGCTTGATTTGGCTCAACAATGAACGTGCCAGATTAGTAACTTTCAAACAGTGATCATGTGAAGTTAATTTGTTATTAACAAAGATTCCTAAGTCTCTTTCTATTGAAGATGATTTCAATGGGAGATTATTTATCTTATATATATTCTTTCTGTTTGTTCTACCAAAATGGAGAACAACACATTTATCAATATTAAATTCCATAGAATTCAATTTAGCCCATTGTTCAACAGAGAATAAATCAGAAGCTAAACATTTTAAATTAGTCTCTGAGTTCACATAACCACCAAGTTTTAAATCATCTGCAAATTTGGAGAGCTAATTTTGGATGAAATATATAGGTTAAACAGTGTAGGTCCCAGAACAGAGCCCTGGGCACTCCACTAGTGAAGAAACAATGGCTAGAAATAGATTTATTAAAATTTACCCTTTGGGTTTTATTTGACAGCCAATTTCTTTTCCACTTTGTAAGACAAGATGACAACCCAAATAGTTTCAATTTATGGACCAGCCTATTATGTGATACTTTATCGAATGAGTTACTGAAATCCAAAAGTATGACATCTGATGGAATATTGTTATCTAGACTGATATTTATGTTATTATAAAATGCCACCAAATTAGTGGTGCATGAATACCCAGTTTTAAACCCATGTTGGGAATTGTCAGCCAAATTAAGATTTAACATTTCTATCTCAATTAACAGTTTAATAATCTTCTCCATGATCTTGCAGACAACAGAATGTCAGGCTAATTGGATGATAATTTTGCATGTTTGCTTTATTACCTTTTTTATAAATAGGTGTAACTAGTGCTGTTAACCAGTCAAGGGGAATTTGACTAGTTGTAAAGGATTTATTGAAAATTATTTTAAGATGGACTACAATTGCCTCAGCTGTTTCAAGTAATAATCTTGGTGTAATATTATCAGGCCCTGGACTTGCTAATTTTTTTATAGAACGTAGAGCAGTCAAGATAATTTGCTCATGGCTTCATGTCAGGCAGATCATGCTGCACAGACTTAACAAATTTCCTCCATCTCTGATCCATGTTCCTTCCTCCCAGGCTGGACTCCCTCCCTCCTCTGCTTCTATTTTCCCCTCTCTAACAGTTCTCTGTGCATTTGCCTGAAATGCTCAATTTGTTGTGTTCACCTTGTTTGCTCATTGTGCACTTTCTTGGCATTATTGTGTTCTCTGATTTGCACTTTATTTTAACTGTGAATTGTGTCTGTGACATGCATTTTATATCCTCTGTACCCCTCCCTTGGGTCACAACTGGAAATGAGCCTTGGCTCATTGTGCATTTCCTGGTCACAAGTTTTCAAACAAATAAATAACTCTGGGAGTGGTGAGTCTCTCCTGTTTCTTCATGAAGACTGAGAGATGGTCACATCCCCGAAACTGCTGTTCACAGAACTCTCCCAGAGTGCACATTCTAAGTACCCCTAGACCAGCTGGCCTATGGGTACTTAGAATATACTCCTCTGGGAGAGGTGTCTGTGTGCGGCAATATGCCATGGTCCCTGATCCTAGATGACGCCAATATTAATAACTAGTAGTTCCCATGGTCCCCTCCCTAATCCCTGATGGTGCCAGTAATGAAAAGTAATTAGTATATCCCATACCCCACTCCCCAATCCCTAATGTTGCCAATATGACAAATAATATGTATGTCCCATGCCCCCCCGACCCCAAAGGTGCCAGTACTAATAGTAATTTAGTAGTACTCCAGCCCTGGGGGTATACTGGTCCCCCACCCCAGCAGGTAGCAACCACCACCCTGCTCCCATCCTGAAGCAGAACTAGCGACTAGCACAGCTCACCTCACACCTTCCATGTATTGATTATCTACTGAATCAGCATGAGCTGCATTGTAATATGTATACACATTACAGTACACTCATTGACAGTTCAGTAGGTACAACAGCAGAGAGGTGTGTGGTGGGCTGTGCTGGTTGCCAGTTCTGCTTTGAGATGGGGGGAGCAGAGTGGTGGACACTACCTGCTACGATGGGAGGTGAGGGTCACTATATCACCAGGGCTGGAGTACTATTAAATTCTGGCACCTTTGGGGTTGGGGAGGGGGGCATGGGACATAAAACAAATTATTTCTATTACAGGCACTTTCGGGGTTCAGGGAGGGGGGCATGGAAGATATTAATTATGACTAATACCCGCACCATTGGGGATCAGGGAGGGGGGCATGGGACATACATATTATTATTCATATTTGCACCATTGGAGATTGAGGAGGGGGCATGGGACATACATATTATTCATATTGGCAGCATCAGGGATCAGGGAGGGGTCATGGGACATACTAATTATATTTTATTAACAGCAACATCAGGGTTTGGGGAGGGGGGATGCAGGACCACCAGGATCTACAGCAGCACACAGCTACCCTGTGGCTTGCAGCAAACACTCCTGGTGTGCCATCTGTTTGGTGCCCAGCCACAGTTGCTGCAAGCAGCAGGACTTTGCCACTGGGACCCTGCTCGATATTGAATCTGGCATAGGGTTCCTGGTGCACGAGCTTTAGTGCAAGCTGCTTTTGCAGCAGCTTCCGATCAAGCTTCGCTCTGACAACCAAGCCCAAGTCTTTTGTATACAAAAGCTTGCACAAGCTCGGTGTGTGCTCCTTTTGAAAAATCACTATGTCAGGATGTTGTATTTCTGAAATGCGGAAGTGAAGCCAGGTCCAACTCCATTCTGACCAAGTTCACTGTGTCAAACGTGCTGGTTTTCAGCAGTTCAACTGAGTTCCAATTTGGCATTAGCTTACCCTTACTGTAGCTTTCTTGAGCTGTAGAATTTAATCTGTTTGCTACCTCCTTCAGTCAGCCTGTAAGAAATATTTATTATTTCCTGGAATTGTCTTCTGTGTTACCAGCATTACCTTTCAAGTATTTTTCTAACATACTGTAAGCCAGTTCACTAAGAGTGATCAGGGAATCAACAGCATGTGGAACACTTTCATATCTAGGTCACTGAGAGATATTTGTCCATGCAAAGACACAGGCTTTTAGACACAGCTGTTTTTAAAATGAGGTATGTCACAGCAACAAGACCAGTGACTGGCAGTTGGTACAGGATGGAAGTGATAACAGTTCATGAGCAGGCTGCCAATCATTGCTTTTTCTGGTGTGCCATGCCTCATTCTGAAAAGACCTTCAGGTAAGAACTTTTGTAATGCAAGGTTACTCCGGTAACTTCTACATGATTTAACTATAATGCTTTACATTTCTTTGTAAGCCCCCAATGCCCCAATGCGTGTACCTGTTTGGGTCTGGCCCTCCACTCCCCTGCCTTCATGCTGCAGTGGCCCTGGTGGGATTTGGACCATGGCACCCTGTGGATGCTTTGCATGAATGGCTGCCAGTATGGGGACATTTAACCCTTGCTGTGCCGCAGACTGATATATCAGTCCAGAATTACTATGTGTTCTAATTCTGTCGGCAGCCTAAAGGTTAAAGAAGATGCGACTTCAGTTGTGCAGTAGCAAAATAGGGTGTGATCAGGGGGTGTGTTTTGGGAGCCCTGAGGGGCATATATGGGCTCCTACAAATAAAAAAAGGTGTCCTGGCTCTATTAGGCATATCTGAGCCAGGACAAATAACTTTCATCCCCATAAAGGGCTTAATTTACAAGTACTGGTGCTGTGTTTTCCTGGGAGGAAAAATGTAAACAAACATAATAGTCCCCAGGGACTACTGCAGGCAAGGGTCCACTGGAACAGTTCAGAGGGCACTAAAAAAGCCCTGGAACAGTACAGCCAATCATAAGGGTAACCTAAAAACTATAAAATGGACTGAAAACCCACTGAAAGTAGGAGATTTCTGAGGAGTGTAGAAAGAAAAGGTGTGAGGAGAGACTGCTGTGGGCTTCCCAGCACAAAACCTGCACCTCTAGTGCAATGGTCTGTGCAGCCACAGCAGAATAAAAGTATTCAGAGTGCTAGATAAAGCTGGAATTTGCTGCATAAAGAGGAACCTGAGGTTGCAGCAGAGAGAAAGAGAATGAAGAGGTGTTCTGCTGAGAAATAGATGTGAAGTCTTCAGCTAGACAGAGCCTGAAGCTGCAGTGTGATGAACATACTGTAGACTATAGGTTTTGCGGGTTTGAAGATAATAGTTCTGCAGTCAGAGAGTTTGCAGCTTTATGTTTGCAGCCTGTGTGAGAGAAGTGGCAGTCTGGAGCAAAGATTCTGATTTGCAACCTGGAGTTCAGGAGGTGCAGCAGAGAAAGTAAAAGACTGGATCACCGTGTTTCCCCTCTGAGGGCAAGAAGTTAGAGACAGCTTCTGTGCTCACTGAGCAAAGTGACTGATTGTGCTGGGGTTAGAGACAGGCCAAATACCCAGCTGAAAGTACATCTGTGCAGAAATTCCAAGCTGCACAGGGAAGTCTAGGGGACCACCTTCCTGTACCCCAGTCTACCAGAGAAGACAAGTGAGGAAGACGTTAAGAGGCCTGCCTGGTGAACACTGTCCAGAAAGACCTCAGAGGCTAAGATTGGAAAGCCAGGCAAGTGAAGACCAGTGTCTTCCAACTATTCAAATTGCTCCTTGATGCTGTGGTCCACCACCAACCTAATACCTCCATGGTACAGTCAAAGCCAGTTTGTTGAACCCCCCCTTTAAACTACAACTACTGAACTGGAAGTACCACCAAGCTGAGGCTTTGTGAAGTCTTTATTTAGCTAGCTAGGTTAAAATTAGAGGGTTAGGTCTTGGACAGGACTGTGCCTCAAAGCCAGTAATTGTTGCTGGTGCTGTTTTATCTCCCCTTTTCCCCTGCCTTAAAATTAAATGCTGTTGTTCTTTATGTTAAAAGCGTTACAGTGTTTTATTGCAAAAGGGGATTGTTATTGTGGGAGGTGCTGGGGCAGCTCATGTTTTCCTGGGGGTGGTAATCTGCAATCATTTCACAGATATCCCATGCCATTTCCCAAGGTGGAGGCACTGTGCTACCCTACTATTCACATACCAACCCAGGCTGGTCCCCTTGGAGATGTGTGCTAGGTAGACCTCGAGACCCCGGAATAGCCAAGGTGAGTCAAAGAGCTGTTACATCTTAATAACACTGAATGTCAGTGTGAGAGAGAGAGAGAGAGAGAGAGATTACAGTACATTTAGGTGTCATTATGCTATGCTACACCAAGCTGTACAAAGTTTAAATGTACTGATAGTGTAATTGTCACAAGAAGCACAGAGTTTATAGGAAAGCTTTAAAAATTAGATTCAGTTCTCACTTTTATGCATGTTGATACAGTTTTCATGCCGAATCACATTTGTTGTATTTTGTTCCTTGCTTTTTTAGAAAAATTCTACTTGTGATTGTCAGTCTGTCAGAAGCATGTAAACCAGTGTTTGTCAACAGTTTACTTATTGCTGGTATGTAGTGATAACTGCGAATAGTATTTTACTAAAGAACAGTATACTTAAAAAAAAATATTGAATGTGAGTCTGCCTTTAAAGCTGTATCAATATGACCTAACAGAAGTGAGAAATGAAGTCAGTTTTTAAAGTGTTTCTAAAATTTCTGGTTGCAGTTTTATGACACATATCAGTTACATATACCAAGGCAGCATGGTTTCACCAGGGGGAGGTCATGTCAGACCAACCTCATTGAATTTTTTGACTGGGTGACTAGGGAGGTGGATCGGGGAGGGCAGTGGACATGGTCTATCTGGACTTCAGCAAGGCTTGACACTGTGCCATATAGAACACTATTGCACAAACTGGGGAATATGGGTGTGGGCAGGACAGTAGTGTGGTGGGTAGGTAACTGGCTGGGAGGACACAGAGGGTGGTAGGTAAATGGCTGTCACTCCACAGAGGAAGAGTGACCAGTGGGGTACCACAGGGATCAGTGCTGGGACCGGTCCTATTCAATATCTTCATCAGTGACATTGCGCAGGACCTAGAAGGCAGAATTTCACTGTTCGCTGATGACACAAAGCTCTGTAACAGAGTAGACACACCAGAGGGTGTAGACAGAATGAGAAGGGACCTGCAGAAACTTGAAGAATGGTCAGGGGTTTGGTAATTGAAATTCAATGCAAGGAAGTGCAAGATAATGCATATAGGGCACAAAAACCCTGGCACAATATATCAGTTGGGGGGTGAGGATATAGCATGCACCAAGCAGGAAAGGGATCTTGGGGTTATCATCTCTGATGACCTCAAGGCAGGGAAACAGTGTGACAAGGCAGCAGGTAAAGCAAATAGGATGCTGGGATGCATAGGCAGGGGCATCACCAGCAGGAAAAGGGAGGTCATAATTCCACTATACAAGACACTAGTGAGGCCCCACCTGGAGTACACTGTACAGTTCTGGAGACCTTACCTACATAAGGACATAGACAGGGTAGATAAGGTTCAGAGGAGGGCAACAAAAATGGTGCATGGATTGCATCACAAGTCCTATGAGGACAGGTTGAAGGAACTGAACATGTACTCCCTGGAGGAGAGGAGGGAGAGGGATATGATAGAGACATACAAGTATCTTACAGGGAGGAACAGGGTGCAGGAATACACTATTTTTAAGCGAAAAAGATGCTCCAGGACTAGAGGGCATGGGATGAAGTTGGAGGGAGGACGATTCAGAGGAAACGTGAGGAAGAATTTCTTCACAGAACGGTGGTGGACAAGTGGAACACCCTGCCAGAAGAAGTGGTGGGGGCTGAAACAATCACGGGATTTAAGAATTCATGGGATAGACATAAAGGAATTCTGAAGATCAGGGGTAAGGGGCAACAGACTTCTTGGAAAACATAAACTGAACTTACAAGCTCAAATGGGCAGACTGGGTGGGCCATAGGCCCTTATCTGCTGACACTGTCTATGTATGTATCTATACAAATTGTGTTGCACAGCATGGCAGAGTAGCACCTACATGTAAACACTTTCACTGATAGCATTGTATTGCATTTCCTATACGCACAATGTGACCTTCAGTGTCACAATATGATGCATTATAAAATGGATTGGACAATTTCTGCTCCTTGATTGGGTAAATAGTCTCTAGAACCCATATATAGTATATGGGAGAGGGGGAAGCACCACTTGTGGTTAACAATAAATTTGCCGACCTCCCACACAGCGACAGCACAATACTGACATTGGTATTGTGCCATCACAAAAGGAAGTGTTTTTAACTTTTCGAGGTTTCATGACAACAGTAAACCTCTTGAGCTTCGCTCTCGAGGTTTACTTGGTTGGTATGACAGCCTCTCAAAGAGAACACAGCATTGTTGTTTACTGTGGTTCCACCAAGCCACAGTGACAGAAATCCTGATGACATCCCATACATTTAAGTGATCCCACCGACACAGACGTGTGCCGACATTGACCCACAACACGCCGACAATGACCACCACACTTGACTGTATCAATGTTGGGGGGGGTCTGCACACAGCCTGCACCCCCCCACTTTAAATATCTAACTCCATGTCGCGCAGACAGTGGAATTAGGTGCTTATCACCCCATCAATGAGAAATCAGTCAACAAGAAATCCCCATCCGTGCAAAGTTTGCTCATGTCGGGGTTTTTGATGTCGGGGAGTCAATCTCGAAATGTCGATGTTGTAACAGTATACCATTCACTGTTACCCATTCATTATCCTCCATGTTAATCCCACAGAAATGCACAACTGGAACAAGTTCAGGCAGGGAGATTTGGAATTTGAGCAAATCACATACAAAATTTATAGAAACATAGACAGTAATGGCAGAAAATGACCAAAGGCTCACTGAGTCTACCCAGAATATCTTCTTCTTACCTCTGTGGCATAGTGCTGAGTGGAGTCATTCAAATTGATGGACTTCTTAGTCCCTCTGGTTGCCCTTCCCCCACCTCCTAGTACCACACTCCTTCTACCTCCCTTTGGTATCACAAAAACTGTATCTGCCCCATTCCCCAAACCTATTCACACTCCTCACCTCAACCCCTGTTTTAAGTGGTGGTTCCACTGACCCACTACACTGTCCTTAAAGAAGAACTTTGTTGTCGAGTGCTTTAGGAAAGATCTGGGAAAAGAATCACGCTATTATCTCCATATTTCAGGGTCTGTGTCACCTGGCAGTTGCCAGCACTGGGTCCCAGTTCCCAGCTCCTGTGAAAATAATCATGAGTGTCCAAGGAGGGGTAACTGAGGCAGATTTGTGGAATCTAGGAATCGTTCTACAATGGTTCACCTCGTTCTTCACTGGAAGATCACAAAAGAATTGTGTCGTTTTTTCCTCAGGCCCTAACTTTGTTGCGTGGGGTGCCTCAGGGTTCTGTGCTGTCTCCCATGTTATTCACGTGTATATGCTGCCTCGGAGACATCATAAGACAGTAAGGCTGAGGTTTCACGGCTATGCAGATGATACCCAGCTATACCTGTCTTTGCACCCTACTCAGGATGGAGCTCTCTCAGTGTTTAATAACTGTCTGTAAGAAATCCAGGATTGGATGGATTCTAGTTGGTTGAAATTGAACTCAGAGAAGACAGAGGTTTAGGTTGTGGACCGGGTTGTCTGATAGAGAGGTTGTGCGTTGGCACGCCCTCTGGAATCTTCCTTGACTCATGCTTCACTTCCGACCTCTGAACAGGTGTGTAACCTGGGTTGTCTTAGATGACAGCCTGATACTACAGTCTCAAGTGTCAGCTGTTGTCAAGACTTCCTTTACCATCTTAGGAATGTTGCCAGGGTTAAGCACCTTGTTCCGTCTGACACTCTACCAACGTTGGTCCACGCCTTTGTGTCCTCATGCTTGGACTACTGCAACTCCCTGTACTTTGGGCTTTCTGGGGTTGAAATCCATCGCCTAAAGCTGGTGCAGAACACAGCAGCCCGGGTTTTGACTGGGACAAGTAGGTCCTGTCATATTACCCCGGTGCTGTACGAACTGCACTGGCTCCCTCTACGGTGGAGGATCACCTTTAAAGTCAGTTTACTGACCTTCAAAGCCCTTCACGATCAGGGTCCGGCCTATCTGAAAGAACCTCTGGTGCCTTACTGCCTCGGCTGATTGCTCCGCTTGGCAGATGAGGGGTTGCTGGATATTCCAAGAGTGAGTCTTAAATCTTCCGGCTGTAGAGCATTCTCTTATGCTGCACCCACTCTTTGGAATTCTCTACGACGCCGGTTACGGGAGTGCACCTCCGTGGAAGAGTTTAAGAGTAATTTGAAAACTTATTTTTGTCGAATGGCCTTTTTGGATGGCTAATTATATTGTAATTTGTTGATTGTATTGTGGTTTTATCCTTATTTATCTTGATTTTAATGCCTGATGTTATTGTGTTATGATCTTATTTATGTGTACTATTGGGATTTTGTATTTGATGTTATTGTTTTAATGTGTTCAGCGCCTTGGAAAAATGAAAGGCACTTTATAAATAAACTTATTATTATTATTATTATTAACTCTTTGTATCTATTCTGTATAGGATTCCCCTTTGTCCTTCTTGGGCTGCATGCAATGGGTTATATTTTGTTGAATATTATAATGGTATTCCCCTCATGTTGTTCCTAAAGAGAGGGTGTCCTGAATAGATCCTTGTTAAGTGATTGTATGTTTCTAAGTGAATAGTTGTTATCCCTTTGTGCAGTCATGTATTGTAAGTATTTTAGTTGCAAAATGAATAAATAAAAAGTGAAAAAAAAAAAAGATTTATGTCCTTCTTAAACATCCCCAGCCAGTCCCCACCCATATCCTCTAATCACTGCACTCCCATTCCTATTGATCATGTTCTCACAGTCAACTTTGTTTATTCCACTCAAGAATTTGTATGTTTCAGCCATATCCAGCCCTCCCTCCTAGCCTCCAGTGAGTACATGTTGAGGCCAGCAAACTAGGGGTGGGTGAATTTAGGAATCTTAACTACCGTACTTTACTACACAAAGTTTGCTGACTTCACATAGCACAAAGGGGCACATAGCATGTTCTTTGTCTTGACTTTTAAATTCTGTTTCTTTCTCTGCCCTGCTAATCCCCATACCCCAACCTGTAGTCTTGTTCCCATCCCCCTTCCACTTTTTTCCACCTTCCCTGCCCTGACCCTGCAGTCTCTTTTGTTCCTAGCTGGTGACTTTTGGCCTTATACTTACTCTCTGACTTTTTTCCCCTATGCATTTCAGGCAGCTCAGGGATGGGATCGAAGAGGTCCCCCCCCCCCCAGCAAATAACTGTGGACTGCATCGGACACCTGCTCAGCTTTCAGCAGGTATTTCACCAAGACCCCATACAAAGCTCTGTCTGAGCTTATCTGTTGGAGGGAGTGTGTTAGCCTGCCACCACTGATGTGGCGGCTGCCACACCCACTCCCAGCCCTCCCACCCTAGGTGAGAAACTTCTTTACAGGATATTTGGTCACATGCCTCTTGTGATGTTAGCTCCCTAATAATACCACTGCAGTTTATCCACTATGACCACTAGGGGTCACCATTGTACTCTACATAGACAGTAACATTTAAAGCCCACAACTTTCTATTATAATACTTGTGCATTAAACTCCCTCCTCAGTCTGTTCCCAGTGGCAGCCTGTCATGCTCCCATGACAACTTCTTTTTGACAGAGTGGGGCTTGAACCCATTACACTTGGTGTATAGCCCTTACAAAGACTGTTGACTTATGCCCTAGGCTGCACAGCCTGCTAGTAGTTTCTCCTTCCATAACAGGCAATACCCTTTTGGGCCACTGATGCCACATGATAGTTCACTGCATTTGAAACCAATCTCTCCACTTTTCCATAAGCTCCTTATAGGGCTCTACCACTAGAAACACCATCACAGACTTAATATTGATCCTGCTCACCCGTAACTAGGTTCATTCTTCCTAAGCCTCCCACTACAGGATAAGATGTAGGACCAGCAGAGGTACTCCCTCTGTATCTAGTGCCACCCACCCAGCCAGCAGGTCCTGCCTACTCCTCCACTAGTTTACTCAGTCTGCCACAGAGCTCCTACCCTCCCCAAATGGCTCAAAACTAAGTACACTCCTCACATTATCTGCCTGTCACCTCAGATTTGCATCACTTTTACCTATCAGATACAATATATCGGTACATTCACCTCCTAATGTCTGCCCACCCCTTTGATGACTTTAGGGATGTTCAATACTCTGGCTGACCTCACCAACTCCTACACACTCATGGTCTAATTACTTCTAAAGGGTGGTACCTTATGGGATGGTAGACATCTAAAGCCTGTTGCCATACCTTGCCCAAACATAGGAAACATAGGAAACTAAAAAATCTAAAATTCATAGCTCTAATTCTATGGATGTACAAAATGCTAAAGATTGCTGGTGATATAGAACTTAACCCTGGACCTGCTCCTACCACACTCTCTCTCTCTCCTCCCCTTCTTGGCAGGAAGTGAAGGGTCTCAAAATAGTTCACCTAAATATTTGAAGCCTACTCTGTAACCCAACTGAACTTACAGTATGGACTATGCACTATCAGTCAAACATACTGTGCATCTCAGAAACCTGGCTTAAGTCCTCATCTACAGATAATCTGTGCAATATAGCAGACTACAGCTTCATAAGAAATGATAGCCCCTCCAATGCGAGGAGGTGGGTACAATAATCTATTTCAAATCCCACCTTAACATCACCACCCCACCCTCTCCACACCCTTACATCCACAACCTATGAAATGTGTCATGGCACATTAATCCTGGGCACATCTAAGAAGCTGCACTTCTTCTGTGCATATCTCCCCAGTCTCAAGTCAGTTTGGACTACCCTCCATTATAGATATAGTCACCTCTATTATGAAAACAATGACTTTGTGATCCCAGTGATTTCAATATAAATTGGCTAGGCCAAGCTAGAAAAGATGCTGAGCCACACCTCAATAAATTATTGCTTAACCAAATCATCACAAAACCAACCAGACCATCCAATAATGCCACCATAGCTACCCTCATTGACTGGATCCTAGCACCAGATGTGGACAAGATTACCAGCTCTGGTATTCTTCCTGATAACCTCAGTGACAACTCTCCAGTTTTCAGTGTCTGGCAAACTAATGTACCCACAGCACCTCCCTGTATTATACATTTTGAAACTACTCTAAACTGGACACTGCACAATTCAAAGCTGACTTGGCTAATTAGAATTGGTCTGACCTCTGGAACACAACTGATGTAAACATGACCTTAACTCACTTTAACAACAGATTTCTAATGCACCAAAATAGACTTGCTCCCATTACAACCAGGAGGGTACAAGGCCAAAATACTAAATGACTTACACACCCCTAATGTCACTCAAGAAAGAAAAGGACAAACTTTGGGCTTCTTTTAAAGAAACCAGTAGCCCAACAGACTAGACCACATACAGAGCCCTTAGAAACAATGCCAAACAAGAAACTTGAAGGAGCAAAAGCAACTTCTATAAAACACACCTGGCCTCATCTCATAAAAGCCCTAGACAATTTTTGAGCCACCTTAAAACTGCCTTCGAGTATTCCAATCCTTCCATCACACCAGACTTGGAAATTGAAGAAGTGAATTGCTATAACCCCCTCACCATCTCCAATACTTTCAATGTATCATTCACCAATCTCTCCCAAACCCTGACATACTTAATAAACATACAGCCCCCCCACTTCCTGTCCCTAATCATCCTGCCTCCCTTTTCAAAAATATTTCAACAAAGAAGGTTTTTAAACTACTTAGATTGATCCCCGAATCAAAATCAGCAGGACCAGATGGATTTGAATCTAGGTTAATAAAAATAGCAGCCCAAGAGCTCACATCACCACTAACAAGGATTCTTAACCTCTCTCTCTACTTCCACTGTCTCCACTGCTTGGAAATATGCTAACATTGTCCCTGTCTTCAAAAAAGGTAACATAAAAATCATAGCCAATTATAGACCCATCACCATTCTTCCAGTGCTAAGCAAAGTACTAGAAAAACTAGTCTCTCAACTTACCTCATACCTAGACAGTTAAAACCTACTCTGCCCTTCCCAGCATGGCTTTTGAAAAGTCCACAGTAACACAACTGCATTACTCACACTAAGTAATACTATCTACACCTCCGAGACAGAGGGTAATATGTTGGGGCAGTATTCATTGACCTAATAAAGACTTTTGACATGGTCAGTCATCAGTTACTGCTCAGTAAGTTATATTCTCTAGGAGTCTCTGAACACACTCCACCTTGGTTCACCAGTTACTTCACCAATAGGAAGCAAATGGTCAATATCAGCCTATCCTACTCTGACATTCTTCCTACCACTCTCAGCATCCCCCAAGGCTCAATACTTGGGCCACTGTTATTCTCCCTGCATATAAACACAATCGATCATGGTTTCAAGAATAGCACCTCTATCCTTTATGCAGATGATTTGGTATTCATCTGTCACTCTCTCAACATCGGCAACATAAATAACACCCTGCCATCCAATCTGACCTCCAGGTAGTACAATCCTGGCTCAATGGAAATAAACTTCTATTAAACAGTGTCAAAACCCAAGCAATGCTCTTAAGTACACCCCCTTGATTATGTAGCTTATGCATGCCTCTCTCAGTGTTTGACACAAACAGCTTTCTCCTTGATACTGTCACGGCCTATAATACCTAGGAATCAGATTGGACCCTGCCCTTGACTTCACCCATCTCATCTCCTCCACTTGTAAGGCTGCAAACTCAAGTCTGGGAATAGCCTATTGAGCCTACAATAACCTCTCCTTTACCGTTAGGATTACATAGCACACGCTTTACTACTACCAAAACTTACATATGGATTACCTATGTTTGCCAACACCTCAAACACCCTCATATGTAAATGGACACTGGAATACAATAATATATTTTGTTTTGCTCTTGGATGTAACCACCTCACTCATCACTGTCATCTGTACAGTAAGCTAGGCTGGCCCTCACCCTCAGCCCTCCTGGACCTTACACTTGGGAAAATTGTCCATAGAGTACTACAAAGTCATACCCTGCTTTCTCTAGCCTCTTGCCTCAAACCTAATACTAGTAGCTACAGCACATCCTAAGATCCTCTGGCACAGACCTATTAAAGGTACCCAGGTCATGCACCAGGCATGGTGAGATGTCTTTTTCCTCCATGACCCCCAAGCTTTGGAACAAAATTCCTTCAAATGTGTGGCTAGAGCAAAGATCTTGCACCTTCCAAAATCACCTTCAATCCTATATGCTGCAATGCTCCCAATGTACATGCCCATAACTACTCACCCTGACAATCCACCCTGTACTGCCTCCTGCATATAGATGGACTTAACTGCTCCTCAACATAGGACTCAAAACTAAGAACCATATTGCCTACCTCTAGTGACAACTTGTTTCCCAATCTACTAGCATCCATCTGTTATTAATAGATAATTACTGGTGACCTGATTTATCAATCGAATTACCGGTCTCTTGAAACATTGTAACAACCAGATTTTGGGTTATTATGCTCCCAAAAGTCATAATAACCCGAAATCTAGTTATTATAGCTTTCAAACAACTTTCACTTTCCTCAGTGACTAAGTTGACCGGCGGTGTTCGGTGTTCTAAATAATATTGTACACATTTTCCAGAAACAGCACTGTTTAGTATAAAAAAACATGCTGGGTTTGTTTTGGTACCTTAGTTTTTCCTGGTTTGTTGAGAAAGAAGCCACAGAGCATAGTACGAGGAGAGCGAGTGACTCAGTGGCTTCAGAAGACTCAACACAAGCATAGCAATGCTCACTAACCCTTACGTTGAGTATTCTGAAGCAACCGAATCACTTGCTCTGTGCTCGGCGGCTTCTTTCTCAACAAACTTGGAAAACTAAGGTACCAAAACAGACCTTACATTTTTTTTTATATTAAACAATGATGTTTCTGGGAAATGTATGCAATATTGTTTTAGAACTTGGAACACAGCTTGGTCACACTACAATCACCGGGAAAAGTGCAGGCAACTAAAACTCAAATAAATCAGGTCACCAGCAATTATAAAAATTAAAAAAACATGCAAGTGTATATTGATGGATTTTTTTTTGTACACCCTTGGTGTGTGATGACCACAAGAACCTCTCAAGCTTAGCTCTTGAGGTTTATGGGTCATCACACACCTTGGGTGTGCAAAAAAATAGAGAATAATGTATGGGTTGGGGTGTGTAATGAGAAGTTTACACACAACTGAAGGGTTCGATGGTACATAAACCCCGAGAGCGAAGCTCAAGGGGTTTATGGATAGCATCTAACCCCGAGGGTGTGTGTGAACTTCAAGTTTACACACACTGACCCATATTTTATTTTATGTAATTGCTGGTTTTGTTTATTTCTCCATAGCAATTATATAAAATAATGAAAAGACCTCTGGTGAAGCCACGGTCCAACCGAGTTTCAGCACTGTCAGCCATTGGGACATGGTTGCTGGAAGTGTTTTTATTTTATTTCCCCACTTTTTGCTAGGAGGCACTTTCATTTTGTGCAGCCATTTCTTTTTCTTTTTTTTTTTTAAATGTGCACTTGAGCTGGAGTGGTTTCTGAGTGGCTGGGGAGCGTGGAAGGCAGGCCTGGCACTGGCGCAAGGCTACAGGGAGAAACAAACCCAACACATGTTTGCCGTTATAAACACTCCTTTATAACGGTAAATTATGTCACGGGTTTTGTATAGAAAAAATGAAACTCAGTTATTATAAATCCATAATACACGCTTGCCTATTCATTATCCCTCTATTTACTACCTGCATGACTAATTTGACTGTAAATTCTTTATGATACTATGTGACCTCTTGCTCAATTCTTAATGCTTTGTCTACTGTGCACTTTCTATACACCTTCACAAAATTGCACTATTGTTCTACATAGATATAAATATACCTACTTGCCTTGTCTTAAAGAACCCTGTAAATCCTATTGCTGTTTCTGCAATCATGTAATATCATGATGTCATTTCTGTAACCATGTAATATCTTGATGTCTGTGTTTCTCTGCTGCAGTCCCTGAATCTTCATTCTACCCTTCAATTCTGCAGGTGAAGGCCCTTGACCAGGCCACTTCGGCCCACCAAGGAACAGCACCGGGAGGTGGCCTTCTCTGCCACAGTCCCTGAATCTTCATTCCACCCTTCAACTCTGCAGGTACAGCCTTCCTGGTGGCTTTGCTCTCTCCCCAGCACCTGATTGGTCGGCACTGGAGACTCTGGCTCATGATTGGCTTTCTTCCTATTCCACTGCTGATCTTTTGCTGTATGCCTCCCAACCTGAGTCTTAGCTTCCAGTTTCTCCCTCTGCCTAATTGTATTTGTGTGTACTCTTGCTGTAACTGTGTGCTACCATTTGAATCACTGTATATTGCAAGGTCTTGACTGTATAATATAAGGAAATTACTGCTTAGTTTAGAATAATTTTGTCTATATTAAACTGAAAAGAATATTTTGTTTCTCACTCTCCCATTTTCCATTTTTCCATTAGCAAGTTATGCTATACAGTCACTAGAGGGATACAATCTTTCTCTTAGCAATCCTGAGTTTTGTTCATTTAGACAGCTTTGTAAACTACAGCTACTCCCTTGATCTTAGCAGCTCCACTCCACGCTCCCTGGTTACAAATTCCTTCCTGTCCCTAAATCAGTTATTCATTAATTTAGCTGCCTTTATGAAAATGCATCCCCAATCTCTTCTCTCCACCTTGTTCTGCTCATATCCCTCTTTACCACCTCCACTTGCTCACTACCCATCTATTCCTAATAACTCTCCCAACCCCATCAGTCACTATCTCCAGTCCCTACCACATCCATGCTATCACACCATCCACCCCATTTGAAATATGGTCTCACTCTACCACTATTCCTCATGACAGCTTTGATAACAGTGTCGCCTTTTCTCATTATGTTATGCTTCTACCCCACTCATCCACTCCCTTCTCCTCAAAACTCCCAACCTCCTCAGCAGCCCCTTCAAAATCCCCTAAGCTCCACTTTCTCATACTCGCTCTCCTTTTGCTTTCTGCTGGGGATATCCACCTCAACCCAGGCCCTATTGCCCCTAGCTCCTCTGGTGCTTCCTCCTCTACTACCTCCCCCCACTCTCTTCTCTCAGCCCTCCCACAGGGCTTAAAGGTCCTACATCTAAACCCTGCAGCTTATTGCAAAAAATAGACCAGATTCAGACAATGGTGTGCACTCTAAAACCAGACATTCTAATCATCTCAGAAACTTGGCTAAAGAGCACTATCTCAGACCACTCAGTCTCCATTCCTGGCTACTCATTGGTAAGGCAAGACCATGCTGGCAGGGGTGTTGGTGTTGCCATTTATGTCCTAGCCTCCATTCAATATTCCATCATCTATTCATCCTCCAATTCTGAGACCCATGATGTGCTAGCTATCCATGTGACCCTCCCCTTCACTCTACCAGTCTTCGTAGCTGGCATATAGTGCTGCCCAAATGTCGATCCTACAGTTGCACTAGACCTCCTAACTGCCATCACTTCCCTTGCTCGCTCTGGTGAACTATTCATCTTAGGTGACTTCAATATAAATTGGCTGTCACCTGAAACTACCAAAACTAAAATGAAATCAGAGCCCAAACCTCTCCCAAATGATCTCTGTACCCACCTACCAAACCACAAGACACAACAACACTCCCAACTCGACTGGGCCCTTACCTCTCCATCCCCACTGTGTCATCACCTCTGGCATCCTTCCTGATGCTCTCAGTGACCATAACCCAATATACATAGTTAGGAAAGTCCACAGAACTAAATCACCACACAAAACCATACAACTACACTCTTTCAAATCTCTTGACCTTGAACCTCTCCTGAGTAACCTTGCCACTTCTGAATGGTCCTCCCTAACATCCTTCCTCTCGGTTGATAAGGCCCTTGCCTACTTCAAAGAAATCTTTCTTGTAAACTGGAATGCCTTTGCCCCACTCAAACAGACCATAGTCAGAGGTAACCACTTACATTGGATAACCCCTGAACTTCTGGCCTGCCTCAGGGCTAGAGATTGAGCCTGGAAGTGTCATAAAGCTACCCAGCATCCTACTGACCTTGTTAAATACTGCATGCTTTGAAATGCTTGCACCAGGGCTACAAGGTTATCCAAGTCCGAATATTTCAAGTCTGCCTTCATCTCCAACATAAATGCCTCTTCAAAGTTCTGGAAAGTGGTCCATGCCCTATTTACCCCCTCATCTCACCCACCCCCGCAGTACTTAAAGTAAATAGTTCACTAGTGTCTGATCCACCAGCTGTAGCTGCAGAATTTAACTCCTACTATACCTCCTGCACCACTGAACTACTGAAATCCTTCCCCTTCTACCCATTCCCACCCTCTACTGGTGTGCCCCCATCACCCTCCCATCTCCCCATCTCTTTCACTACTGTAACCCCAAATGATGCCCTATGTGCCCTCTTCACCATCAACCCCTCTAAAGGGTGCCTCCCCTGACTGCCTTGACCCAAAACTCCTGTCCCTCTCTGCTTCGGCCATTGCCTACCCCCCCTCTCAATAATCTTAAATCTCTCATGCTCTACTTCCTTTGTTTCCTCTTCATGGAAACCTGTAGTGGTTCTCCCTCTACCCAAAGGGGATGACCACTCATCCCCCGGAAACTATTGCCCCAATTATCTCCTCCCTACCCTTGCCAAGCTTCAAGAACACATTGTCTTTTCCCAACTCACCTCTTTTCTATCTGACACCTCCTTTTTCACCCCTTTCCAGTCCGGTTTCAGGAAAACCCACTCAACCACCATCTCTCTCCTACGGCTCACAGACTCGATCCTAACTAAGATGGACAATGACAAAATTACCTGTGACATTTTTGTCGACCTGGCTAAGGCCTTCGACACTGTCTCTCACTCCCTTCTCCTCAACTCACTCCCGGCTGCTGGCCTATCTTCCTCCACCACAAACTGGTTTAAGGCTTACCTTATTGGCAGAACCCAGTCAGTTAAGATCTTGGATGCCACTTCCCCTCCCCTCCCAATTACTGGAGTCCCCAGGGCTCTGTATTAGGGCCCCTCCTATTCTCCATCTTCTTAAATGACCTTTCCTCTGTTTGCTCCCCATCCTCTGCTATACATTTGTATGCCAATGATATAGTTCTGTATGCATCTGGCTCCTGTCCTGATGTGGTTACAACCAGCTTACAGCAAGACTTTGACAAAGTTCAGCTCTGGTTTGCTAACCAGCAACTTTTCCTCAACGCCAAGAAGACAGTCTCCATGATCTTTGGCACAAGGCAGAGACTCTCAAGGCTTCCCTCCCTACTCATTTGTCATGCCCTTGATGGGACTTTACTTGAGGACACATCCTCCTTCAGGTACTTAGGTGTTTTGGTTGGACCAACACCTAAACTTCTCTGGACATATTAACACCATCCAGAAAAAACTGCGCCCCAAGCTTAGTGCTCTGTTTAGGAACTGTAGTTGCATTCCTCCTACTGCTAGGCATGAACCTGTCCAGAAGATGATACTGCCCATTTTGACTACTGTGACATAGTCTATGGTACTACCCCAAGTCCTCCCTTGGCCACACTGGACACCTCTTCAATTCCTTCTCTGCCACTTTGCCTTGGATACTCCCCTGCACCCACCACTGTGATCTTTATCATACCCTATCCCTTCCCTCTTTTGCAAACAGGCAGCTCTCCCACTGTGTTAAATTCACCTCTGAGCACTGGTTGGGTTAGCTCCCTTCCTACCTCACCTCCTCCTTTATAACGCCCCCCACACCCTCGCATTCCTATAGATCAACTGACTCTTGCACCCTGGTACTCCCTGCAGAGCCACCCAAATTGGCCAATCTGGTTACTCTCACTGCCTCCCAAAAATCTGGAATTGCCTCCCCCCTCAGATCCACCACTCATCCTCTGCCTACTCCATCAGCTCTGCCCTCAATAATTACCTTGCTCCTAGCTGCTCCTGCCATATCCCTCCCTAACTTCCTCCTCTAAGCCCTGGACAAACCCCACTCATCTACTATCACCTTCATTTTACCCTGTGCACACCCACCCAAATTCATAGCTCTTCTCCCTTTCCCCAAATTGCTCCCCTACTTGTACATAGAATATAAGGGCCCTGAATGGTCTCCATGGGCCCTCCCCTACCCCCAAAGAGGCTTGTATCTCATCTACTCCTTCCCTGCCATCCTAAAAGGGTCTCTGGGACACTCCTTATCCACTTCTCTCTGGTCAGTACAGTACAGGATCCTCACATTCTGAAGTGGTCTCCAGGGACACAACTCTTCCCCCTACCCACACACCTCACCACTGCCTCTTTTCCCCCTTTACTTTCACATACGCACTTGCTACTTATTAACCAAGCACTTATTATTATCAACTGTTTTTACCTATCATGTGCAACACTGTTGTAACGCTGTTTGTAACATCTACCTTACAACTGTATGTTAATGTTGAACTTATAACTTGAATGTTTAATGTCTCATTCCTAATGCACCCCTACCCCCCAGGTCCCACCAGGAGATGAGCGACTTGTCATCAGTGTGCCTTCCTGGTGAAACATTTCAATAAATAAATAAATAAAACTCTCCCAGTTCATGCCTGAAAATAGGCAAGTCACTGTCTAATGCACCCTACCCAGTTAACAAAAACTAAATAAAATAAAAAATAAATAAACAGTTCTGCACTGCACCACACCTTCATCAACCAAATGAATGTGAAAAATGTTTCCTTCCTGCCCTTCCCGTTCTGATTCACTGGTGGGATGTCTAGAAGGTTACCACAGATGCAGCCTGCCTGAGTGTTTTCCCAGTCTTCAAAAGGAATTTTTACCTGCTCCAGTTGTCTTGCCAGGTCATTTGTCCTTAGATAGACAGTCATATCTGGCTTGTCCCTGAGTCATGTACCAGCATTTTCACCCTTGGGATAGCCCTCTCTGCTGTTGCCCCCAGAAGAGGTTTCACTGCTCTTTTGCTTCCTTCTTGTAACTACCACCCTCCCTGTTCCCCTAGCAACAGTGCCTCTGCCAACAGGATTATTCTGCCTGATCTCCAATCAGCTGCCTCCTCCCCCTCTCAGGGTCAACACTCCTAGTATTCCCCTGTGGTTTTATGGTTCAGTGGTCACACCCAGTTCAACAGTGCATATCTTACTCAGATCAGAGCTGTAGGAAGGCATTTTGGTGCCCTGGGCAAGAGACTAATTTTGCACCCCCTCCAGGAAAGAGCCGGGGTCTGGGCTGCAGGTCTCCCAGAAGCTCTAGGGGGTTTACATGCTCTGAGGTGAATTTTGGGGTTTTCTTGAAGAAAAAACATACTTTCGTTACATGTTCCCTACCCCTGTTTTCAGGGAATATTTTGCTCCTCTGAAATATGAGATGTGGGAGACTCTGGCTGGAAAAGCAAAATAAAGCCTCTTTACAATTAAGTTCCAACAAATAACATTTACTACTAGTCCACACTCCAGATCTTTTCTTGATGTTAGATTGCCAGCCAAGATGGCAGAGGGCTTCTGTCATCTTAGCTGGCAATGTGGCAAGAGGGACGCGAGACAGAGGAGGATAATTGAGCGAGGGAAAAAATCTTGATTAAAGAGCAGGTGTTCACTGTAAGTTTCAGCCCTTACAGACATATAGTAGCTGACCTGCTCCAGGGTTGAGGGTTTTAAAAATACATGAGCTTCAGTCCAGTATAAAAATTACAGGACCCCTAATGTACCATAGGAAAACAGAGCTGCTTCCTGAACTGCTAACATGCCCCAAGGCAGTCACTGGAACACACAAAGGGGGCTGTGGGTGCCTTAGCAGGTTCAGGAAGTGGCTCTGTTTTTCCTGGGTTACACATTAGGGGTCTTGTAACTGTTTTACTGATCTGAAGTGCGTTGTATTTTTAATACCCCTCAACAATGGAGCAGATCAGCTACCATGTCTGTTTGTGAGGGGCTGGAAACATTACAGTGCGCACCTGCTCTTTAAAGCACAGCTTACGCCATTAGGACAACTTCAACAAAACATAATATTTAGACACAGCTTAGCTTGTATTTCACATGAGTTCTGTATTTCTCCTCCTCATTATTTATTACTGAGGTAATTTGCATAAAAACAGGATCTTTGCTCCTGAAGAGTACATCCATTCCTGTTGCTTTCTCCCTACCTGATGTCATAATGCACTGCTTGTGACATCCCAATTACTCCATGGCAACAGGCTGTGATGTCACAACAGAGGACTATGACATGAAGTAGGGAGTAAGTTGAAGAGGCAGATGAACTCTATGGATATAGAGCATGTTTCCATGCAAATTTCACAGTAATAAGTAATGGGAAAGAGAAGTATATTAAATAGAATGCTAGTCTAACTGTACCTAAAAAATTGTTTTTTCTAAGTTTTCTTTGAGGCGCCAGCAGCTTTAATTGTATTGTATCTGTGTGCATGTATTGGGCATTGATATATATATAGTTAGAGGCAAAACTCATTTAATGTGTTACCAAGTGAGTGAGTCCTGTTGTTGAGCCCCGCCTCACCCCCCCAACCGCATTAAATGAGATTCGATCTGGCCAGCCCCAACTATCACCCCATGACATATGTAAAGCAGCAGAAGCATAGGAGAATGGGTGAGTTGGACCCGATCTCAATGCCGGTTGGGGTGGGCGGGGTCCAAGGGGGTTTCAACCCTAACAGCGAATTTCCTCACTTTTGTCGCTGTGGAACAACCCTAACTAATGCATTAAACGAGTTTTTGCCTCTAATTTCTTTCTTTTGAGAATGATAACGAGAACAGTGAATGCGTAATGCAGCTGCTGGAGCATCGGGGCCCAAGGGCCCCACGCCCCGCTTGCATAATGCGTTGGCGGAGCGCGGGGCCCGAGTGGCATACTAACAGGGACAGCAACGCAAACAGAAATGCTAACAGTGGCTCACATGGTAACACAAGCACGAATGAGAACAGAAAGGGTAACGCACATGGCGTAGACGGGAATGGTCTGCCACGTGATGTGTTGTCACATAGTAACATGGTGCCTGCAAACAGAAATGTCAATGGGCATGGTGATGTAAAGTGAAACAGTAAGATAAACAGTACTGTAGACAGAAATGGCAAAAAATAACAGAAACGCAAGCGCAAATGAAAACGCAACGATAACGCACATGGTGGCGCAGACGTCAATGGTAAGTGAAACGGGTATGGATCCGCAAGCAGAAAGGGCAACAGTAACAGTAATGTAAGCGCACAGGCTGGTTTTCCCCAAAACCTGCATTGAGAAAGACAGTGAGTACAAATAATGTATGCAAAATAATGAGTATCGGCACAGAAAATGAGATCTTGGAATACTAAATACATTATATCTCAGGAACCGTACGACGTAGAAAAAAAATTTAAAAGTCATATTATTTACAACTGTCCTGGCTAATCTGAATCTTAGCCCCATTGTGGGGCTAAGAAATTTTCCAATGAAAAGTCCGTATCTCACACCGTTTCCGAGATACGGGCCCTGAAAGCCGCGGCGAACGCTGTAATGTTATCCTATGGGAAAAAAAGAAAAGTTTGGAGCGCCATAACTTTGACTCCCTGTAATGTTTTTTCACAAAACTACAGAAAGGCACATCTGTTGGCTGTTGGCTGTCTTCCCTCCAAATTTCAGGAAAAAAGACCAAACCGTTATTTTGCAGCAGGGCTCCAAATGATTTCTGTTAAGTGTCGGGCGCCGTAATGTTATCCTATGGGAAAAACCGTCAATTTTGGAGTGCTGTAACTTTGCCGCCATGTGATATTTTTTCACCAAACTACTGAAAGGCACATCTGTGTACTGTTGGCTGTCTTCCTCCAAATTTCAGGAAAAAGACCAAACCGTTATTTTGCAGCAGGATGCCAAAGGATTCTGTAATGCTTCAGCACCGTGAATGTTATCCTATGGGAAAACTGTCAATTTTGGAGTGCCATAACTTTGCCGCCATGTAATATTTTTCAATACAACACTGAAAGGCACATCTGTGAGATGTCAGCTGCGTTCCTCCAAATTTCAGCCCCAAACTCCCAACGGTTATTTTGCAGTGCAGTGCCAAAGAATTGCTGTCATTTTCCCACAGACTAGAAAATTACTGTCGAATTTGTAAGCTTTCATAGTTTACGACACTTTCGTGAGCACGAAAGTACTTATAGTACTTTTCCCAGAAATTTGAAAACATATTTCTGGGGTGTTTTACTAAAATAAAGACATGGCAAGCATCCTCAGGGCCCGACTAGGTGAATACAAAAAATTAGGTTGCTAGAGGGTCCCAAATTTAAATGCCAACCATTTTATGATCACTAACTGAAAACAAAATGGCCGATTTGAAAAGTAACAGGCCCATTTGCGAAAGTAAAATGCATTTGCGAAAGTGTTGAACTTTTGTTAACTTTTCCCATTGACTTATAATGGAAACTGTTTTTGAATAACTTTTGAACCGCTTAATATTTTTTCATGAAATCTTCAAAAGGCACATTGGGGACCCAGGCTACATGTTCCTTGAAGATTTTGGGCCAATCCGCAAAACCGTCACGACCTGTAGGCGTGACCATAGAGAATTCAGAAAGCTTTAAAGCCCAGACAGATCACACTTAATAACTCTGCAGCCGATCACCGACCAGTACAAAACTTGGCATATCCCAAGGCCTATGGTTCTTGATCATAAATTCCAAATTTCAGGCAAATCCATCAAACGAGTTGTAAAGTTATTAAGGTGCAAAGTTTTGGGTTTAACATAGAAATGGCTCTCAATCCTAACTGTGGTAGCACTACGTCTACCATAATATATTCACTATTGTAATAATATATATATATATTTATCTTTATAGGCTTAAACACAACCAATTGACACTGCAGTGCCAGTGCTGTTGTTGCCCAGTGCTTTGCTGTCCTGAGTGCTGCAGCTGACTCTTTATTAAGTAGCAGTGAGTGGTCTGGTACCAAGTACTGGTAGTAGGAGATGGGGTCCAGGCTTGCAACATCACCAAAGCAAGAAATCCCTTCCCCTTAGAGACCACAACTGAACTGACTAGGTCCAGACTACTTCAGCTTCTTTTCATTACACTCAGGTAGCACGTTCAGACAGGCACCATTTTTTTTTAAGGGTATTGGAGGGGGCATGGTATTGCAGCAGCAGCAGCTATATTTTTGAGGTCTGGGGCGTGGTCCCTGGAAGGCTGGAAATGTGTCAGTCAACCCTCACTGAGCGGACTCCTTGATTGGCTGACTGTGACAGCACTCTTCCCATGCTCCTTAATTGCCTGCCCACAGTGGCTGGCAATCTTGCCATGCCCCCGGGGGCCTTAATTGGCTGCCTGTGGTGGCACTCTTCCCCACGTGAGGTCAGACAAAATCTCAAGTCACTTCTGGCTAGAATGAGAGAGAGCAATTTGCCTCTCTCCTACCCTTTGTCTTCCTTGCAACTTTCTGTTTCTGCTTACTGTGAGGTCTGACCGCACCCCAGAAAATTAACAGGGCAGGTGGCCAGTCATAAATTAGCAGACTTCAGGTTGTTGTTTGAAGATAGATTACCTGTAGTCCTTTTGAATGACCCACTTGGTAAACTCTTTGATGACCATTCCCTCAGAACCACAAACATCAGCTGTCATGGTGGCCAACTGGAGAGGGAAGGGCTGAGAATGAACAGTGCAATGAAAGGAAGCAACAATGGGAGCTGCCAGATATGCCTTTCTTTTCAGTAACAGCCTTGTTCTCAGCTCCACTCTGGTCAGCAGCTTCACTGTATTATGACATAAAACATAATGGGGAAACAAAATATTAAATAGAAACGTATCAGTCATATTTGGAGCCAACAGTAGGGGTATCAGCAGCAGAGGGAGTGGGTTATTCATTTGGGATAGAGTAGGGTAGGATTATTCATTCTGTGACAGGGTGGGTAATGAGTATCAGCTGATGAGAGGAGGATAGGGTATTTGTAGTGGGACAAGGCAGGTATCAGCAGATGGAAAATGGGGTAGGGGTATTTGTATTGGGACAGGGTGGGTATCAGCAGATGGCAGGGGTGGGGTATTTGTATTGGGACAGGATGGGCATCAGTAGATGTGAGGAGGGTTTAGTTGTATTCATGTTCGGACAGGGTGGGCATCAGCAGTTGGTAGGATGGGTAGGGGTATTCATAGTAGCAGGGTGAAACACAGAAACATGTTACCTCCCTCTCGTTAACCCCCCTGCTCCCGCTCCCCGTGCTCCTCCTTTGTAGAATTCTGTTTCAACACCAACAAGATGAACAGGTACTCCAGGCACACACAAAGAAAAGAAACGATCTAAAGAGAGAATTTTATGCAGGTTTACAGGCTACAGCACGGCATGCTGTAGCCCTGTAAAACTGCATAAAATTCTCTCTTTAGACTGTTTCTTTTCTTTATGTGCCTGAAGTACCTGTTCATCTTGTTCACTGGTGTTAGTGTGTTGAAATGGAGTTCTACAAAGGAGGCAGTGATGAAGAAGAACACTGATGCTCCCCTCCGCCCCCCCACCATTACACCCCGCCTTCGACCCTGGAGAAAAGTACTAAAGACCAAAGCACCAGACCACCAGTTCCTGGAATTCGAGAATTGGAAAACTTCTACTTCTGCACCAGGCTTCCCCCCCTTATTGGAGGACCATTTTCTGGCTGAGTTCTTCCCCTTCAAGAATTAATCAAAATGAAGGAACTTAGGAGTTTAAAGCACTTCGATCTTCTCTGGGGGACCTCCAGGCAGCAAACAGCGAAGGACAAGAGTCTGCTTAATCTCCATGGAGCACTGGAAAGACAACATTGATGCAGAGTTTGATCTCGGCTGGAAGAACACTGTGGGTCAGAGGTGGCACCACCGCAATAAACTAATAATCCTTGCCTGGAATCCTTGGTCTCCCCAAGAAAGCAGAGAGCTCCAAGTGGTGCCTGCCATCTCTTTGAAAAGCACGCACCAGGACCCTCACTTTTGAATGCCTCGGGTACATTGCTTATTATGTCTGATGCCGCCACAGGGTTCCGACTCCCATAAGACCTTTCTACTCCGATTGCTGAATTTCTTGGAATGTTAGCAGCAACATCTCATGTGACCCCTCCCTGGTCTTCAGCATGTGCGCCTGCTAACAAGTAGTTATAATCACACAGTCAAGTCAACTCACAGCCAAAAAAAAAAAACAAAAAGAAAAAAAAAAATTTTGCTGTAGCGCTGCCAGAAAGTGAATTAAAAAAGCTTCAGAGATGAAACCATGCCTCAGAGACTTGCGCCTCAGCAAGGGCACCACCTGCCCCACCCTTCCTACGGTACTGACTCAGATGAGTAAAGCGATAATGCAGTGTCAGCAGAGATCCCCTTCTGCACTCACTTGAGTCATTCCTTCTTGTACCTTTCCCCTGCCAATCACTGTCCATTCAATAGCCCAGTGAGTTCCCCACTCAGCACTATCCCTCAACCTACTAACCTCCTCCCTTGTGGCAACCAGCTCAGCTGAGTGTGCTGTCAGTCTCCAAGATATAGAACAGCCACCTCTCTCCATAGCACTCTGCTGATGACAGCCACTGTGCATCCCCCACAGCTGAGTTTCCATTTCATGCCTGCATTCTCCTGCCTTTCTGTTGCCATACAATTACCAGTATGTAGGCCCTTTGCTTATGCAAGACAAGTACAACTGCCTAAAGTTTAGCTCCTCCTCCCCAACATGGTACACTTGTTCACTAGTTACATCTGTTTTAGTGCACAATGGATAGGGTTTTGTTGCTATAGTTCATAACCCCCCTGCCCCAACACATCTAGTGTATACCCTCATGTTTAAAACTAACAGAATCTTAACAAATTGCAAAATGTCCCATTATTGACTAAGTGATTGCCATCATGAACATGGCTACCAATTTACTTACTAAAAATTTTTACAAGGCCCTAAAAAGCAATACTCGCTTCTATTAAAATGAATAAATAATTAAATGTTCCTTTGTCTCATAATCCCCTCCTTACAAATGTCACCAAATTAAGGAAATAAAATACTATTCACAGTTTTATTTTATTTTCTTGTGTCTCTTTAGTGACAATGAAAAATGTCACCTCCTATTCTTAACAGCTTGACAGTGAAATCTCTGATGATTATGTTACTTAAAGCAGCAGGGCATGAATCTGGTGAAAATTTAGACCAATCCTTTTTTATGCTATTGTACATTGCCCCTTATTTTGTTACTTGTATGATGCTCTTCTTTCTCCATTTTGAGTCTGATTTTTTTCACATCTGAAATAATAAAAGGAGTGCTCCTTTTAATATGGCTCGGACCAGGTTTTCATCAGTATTCTCAGCTGGTTTTGAACATCTTCTGTTCCATAAAGTCAGGGAGCATCGCCTGTTGCACAGTAGCTCATTTTAGTCACAACAAAAGTGATTTTAAAACAACAGATGTACAAAAAAACGCTGAGCATACTGATGGAAATCTGGCCCAAGCCACATTAATAGGAGTGCTCCTTTTATTTCAGATGTGAAAAAAAAGTACTAAAGTAGACTCAAATTGTGTAAAGAAGGGTATCACACAAGTCAGTAGATAAGTGGCAGTTTAAAATAAATGAAAACCATAGGTCAAAATGTTCACCACATCCATGCACTGCTGCTTCAATATAACATTGAGGCCATTGCTCTATATGAGGCCTTGTAAAGTGTGTTTGTGGATGTGAGGGTGAACACTTCATCAGTGCATTTGAGCAGAATTTGAATTCTTGTATTCCATGGCATCCATACATTCTGGGTGAATTCTACACTGCAGAATTTTAGGTTGGCTATTTCTCTGTGATTTAACGATACATGTCAAAATGACAATGCAAAATATTTGTTAACCCCAAACTGTTCTTTTACTTACTGTTAAATTTGATCTTACTTTATAATCACAATACAGCACTCCAGTGTGTGCATTATTTGTTGGTTAATGGCTTTTCTTGGTGCTTAAGGCACTCAGCAATACCTTAATACCTCATATATCTCCGTGGTTTGCCATTATTGTACAAAACTACTGGAGTAACCTCAAAGATCTCATGGGAAAGTCAACAAGTCCTCTCCTCAATGCTCCTGGTTGATGGTGATATTTCACAAGATTCAAAACCACTGCTGACACTTTTAACACAGCATTTTCTGACCTTAGCACAGTACTCCTCTGGAATATTTTAACTTAAAACTGACAGCATGGACAATAAACAGGCCACCCATGAGGAGTCCACCTCGATCTCTCCTTTCTACTTCAAGGAAATATTCGCCCTTGAAGCCAAAAAATATCTCCAGAGAATTTTGTAAAACATGGTACAATAATGACAACCTCAAACTTAAAATGATAGCTCTCACCCTAGATGAAAAAGTCAGGCCAATCATCAAAATTCTCAGCCTCTCATACTAACATACTGACATACTAAAATGCCAGCAGAATAGGCATAACAGTCTTTCGCGTCTGCTCGTTTGGTCAGCCCCCAACCTGGACGCTGACCTTGCTGCCCCCCTCACCTTTCTGGCTTTTCCCTTCCCAGTTCCGGATATTCTTGCTGCATTGGATTTTGCTTCCAGAACCCTTCCCCTGTACCTGTCCCATCCCCTCTTGAACCCCTCCACTGTCTCTGCCTCCACCAGCCCCCTAGGCAGTGCATTCCATGGCTCCACCACCCTCTCAGTGAAGTAGCACCTCCTCCTTTTGCCACTGAATCTTCCCCCCTCCGGCTTCCACCCATGCCCTTTAGTGGTCCCCTCCTCCTTCCTTCGAAGCACCCTGACTGTTCCTCCCCTATTTACCCCCTTCATGTACCTGAAGACCTCTATCATGCCCCCCCGTCCCTTCTCTCTTCCAATGTGTACATATTTAGCTGTTCGAGCCCCTCCTCATAGGTTCTGCCCCCAAGCCCCAAATCATTTTGGCTACCCTCCTCTGGACCCTCTCCAGGAGTTTAATGTTCCTCTTTAAGTGTGGCCTCCAAAACTACACGCAGTACTCGAGGTGCGGCCTCACCAAGCAGTTATACAGAGAGAGTATCACTTCCCTCCTTCTGGAGGTGATCCCCCTAGCGATGCATCCCAGCATCCTGTTGGCCTTGGCTGCTGCCCTCCTACAAGTCTCCGAGTTGTTCATCACCACCACCCCCAGGTCCCTCTCAGCCATCAAGACTTGTAGCATCCCCCCAGGGTGTACACTTGGCCCGGGCTTCTGGCCCCCAGGTGCAGTACCTTGCATTTCCCTGCATTGAACCTCAGCTTCCACTTTCTAGACCATCTTTCCAGAGCCTCCAGGTCCCCCTGTAGGGCCACCTTCCCCTCCTCCCCATCCACCACCGCCCCCAGTTTTGAGTCATCTGCAAAGAGACTCATCTCACTCTGGATACCTGTCCTTATGTCAGAGATGTAGAAGTTGAACAGGAGGGGCCCAAGGACTGATCCCTGTGGGACCCCACTAATGACCCTCCTTGGGGATGAGACTATCCGCCAACTATGACCCTCTGAGTCCGGGTCCTGGAGCCAATTGCCTATCCATCTGATCATCTGGTTCCCACCCCATTTCTCCCAGCTTATCCAACAGGCCCACGGAGGAACAGAGTCAAATGCCTTGCTGAAATCTAGAAAGAGGACATCCACTGGTCTACCTAGGTCCAAGGCACTCATCACCCAGTCATAGAACTCCACCAGGTTTGTCTAACATGATTTCCCCGGGACGAATCCATGTTGTCCATCGTCCAGGCACCCTGACTTTTCCAGGTTCCCCTAGCCTCCTCCTTGACAATGCCCTCCATCACCTTGCCGACCACCGATGTCAGGCTGACAGGCCTGTAGTTCCTGCCACCTCCCTTGATCCTGTCTTGTGGATAGGCACTATATGCACCACCTTCCAGTCCTGGGCACCCACCCTGCTCCACTTCGCCAGATGCTGTACTTTTACCAAAGTCACTCTCTGGCAGCTCCTCAAACTTGTTCAATTCCTCATGAAATGGAAGTCAGCTGTAGTCACCCCAGTTCATAAAAATGGTGACTGTGCAATCCACTCTAACTACTGACCGATTTCCAATCCCCCACCCCATCAAAGGCCCTTGACTGGATAGTGTCAGACCAGCTGGTTGACTATCTAAATAAATACAACATCCAGTGCCCACAACAGCATGGATTTTGTAAAGCACATAGCACAAGAACTGCCCTCTGAATTCTCTGAGTATATCATGAGGCACTGGATATGGGGAACCTGGTAGGATCAATATATATTGACCTCACAAAGGCATTTGATAAGATCAGCCACAGTATCCTTTTAAAGAAATTGCTCACCCTTGGCATATCCACTGATGCAGCCTCATGGTTCTAGAGCTATCTTGATCAAAGAGCCCAGCAGGTGAAAACTACAAAACATATTCTCGGATGTCAGGAAGGTGTCATTAGGGGTCTCCCAGGGATCCATCTTTGGACCACTACTGTTTAGTCTTTTCCTTTACTACCTCCCTGAGTTCTGGTTAGCCATCTTTCTTCTCTACGCATATGATACTGTCATCTTTGCAAGCAGCCCCCATCCAGATTCTCTAACAAACAATTTGCTAGAGAGTTTTTCCATGGTTGAGGAGTGGTTCACCCAAAATAAACTCCTCCTACGTTAAAAAGAAACAAAAACAATGATGTTCTCCAACCACCAATGCAAGAAGAAAAACAGTATTCTCACAATCTTAAACAGCAGGCATGAACCACTGGAACAAGTGAACAGCTTTAAATATCTAGGTGTTACCCTCGACAGCTGCCTCTCTTACCACTGCATATTGACCACATTATAAAAACGGTCAACACTAAAATAGGCCTTCTCTACAGACACTGCTCCTATTTGACTAATGAGGCCCTCACCCTAGCAGTTAACAGCCTGATTCTTTACATTGTTGACTATGGCCTTGTAGTGTAATGTACAGTACAGCCACAAACACTGCACTGAAATGAGTTAGAACAGCACTAAATAAGTCATGTAGGCTGGTGCTAGGCCCAGATGCCCTAACACATACCTGTGATCTCTAGGCCCAAACAAAGTGACTAAACCTACAAGGGAGAATTCAGTACCAAGTCTGCCTCCCTGGGAAAAAGGCCCTACTAGGCTGATCCTGAAATCCATCCAGAGGAAACTCAAGCTGGCACTCAATTCACACTCAGCCAGAGGTAAGGCAAGGAATCTTGTGCGTGCCCCATTTCATTGCACTACACCTGCTCAAAGAACTTTCTCCTATAAGACCTCACTATGGCTCAATGAGCTCCTGGCTAGCATCAAAAAATTACCCCAAACTTGTTCCGTTCAAAAGAGATCTCCAATGCCACCTTTATGCCCGAGGGAAATGAGACTGCTCAGATCACCCCCACCCCCCTTGCATTTTATTCTCCTCCTCTGCTCTTCACTCCCCCAATTCCTCATTCCCTATCCCCACAACTTATTTACATTTTTCACCCCTCTGCCTGCCTCCACCAACCCTCTCCCTGCACTAAACCAGCACTCTGGTCAACTCAGACATTTTCTATGTTTTTTCCTCACCCCCCTCCTTTCCTTTCTCTCTCACGTCTCCGCTCCTTTTTTCCCCTCTCCCATGTTTCCACTTCTTTTTTTTTTTATTCAATAAGTTTTATTTATTTTACTTGACATCCTTGACAACACACGGATTTTACAGTGTTTGGAAGAACACAATACAAATTAAGTGCGCTGTAGAACATTATAACGGCCATTGCTGGCCACATACTACCAATTTCTACTGAATCCAGAAAAAAAACAAGACAAATGCACCAATCTAATACAATCCTCCTCCTCCCCCCACCCTCCCCCACCTTCCATAACATCCACACCCTATTTGTGGTGATCATGGAACTCTGCATAACAGAGGAATCAACAGGAACATAGAACATCAGACCGCAAGGCAGGCCCAATTACTAGGTATTTTTACTACACCACATAGATAGAACGGTACTCAGAACCCACCCAAATGGGGTCATGTAAGTGATCCTTGCTATACATTTTAGCAATATGCAGCTCAACTTGCAAGGCAAGGACCATCTCTTTGTACCATTCTATGACTGGTGGCGGGTTTGGGTCCTTCCAGTGCCTTAAAAGCACCGCCTTTGCTGCCACCGATATAATGCCCATATACAATTTATCCCTCTTGGTCGTGCTCTCTGCCACTCATGAAACCCAACTGTTCATTGCTAATTAAATTGCTCATTAGTGGACCAAGCTGATTAGCTAAAATTTTTGCCAGAATCTTGATATCAACATTCAGGAGCGATATAGGATGATAATTACTCGGTAACATAGGATCCCGTCCTGCTTTGGGAATGAGGACAATAAGAGCCTCCAGGAAGGAAGATTCCAGAGTCCCTCATTAAACCAGAAATTGAATACCTTGGCTATGATAGGGTAATTATGGGTTTGTATGTCTTATAAAAATTAGTAGTTAAACCATCGGGCCCGGGGGATTTGTCCCCAGCCAATTGGGAGATCGCTAGTTTCACTTCCCTCTCCTGTATTGGTGACCCTAACCTCTCTGCCTTGGGGGGAGCACACTTACTCATAGGTATCTGGTCCAGAAAATCCTGAATTTCTGTAGAGGATACCCCTTCTGATGTCCCCATGGAGTATAGTAGTTGAAAGTACTCTGTGAATGCCTCCGCAATATCTTTGGGATTCCTAACCACAGTGTCACCACTGCCCTTTTGTACTGCGACAATATGCCGACTGGAAACTATCTGCTTTAGTCTAAGAGCGAGAAGCTTACCCGCCCTATCTCCGGATTCCAAATATCTTATTTTAGTTCTACGGAGGGCTAATTCCACCTTTTGCATCATAATTGCTGAGTATTGAGCCTGGAGTTGTTGCAGTTTCACCCATTCTGCCTCAGTAGAGTACCGTGTGATATTATTTTCAATGCACTAATGGCATTCAAAATCTCATTCAAGTGCTCCCTGGACTTCTGGCTCTAGTAGAGGCTAACCTAATGCACTCCCTCTGAGCAGCATTTAAGGGTTACCCAAATAATATCTATTCTGGGGGTGGAGCTAAGATTAAAACTAAGGAAATTAGATATGAAGTTCCTCAGTTGTCCTTGGGTAAAGGGCTCCTGAAGCAACTGATTGTTAAGCCTCCACATAAAATCCCTTTTGATAATGTGCCCTGGCTCAAACAATATGGAAACTGGGGAATGGTCCGATATAACCCTGGGACTAATACTAGCCTCAAGCACTGAGGGAATCTCACCAATACTAACGAGAAAATAATCTATTCTGGAGAGGGATCTATGCGGGGTAGAGAAAAAGGTGTACTGTCTCGCTTTCCCATTGAGTAACCTCCATATATCTACCAGTCCCAGACATTCCATCATCTCTTTCAGTGCTCTTTGGGCGGGAGAGAGTCCCACTCGCTTGTTATCAGACCTATCCAGATACAAGTTGGGAGTCAGATTCCAGTCTCCTCCAATAATCAATTTTAGGGATACATAATTATTTAATATATCTAGTAGCTGTAGAAAGAAAAGTGGGGAATCTGAGTTAGGACCGTAAACTGATCCAATAACCACTTGTTCAAGCGCTAAGGTCCCAACTATAAAAATGTAGTGGCCTTGTGTATCCCAAATTTACTTTTCTAGTGAGAATGGGACCCTCCTATAAATTAAGATGGCTACTCCACCTTTGCTTGTAGAGGAGCCGGCACCAAAAGCTTGACCCACCCAATGCCTAACAAAAAAGCTTTGCATCTTGCCTGTGCAAGTGTGTTTCTTGCAAACAGACTACGTCACAGTTAAGGGCTGATAAGTGTTTCAAGACAACCTGTCTTTTGCACCTGTCTCGAGCCCCTTGACATTCCAACTTATAAAGTTAATGCTGCCTTTTCTTCATTTTCTCGGTAAGCAGCTTGCAATTAGGATCATCCTCCATGATGCTGCCCAACATAGGTGTGGATGCTAAACCTCCAAGTCTCCTATCCCTCCTATAAACCCAAACTTTCCCTCCCCTCAAACACCCCAGTTCTAACAACTGCATACTCACTACCAACCCGCCTTATGGGAGTCTATCAGCCTAGTCACAAATCAACCCATTCCCAGCCCAGCTCCCAGACTTGCTTTTCACTGCAGCCCAATTATGCCTGTCACTCACTAGTTCTTTTGAGTGAGAGAGGACAAGAAAACAAGGAAGCCAGAAAAGAAAGAAACCACCTTACACTAAAACCTCAGTGTGTATGGGAATTAGTGCCAGCTCCCTGCATCAGTATTGTCTCCAATAAATTAATGGAAGTCTCCTCCTTTTAACTATAGCGATAGATTTTCTGCCAGTCTGTGTCTCCTTCTAATCGAGAAGTGGATAGGGAACATATGCCAATAGATCGCTGGAAGAGAAAAAAAAACACAAAAAAACACCCAAGCGAATTGCACAATAAGTCAACAAATGATCCTCTGTGCATCATCAAATTGGTGGGGTCGATGTGGTTTGATTTTCCCTCTGTTCTTAGGATTTAGGACGCAAAGGTTTCCCAAGAGTGAAGCGGTACACATGGTCTTCACACTGTGCGACAATCCAGAAGGGACAGCTGGTGACTTGTAAGGCATACATCGAGATTAATACAGGTACCTGTTATATGTACCACTGCGACTGGCCTCCCCATGTGCTCGCCTTGAAAGTTAGCATTTAGGCACCAAAATCGATCTCCGGGAGCCAAAGAGGCGCGGCCCAGGTTAAACTAGGAGCCTTACTGATTGCTTGCCCCTTTATATTGCGACTTGCTACGCACGGTTACTAGTCAGATGCCAATGCTCGACACCACAGGAAAGTCATGTAGTTGTGCTGTAGCAAGAACAACCAAGGCGCCACTTCATGCCAAGGAACTAAAATTGGCAGTGAACCGTACTCAGCAACAAGGTCAGTTTCAAACTTATCAGTCGCTATGTTGATCTCACACTACCATTTTAAACTGCTGTTAACATAACAGTACTTTGGCATAAAAACTCCATTCGACGTCCTTCATGCTTCTGAAAATGCAGCACGTGGGTCACTAAAGGGGGCCATTCTGCGTGAAGTTTCATATCGATTCTTGCTCACCAGAGAAATTAATCAGAACCTAAAAACAACTCTGCCAGGATTTGAGGGATGATATTAGAATCTCTTGTCCACCTCCTTAGCATAATATTGCAAGCGGCTGGCCTGATCTCGACCCTTGTGATACACAGGAGGAAATAGGCAGTGAGTTACAAGTCAACCATTAAAGATCGTTGTAGCCACTCAGAAACCAGCTTTCCTTTACACCCATCCATTACTGTACAATCTTCTAGTGAGGCTGCAGATGTTCATTATGCTCTCAAACTTTACTTAAACAGATCTGGAAGTGCTTTCCTGAGTTCAGCTTATGCACCTCCGCTGTTTCATAGGAGTACCATTGATCCTTAATTTTAACTCTGGAGGAAGTAGGGTAGCGAACTCTAAATTGAAAGCTCTCCAGCAATTAATTTTGAGATAACAGGGTGCAGCTCTTGCCTTTTAATTCACACGAGTGAGGTAGATCATTGGCAATTCTAATTTTTCTGCCTTCCCAAGTGATCTCCTGTAACCCCTTAACTTTGCTCATAATGTGATATTTGTCCAGATAATTTAGGAGCTTGCATATCATTGGTCTCGGTGGAGCATTCGGGGAGGGATGGGCCTTAGCGATCTGCCCTTTCCACCACATAACTGCCATCTGGGAGGGCCCTGCAATCTTTTCGAAAAGCTTCTGGACAAATAGTATAGCAGCTGTGCCTTCCTCTTTTTCGGGAACTCCGATTATAACTAGGTTGTTTCTCCTACTCCGCCCTTCCAAGTCCTCAAGCTTCTCCTCCATTTTTTTGATTTGTTTGTTCAGGGAGGCACGCTCTAAGTCTTGTTTGTCTACTCTCATTTCGAGCAATTTAGCTCTAACTTCATTGTCCCCTACCCTTGTAGTTAGGGCTTCCAACGCTCCTTTAAAGCACTGTATTTCGTCCGAGATCTCTTGAATAGACGCCTGCAGTGGGGCGAAAAACTCGAGGAATCTCTCCTCCGTTAACGCAGAAGGCCCCGGGGACGATTTATTAGATCCCTGGTGAGGGCGCTTAGCGGCCTGCTCTTTTTCAGGGGAAGGCGGCGGCGTATGTTTCGCCAATTGATTTTTAATGAAAGCTTCCATTTTAACACTTGAGCTACAATAATCGGCTACTCCAGCACAATATCGATGTTTTCACCTTAGAAAACGAAAGTTGCATAAAATTGAGAGAGATTAATCTGGGCTGCGAACTGAGCTGTTCAAATGCGCTGCTCTCCTTAGGCTGCCATCACGTGGTCCCATGTTTCCACTTTTCTTTCCTCTCTCAAGTTCTCACCTCTTACCTTCTCCCTATTTGCCATTATCTCCCACTGGCACACAACCCTCCACCGCCATACTCTCACCCCTGGTTTTTGCTCCACTTCTCAGATGCTGTACTCTAACAAAGTCACTATCTGGCAGCTTATTCACCCCTTACACTTTAATTTTTTGTATATTATTGTCATATTGCCTTGACTGTACTATGTATGCATACATGCCTTCTGTATATGTTGTTATTTTTATCTTGTCAATCACCTGCTTATAGTGTCGAACATGTGACTATTCTATGCTTTGTATTCTTGTACCTTCCTGCTTTGCTCTGTATGTGACATGGAGCCTCTGTAAATGAGCTTGTAGTTCAAAGGTTGTAATTACGTGACAATAAAAAATAAATAAATAAAACACTGTCCACCCTGTCATTTTCTATTGCTTAAGTAGCATGTATGTCAGTACTTATTATGTGGTGTTAGTGTGTTAATTGTTTGAAAAGAAACATAAATAGAAACATAAATATAATGCTGGATTAAATCATTTCTTGCATTTTAATGAGGATTTTCTTGCAGGCATGTGAAAAGAAATTCACAATCATGTTAGTCCAGTCAAAGGTGCAGGGAAAAAAACAATAACTATGCTGCGGATGACAGCTTTTGTTTGACTAACATCATTATTTTTGAGACTAGCTTTTTAGAGTTATACTGTCTCCAGCAGGTCAGTGGAAACTGAACTGAATTTTGTGCCAGCTATATTGTACAAGATGCATGTTAATTCAAACGAGACACAAAGTAACCTGTTTAAACATCAAAGTGCTTTAGAATCAATTCAGATTCAGAAAATAACAGGCAGGATGGTGTCAGAATCTCTCATTGTTTTTTTTGTTGACCTGTGTGGAGGGCTAGGCAAGTCAGCCTATTTTTAGCCTCGTCCTTGGGGAGGAGGGGATAGTGGAAACTAACATATTGAACCAGATTTAGCCGTTAGTGGTATTTGTAATAAATGGAGGAAATTTGGCTAGGACACCAGGGAAATTCCATTACTCTTTCAGTAGGGGGACCCTCTGGCCACTTGGCAGGCAGCCAAGATGGCTGACCCAGAGGTGAGAGGATGGCTGTCTCTGAGGCAGGGAGCTCTCCTACACTTCTTCAGTAAACCTAGAGACCATCTTGGATGAAGATATGGAAATGATGTTGACCATGGATGAACTTGATCTCATATTTGAAATGGGCAGCCCCAACAGGTTGGAAGAACATGACATGCAACAAAAGTTTTGGTCTGAGGAAGAAAAACTGAAGGTTGCCATACAAGAAAACAAAAACTATTGTCCACCCTGATGGCATGAGAAGAGGCAGAGTGTATCCATAAAAAAGAGCAACTGACTGCTGAATTGCTAGAGACCAGAAAGGTATTTGCTGCACCTCCTGGCATTTCACCTACCTCTGTCAGGCCTGCACAGCTGTTGAAACCTGCACTCGATGACAAGACAGCATCAAAGGCTGAATCTGCCAAAGAAAATGCCAGCTCCTGTCACTCCGTGATAGTTGCTACTGCTGCACAAATCCATATGGAACCTTTGTCCTCTGCTGTTAAACCCACATCCAGTGCCAGTGTTATTGTATCTGCTCTGGTTTCAACTACAGTTCAAACTTCAGTAACTAGGCCATCTGCAGAGCTGCTGTGCACTCTTCAGCTTACACCACAGTGAATGCATCACTGGTTCAATCAGACATGTCCTGCACTTCCTCCGTGGCCACAGAGCACACAATTGGCCCAAAATGATGATGGAATCAGGCAAGAGCCACTCTTACTGTCAGAGGACTTCACAGCCGTGTACTTGAGGATTCTGGGCTCTGACAACACTGCAGCTTCAGATGGAGGTAGCAGGGAGGCACTTGCACCAGGAATGACTCATACAGGTCAGTGACTCAGCCTAAGGTGCATCCCCCCATTGCAACCTCCTAGAGAAAAACATTTGAGAAATGGTCCATAGAAACCTCATTGTTAGCAGCCAGCTAGATGAAGGCAGCAGACAGGTTTTCATGGACATCTGTAGACAGGGACTGCTAGTCCATCAAAAAGGTAAACCCTGCTTGAAATCAAGGGATTCTTGAAGCTGCAAGCACAGGGCATAGCACAGCAGGGGACTGGGCACCTGAACAAAACTTTCAGGACACTATGGAAACTGCTTCTCCTGGAACTGGTGTGCCAGTTGTTACTGTGCAGACACATACTGTGGCACTAGGTCATAAGAGTACCTGCCTGAGCAGCTCTGTAAAAAACAATGCCGTACAAACAGTGCTCACAGCAAAAGCGGCAGGAAACAATGCTGCCAACAACATCAGCGCCAGTGGTAGTGACTGCAAGTGCGGTTTGCAATCACTACCACTAAAAATCATTATTTTTGCAGGGAGCTATGCCCCTCACACCCACTATAATTAAAATAATTTGCTGCAAGTCGGAGTTGGATTACAGGGGAAGAAATAAAATTGTGGAGCCTGGGATTAGAACCCTAGTTTTCACCACTTTTTTGGCTGAGCTGCTTCTGCATTACCATTCCATACCACTGGAGCAGCTCATCCAGCCACCTTCCTTCCCTAACTCTTAACCCAGCTACTAACACCCTGGACAGTGACCAGGGTAGTGCATACTGCATAGCATTGTAATTCTCATCGCTGTCCAGAGTAGCATGGTACAGACTGCGCTGTAGTAGCATGCGCCATTAGTGTAGCGATATTCTGTCCTGGTAGGCTGATGGCAACATTAGCTATAAAAGCACTACAAACACCCCTACCACCCAACAATTTAAGAGAAGACTCTGAAATAGACACTGCAGGGAATTCAACAAAAAGGTCTGTTGCTATGGAAGGTACTTTGGGGTTTTCTCAGAATAGAGCTGGTCCCCCTCCCCCACCACCACCACCACCACTGCCACGATAGACTACCAGCAAGAGAAACAAGGGGACTCAAAAAGACAAAAATTTAAAATGTCAGACTTGTTTGCAACACAAGGTAAACCAGCACAGAGGTATTATGTGCTTAGATTGAAATATAAGGGTGGTTTGGATCAGCACACTAATGACGTACCCCATGATATGTAAAACGTTGAAAGAGTGAATGTTTTTTTTTGCATCAGAACTTTAAGCAGTGTTCCATCTACTAGGTGACAGCTCTGTTGATATTTGTTTTCAGACATTGAAAGCCTTTTACAGGTTTGGGGTAAAATATTATCTACTTAAAAACACTACTTTTTGGGACCCTTTTATTGCCATCCCCTGTCCAGTCCAGCCATTAAAACAACATCATACTCTTTCACAATGACAGTTTTCATATTTCTGATGTCTGTTACTGGTTGTGGTAATGCTGTGATGTGTTAGAAAATCTCACCTTTTATTATTTGAATAATTGTTACTGTACATTTATTTCATATCTACTTCTCTACTACTTTTCCGGGTTTTATCTATGACAAACTGTGTATGAATGCTGTTGTCCAATAAAGTATATTTAATTTTGAAAAAAAAAGAACATCGCACCTCAATTATTGATAGTGAACAGGTCTAGACAGGGGGTTGGAAGTTTAAGGGCAAAGGAACAGATTCATGCCCAGTGGGCACCACAGTCTGACAGCCCATGGAAAGCTCTTTCAAATGAGGTATTGGGCTCATCTGTAGCTGGAAGTACCCTAGAGATACAGATGATTGAGGTTGTTCAGTATTAATACCACATTACAGACATTTTTGTTGCTTAAAATTTTTATTATTATTCAAAATGTGACACACACTGATACACACAGTAATACAGTTCAAGTCTGGACCATACTGCAACATTTAGTATGACCAGACGGGTGCGTATATACATAAGGATATAGTAGAAAGAATTGATAGATGCAATACTAGCAGATGTATTTATACAGCAAAGAATATAAACTGGGCTGTCATCTAACCCCGAAATATGAGGGCCAGATTAGATCCTTAATGCCCCTTAGGGCAAAGGGGACCTATGTATAATAGGACAGTACAGTGTGTAGTTATATTAGCATGCTTGGTCAAATTTCACTCCCATATCATGAATGGTGTGTAACATTCATTAAACAAGTAACCATATCAACTATGTACAAAAGGCAATCTTACTAGGCAAGGGCTTACAAAATGGAGGAATAGAACCATGAGGGGGAGGGCACCATCCTTACTCAGGGGAGAGAGTGTGGGAGAGAATCAGACCCAGTAGTAGCCATAGCATGTGGAATAACTCAAGGGGAGAGTTTGTGACAATATTTCGACTGCAGATTGGGTTGTCAGCATTTCTCAAAGTGAACCACAGAGCCTGCAGCAAGGCTAGAAATTCTTTCAAACATAGCCCCTTGGGCCAATGCCAGGAGGAGTTCTTGAAAGGAGGGTGTCGTTGACAATCTCCAATTTAGCAGTATGAGTCTTTGGCTATAGCCC
Organism: Neoceratodus forsteri; assembly: GCA_016271365.2. Lineage (NCBI taxonomy): Eukaryota > Metazoa > Chordata > Ceratodontiformes > Ceratodontidae > Neoceratodus > Neoceratodus forsteri. The sequence goes on from CM028132.1 coordinate 678,481,278, forward strand.
CAACTGCCATAACCCATTGGGCCCCTGGACTGTATTTGGGCACACTCAAATGAGTGCATCCCAGGAGTAAGAGAGGTGGGTCTGGAGCGACTTCGGGGAAAATCTGCTGACACATTCCCTGGACTGCCGCCCCAAATGGTTTAAGATTGGGGCAGTCCCAGAGAATGTGAAACAGAGGCGCCCCTTGGTTACCACATCTCCAACAAGTGTCAGCAGGAAGAAGTCCCATCTTTTTTAGTTTGGCCAGGTCTCTATACCATCTAAGACAGGTCTTATTCATAATAAGACGTGTGCGTCCGTCACAGCAAGCAGTATGGATTCTGACCCATCCATGCTCCCACTGCTGATCAGAAATAGGGACTGGAAATCCTTTTCCCACTGAGCTTTAGCCTTCAGAGTAGGATCTATGGTAACATCTCTGAGAGCAGCATAAATCCCACTTGCACTGTTCCTGGGGTGCTTCCCCCATGTAGTTACTGTATGCGGGCAGTGCTGTGCCTCCCTAAGTTAAGGGGCATTTGGCAAATGGGTTATGGCATCTCTAATCTGAAGATATCTCCAAAAATGGGTGGGTGGGAGACAATATCTAAATTTTAATGATTCAAAGGAGTCCAGTATAGTAGAGTTAGGGAGTAATAAATCTTGAATCATAGAAATGCCCTGAGCCTCCCAGTATTTCCAATGCATTATAGTTTTCCCTATCTGTAGAGCGTGGTTGTTTCACAGGGGCATGTATGCCCATGGGGCTGGATCATGTCCCAGAAGGGTAGAGATCTTCCTCCAGTGCAAGCTAGAAACTTGTATAGGGGGAGGAGTACCAAGGGGTATATTTTTTTGACCATATAAAACCACCGCTGGAGAGGGGGCATGGACCACTGACACCTCCAGAGGTAGCCAGGTTGGAGATGCCTGACCAATTTTGGAGAACCATCTAGTGGTCTGAGAAGTGATAAAGGCCATATGATACCTCTGCAGCCATGGGGAGGGGCCCAACCTCCCATCTCCAATGCTGACGTAATTTAAGTTTACTGTATCTAGACAAGGATCCTTCCCATAAAAATTGCCCATTAATGCCTCGAGATTCTGAAACCATTTCTGTGGGATAAACATTGGTAAATGGGCTAACAAATATAATGTTTTATTTATTTATTTATTTATTGAAATGTTTCACCAGGCAGGCACACTGAACAACAAGTTGCTTGTCTCACGGTGCGATCTGGGGGGAGGGGTTACATATGTAACCCCTTGTTACCCAGGGTTACTAGAATCCCAGTAAGACCTAGTGGTAGGCAGGGAAGGCAGCTTGTGAAACTCCGGTTAAATGGGTTTCACACTGTCTCACTCTGCTCTCAGTCACAGCTGAGACTGAGAGATGACATCACCATAGAACTGTCGCAGCTGCATAAGCCATATTGGAATCTGCAGCACAGGGAGTGAGATGGAACGTTGGGAGTTTTCAAAGTCAGTCTTCTGTTTTGTTTTGAAGAAGAAGGAAGTGTCTTTTGTTTACCTTCTGTGTGAGAAGATCATTGTCCAGTTTCAAGTGGTGGAGACCGCTGTCCAGGTCTCAGTGCCCCCCTCCCCCCGGGGGGGAGTAAAGTATCCCTCTGTGGATTCCAGGGGCAATCCCCTAATTTCTGCTACAGGAAGAAAGCTGCCTTTTTCACAGTTTCTGTTTTGGTCTGACAAGAAGAAAGAAGTTGTACTTCACCTGTGGGGCACCTGCAATGAAAGGGTGAGTGTTTTGCCTTAATTTGAGAGGGCAACAATATGTTTCTTCAGTTTGGAAATGTGAAGAAAGCTGGGATGTGAACTACTATTTGGGAGGCCTATTGTACTAGGACAAACAAATGGAGTAGTGTAAAATCTAAAGTCTTTATGGATTCAAGTAATGTTGTAGAGGGGTGCTACAGGTCATCCACCGCTTAATCTACATTTCAAGTTTTAGTTTCTGTTTGTCCAAAGAAATGGCCGGGTATGGGCTGTGGAGCTGGAGGTGGGAACACCCCATCTTTAGTAACCAGGTCCACCTTATGGATTTCTGCTGTGATTACATTGCCTCATGCACCTGGCCAGTGATGAGGTAGGTACCAGACATGGCGAAATTGGAAAATCTCCAGGGTCGAGACTCTAAGTGGTGTGGGAGCCACAACTTGGGAAAAGAATTCTCCTTGTTTGATGGGAGTCAGAAGGAAGTAAGAAAACCAATGTCTCTAGGGGTCGCAGACTCTAAGTGGTGTGGGGAGCCACAACAAGTAAAATGTGGGTTCATTCTTTAAATGGACCGTCAGTCAAGTGGCTGGCAGGGGAGCTGGGCCAGTCGGGCTGTGTATCCAAAGCACATGCAAGTTCGGGCTGTGTGCCTGGTGGGTCCAGAGCCAGAAAACAGTAAAAATGGGTTCATTCTTTAAGTGGACCGCCTTGTAGTCTCTAATCTGCATTATCAGTAAACGTAGCCCCTTGGGGGTCCATCTATGCTTTGTTGTGTTCAGAAAGTTATGAATAAAAGCCACATTGAAAATCCCAATCCTGGTTCTGGACATTACAGTTATTGCTTCCTGTAGTCGGATTTTACTTGGTGCCCTGTGCAGAGTAGCCAAACCTAGGTCCCTTGTGCCAGGTAACCTCATCTTCCCCGAACCCAGGTCCCCACCAGGTATTGCTGCCAGCCCAACAGCATGCCACCTGTCATTTTAGTAAAAAGGCAGGGGTGAGGGGTTACAAAAATGGAGGCACCACTTTGGATTTGTTCGGGAAGGAAGGTGCTTAGGAAGTGGGCTAGCGCTTTGGCTATCTGGCAGTGGTAGCCCAAAAGCTGAAGCAATTTCCTAGTGTGTTGCTGTGTGCTGTGGATCTTGTGCTGTTTAAAAATGCCAACTGTTTACCGAGGAGCTGTAAAGCCAAAGAGTGTGCCCTTGTCCTGCATCAAAAATTGTTTACAGCATTTTTGTCAGCTTTTAAAGTAAATTCTGTGAAGAAAAGTGTGGAAAACTAGGGGTAGCAACAGAGAAATTGTGCCCTGGACATTTAAAATGCTTTTAAAGTGAATTCTGTGAAGGAAAGTGTGGAAAACTAGGGGTAGCAACAGAGAAATTATGCCCTGGACGTTGGAAATGCTTTCTGTGTAAATGGAGAGACTGCAGAGTTAATGGCAATGTACATGGTTGAAATAGGGCTCTACTGTGGAGTCAGTGAAGAAAAAAAAGTGCATTTTACAGTTTAAATTTGCCTGCTCGACGATCGTGTGAGGAGAGGAGCCCTCGAGGAAGACGAGGCTCATTTGCATGGCGCCATGTGGTTGGTCAGATTGCCATTAGTCCCACCCCTCAGCCAGCTTTTCTGAGACTGCCTCAGCATTCAAGAGGGAGACAGAGAGTAGTGCGTGTACTGGCAGTGGAGGAGCCTCGCGAGGTGTTCAAAGCACTGTAAACATTCAAAAAGTGACTTTTAAGTTTAAAATCGGGCTCAACCCGCAAATCGATCGTGGAAATAGTGAGTTTGGTGTATAAAATGACAATCGCTAAGACTGCCCGCCCGTTTGTGTTCCAAGACCTTCAAGAACTGGCTGCAGGCCGTTTTACCTCATCGCAGCAAGTTGCTACTAATAACAGTGAGTAAATCCTAAAAAAAACTGCTCAATCAGTGATTTTCAGTAATGCCATATAAAATGTGTGTGTAACAGTGTAGTCGCTTTGCAAGTAACGACTGTGTGAAGTCCTGCCAGCAAGTGCAAGTCTGTAAAGCCATTGAATGTGTGCATGGAACTGAAAATAGCCTCAGTTTAAAGTTTGCAGCCAGACAGAGACTGTGGGTTGTAGCAAAATGCAACACTAGTAGAAGTAGGCAATCCTGAGGTGAAACCTGAAGTTTTAAGGGATTGTGAATTAAATGAACATTACCAGCATATGAAAAGTCCAAGGAAAATCTTGTAAATGTGTGTAAAGCCAGATCAAAGCAAGTTGTGCAGTTTGAGTAAAAGTTATCAGTAGCTGGTGTAAATCGGGTGCGCAGTGGCTTGACCCAGATTCTAAATGTTGATGTACAGGAGTGCTGCCGCCGCCATTACAGGGTGGGGTAGTAAAGTAAACACAGCAGCAGAGGAGCCATTTTAAAGCTACAGAGTGCGTTCATTAAAGTGGGACTTTCAGTTACAGTGAACTTTTGTTTATTTTTCTGCAGTTATGGCCTCAGGACCAGCTCGTTACCCGGATCATGTCCAGGTTGCAGTAACAGCAGCAGTAAATAGACTGAGAGATATTGAAAAGTGGTGCTATGGAGGGCAACTCCCTCCTGATGTGGCAATTCCTAATTATCCAGTGCGTGTATGCCAAATATGCTTAAGTGCTGAAAGGGATGTCTTTATGATTCCTCACTGTGCTGGATGCCTTCAAAAATATGGCTTGTATAAAGCGCTCCAATTTGTTTGGCTCTACATGACAAAAAATTCAGGAATCTGCAGTTGGCAGCACACAGCATCAGGCGGAGCCTGTGGAAGAAGGTCCGTCGGAGTGTGTACAAATCTAGAGGGTGCAGAGTTAGAGACTGAACCTGAAGTTGAAGTTTTGGATGCTGATCTCAGAAGAAAGTTCGGATAGCATCAATAGACCCCTGTGGGGGGCCTAGTCCAAGTCTCTTAGGTGAAGATGAGATGCGGAGGCCTTTGAATGGAGGTGTCGACTCGCGCCTAGTGATGAATGGATAGTTTCGGGGTGAGAACGACTGCTCACCCTGGCCCAGATCCTCAGTGAAGAGGAAGATGAGGGGAACCTATGGGCCTTGTGAGAAAAGAACGGGTACACAGCCTCAAGATCTTGCCTCGGAGGAATGTGTTGAAGAAGGTGGTGATGCCACTGCCCTGGCTTTACAAGAAGAAGAAGTCAGGGTTCCATTTTTAATTTCTTTGAGGATGCGAAGCAGGCAGAACCAGGACTGGCCACCCCCAAGCCAGGCCAGCGGTCTTAGATTGACCAAAGCAAGTAAAGAGGAGAGACTGATTCGTAGAAAAGCAAATGAGATCTATGGTATGACCTTTCCTACCTTTCCTCGGAGAGTCTGGGAGGAGATTGAGGACTGCAGGAAATCCTGGATCTGGGATGAAGCAATGAAACATGTGCATCCTGGGGCCAACCAGCATGTAAAAATAGACTGTTCCACTAAAAGTATAAGCAGTGGAAGAGAGGCAGGACACTGTTTATGGACAGAGGAGAATAGTGGATGGAGAGGACGTGAAATCTCCCACTGTGTGAATTATGGCGCCCAGACGGGTAATAATTCAAGCCCCTGACCCCGGTACTATTGGCCCTCAGTGCAAGGACCTCCCAGCAATTAAGCCCTTCGTCTCACAAAATGGAGAGCCGAGCAATGGTAGTCAATACTGCCACACTAGACTATGAAGTGCCCTTATTGATCCTACCGATATGAATAACCAAGGACCAGGTGCTCCACATTCATCAGTCTGCAGGTACTGTCCTGTTCAGCAACCATCTACTGGCTCACCAGATGACTTCAGATCCAGAGAGGACACCAGCCCAGCTGTTTCCTGTTCATCGCCTGGTAATCGGATGACGTCGGTCCAGCTGTTTTTCTTTTTGTTCCTGTTCTAAGGTTCCGCCTTCATTGATGACATCATCCCAGCTGTTTCCATATGTGCCCTCCTGTGGTTCCCGAAGATGTCCGCCTCAACTGTATCAAAAGAAATGCTGCTAGGAGAGTCTTTCGGTCGTGACCAGGTTCAGCAGTTCTTGTACTACAAATGGCTGGTAAGTCCGAAACCTTTTCTATCTTTATGACATTGCAGTACACACCCAACACTACAGACTTCAAAAATGTGTGAACTGTCCGCAAAGACTCTCCCCTTCAGGACTTTGGCCTTTTTGAACTGTGCTGCACCGGGCTCCGGCCCAGGAGAGACTCTTTATTGGACTAGCCTTCGGGCCTTGTGGTCACTAGTTGGGACTTTAAGGGCACTCCATCCCCCCAAAAGTGTATTGTAAATAATGTCATTATTGTACTCTAATGTAAATACTGTTTTTCTACCTTGTTTTCCTTACAAAATCTTTTTGGGATTGTTCAGTGTTTTTGTATGGTAGGGGTTTTAGATAGACTGTATGCAGATCAGGAGTGTGTTTTGTCTTTCTTTTTCTTACAGGTGTTCCTGGGAAGACAGAAGAGAAGACAAGAAGAGGAGGAGGGGCTCATCGGAGTTCCTCGTCAGTGCTTTATTGTGTAGAATTTAAAGTACTGTGTTGTTATTGTTATGGTTGTTACTGTATTAACCCTTTCCTTCCACAGGTGTGGTTGTGGGGGTAGGGAGGAAGTATTAATTGGTATTTTAATGGTTGTGGTTGCAGGTTGCCCAAGGTTGGGGAGGTCCCTGGGTTTTGTTTTTGTTTGGGAATATTATGTCAGAGGCAGATAGGTTTTCCCTAGAGGGTTAGGGGGGATAGACAGGCTGTGGTCCTGAACGGCCGTAGGGACTGCAGTGCTGATCTATCAGGGCTATGCTCTGGATGGTTCTACTAGAGCCACTAGGTGTCCATAGTAAGTGGATAGTGTAGAGGCTGACATGTCAGCTATAGGCCTCTAGGCCCTTAGTGTTGCCTGCCTGTGCTTGCACATGGTAGGAGGGGGCCTAATCACCCTCCGCAGGTAGCACATAGGGTGGGATGGCCTAAGGTCGAGTGCATAATGACTGGGACAGTCATTTTCCTGGTCAAGGGCGAGTGTAACCCCTTGTTACGTGGTGTTACTAGAACCCAGCAAGACCTAGTGGTAGACAGGGAAGGCAGCTTTTGAAACTCCAGTTAAATGGGTTTCACACTGTCTCACTCTGCTCTCAGTCACAGCTGAGACTGAGAGATGACATCACCATAGAACTGTCGCAGCTGCATAAGCCACATTGGAATCTGCAGCACAGGGAGTGAGATGGAACGTTGGGAGTTTTCAAAGTCAGTCTTCTGTTTTGTTTTGAAGAAGAAGGAAGTGTCTTTTGTTTACCTTCTGTGTGAGAAGATCAGTGTCCAGTTTCAAGTGGTGGAGACCGCTGTCCAGGTCTCAGTGCCCCCCTCCCCGGGGAGTAAAGTATCCCTCTGTGGATTCCAGGGGCAATCCCCTAATTTCTGCTACAGGAAGAAAGCTGCCTTTTTACAGTTTCTGTTTTGTCTGACAAGAGGAAAGAAGTTGTACTCTTGTGGGCACCTGCAACGAAAGGGTGAGTGTTTTGCTCTAATTTGAGAGGGCAAACAATTTGTTTCTTCAGTTTGGAAAATGTGAAGAAAGCTGGGATGAACTACTATTTTGGAGGCCTATTGTACTAGGACAAACAAATGGAGTAGTGTAAAAATCTAAAGTTTTTATGGATTCAAGTAATGTTGTAGAGGGGTGCTACAGGTCATCCACCGCTTAATCTACATTTCAAGTTAGTTTCTGTTTGTCCAGAGAAATGGCTGGTATGGGCTGTGGGAGCTGAGGTGGAACACCTCCATCTTTAGTAACCAGGTCCACCTCTATGGATTTCTGCGATTATACTTGCCCTCATGCACCTGGCCAGTGATGAGGTAGGTACCCAGACGGGTCGCAAATTGAAAATCTCTAGGGTCGTGAGACTCTAAGTGGTGTGGGGAGCCACAACTTGGGAAAAGAATTCTCCTTGTTTGATGGGAGTCAGGAGGAAGTAAGAAAACCAATGTCTCTAGGGGTCGCAGACTCTAAGTGGTGTGGGGAGCCACAACAAGTAAAATTTGGGTTCATTCTTTAAATGGACTGTCAGTCAAGTGGCCGGCAGGGGAGCTGGGCCAGTCGGGCTGTGTATCCAAAGTGCATGCAAGTCCGGCTGTGTGCCCAGGGTCCAGCCAGAAAACAGTAAAAATGGGTTCATTCTTTAAGTGGACCGCCTTGTAGTCTCTAATCTGCATTATCAGTAAACGTAGCCCCTTGGGGGTCCATCTATGCTTTGTTGTGTTCAGAAAGTTATGAATAAAAGCCACACTGAAATATCCCAATCCTGGTTCTGGACATTACAGTTATTGCTTCCTGTAGTCAGATTTACTTGGGTGCCCCTGTGCAGAGTAGCCAAACCTAAGTCCCCTTGTGCCAGGTAACCTCATCCTCCCCGAACCCAGGTCCCCACCAGGTATTGCTGCCAGTGCCAACAGCATGCCACCTGTCATTTTAGTAACAAGGCGGGGTGAGGGGTTACACATAGTGTTGTGAAGGATGATCAGTTACAATAGTATGTGGGTGGTACAAACCATACAACATTGTAAGATTGTGCAACAGTAGGAACACAAGGTATTGTACAATAAACAGTAGAGGAACATTGGGTAAATTACAATACATGTCCAAAATCATACAGAAGAACACATGAATGTACAAAACCTATAGAACCATTTATAGTGCATGAGTATACCAGGAGCAGGTTCGAAGTAGTATGCAAGTGCTGTTGGAGTAAAAAGGATGGGGTTAGGTTGTGCACACTGGTGACCCAAAAGGGCAGGTGGAGAAGAGAGGAAGGGAGAAGCAAAAACTGAATATGAGGAGAAGGGGTAGCCATTTCCTGATTTCCCCCTTCAGGATGTTGAGAACCCTTCTGGGGGGTCGGTAGGAAGGCATAAACTGGGGACAGGTATTAAGGTGGATTAAAGCAGGAACAGCTGAGGGAAAGGTAATTTTGTAGGGCAGAGGTAAGGGAGAAGTTGGAGGAGGAGTGTCGTATTTCAGGGGGGAGAGAATTTCAGATTGTAGGGAAATGATGTGTGAAACCAGTCTAACTGATGAGGGTTGAGCGGCGAGGGACCATCAAGGTGAGGGCGTCATTTGATCTGAGAGAGTGGGTGGGGGGAGGTGGAGTGGACAGAGAGGATGAGATAGGAGGAGCCTCCCGAACCAGAATTTAGAGGTTAGTTTGGCACAGTGAGAGATGCGTCTGTGAGATAGTGGAAGGAAGGTTAGAGAGCGATAGAGTTCACAGTGGTGGGAGCGGGAAGGGGAGTCAATAGCAAAGCGGCAGAAGGAGTTAAAGAGAGTGTCCAACTTGGTCAGGGAAGATTTTGAGGCAGAACCATAGACTATGTTGCAGTAGTCAAAGATGGGGAGTATCATCTTCTGGACAATTTCGTGCCTCACAGTCAGCGGGATGTAACTATGATTCCTGTACAGAGCACCAAGCTTGGGGTACAGTTTCTTCAGGATAGCATCGATATGCACAGAGGAGTTGAGGTACTGGTCCAGTCAAACTCCCAGATATCGAAATGAGGAGGTGTCCTCCAAGATGCACCCATCAAGGGTGTAGAAGGTGGGTAGGGCCGGGAGCCTAGAGAGTCTGCCTCGTGCCAAAGGTCATTGAGACTGTCTTCTTGGCATTTAGAAAAATCTGGTGAGAAGCATCCAGAGCTGAACTTGGCTGAAGTCATGCTCTAAGCTAGTTTGCATGGCAGCAGGGTTTTTGCCAGAACTGTACAAAACAGTATCATCAGTGTACATGTGGATGGAAGAGGATGAGCAGGCTGTGGGAAGATCATTAAGGAAAATGGAGAAGAGTAGGAGACCAAGCACTGAGTCCTGAGGGACACCAGTGTTGATGGGGAGTGGAGGGGAGATGGAATCAAGGATTCTCATCGACTGGGTCCTGTCAATGAGGTAGGATTTAAACCATTTGGTGGCTAATGGAGCAAGGCCAGCTGAGAAGAGTGAATCAAGAAGCAGAGGATGGGAAACAGTGTTGGAAGCTTTGGCTAGGTCGACAAAGATGGCTGAGGTAATCAGGCCATCATCCATCCCTGTAAGGATGGACTCAGTAAGCCTGAGGATGAAGTGGTTGTTGAGTGGTTCTTCTGAAAACTAGATTGGAAAGGGGAGAATAAGGAGGAATCAGAGAGAAATGGTGATAGCTGAGAGAGAACTAAATGTTCTTAAAGTTTGGCAAGGGTAGGAAGGAGAGAAATGGGGCAATAGTTGCCAGGAGTGGATGTGTCCCCACCCTTGGGGAGAGGAAGGACTACAGCATGTTTCCAGGATGAGGGTACCTGGGCAGAAATAAAGGACAGGTTAAGGATTAAGGAGATAGGATAAGCAATTGCAGGAGCAGAAAGGTAGAGAAGTTTAGGATCGAGCTCATCTGGTGAGCAGCCTTTAGAGGGGTTAAGGGATAGGAGAGCATAAAGAGCTTTGTCAGGGGAGATAGTAGAAAAGGAAAATGGGATAGGGGTAGGCACTGGCTGAGGTGAGGGGCTGAAGTTAGTAGGTGGCAATGGGGACAGGGAATTTAGAAGAGACATGGTGCACGAGGTGTAGTAGGCATTAAATTCATTGGCCATGGAGCCAGGATCAGAAACTAGGGAGTTATTTATTTTGAGAACTGTAGGGGAAGGGGGAGGGGGGAGAGAACAGAGCATGAACTACCCTCCAGAATTTAGATGGAGAGTTAGTGTTAGTCAGCAATGAGGAGTTGAAATAATCACACTTAGCCAGTCTAGTAGCTTTAGTACATGAATTGCGTAGCATTCTGTACTTGGTGTAGTCATTTGGATGTTTAGTAGATTTGTGTTTACTCCAGGCCTGATCATGCTCCCTGAAGCAGGCCAGTAGTTCGGGGGTGATCCAGGGGAGGTGAAGTCCACGGACTCTGGTCCGTCTCAAAAGAGCAAAGACATTCCAGGTGGCAATGAATTGATCCTTAAAATAGTCAAGTGCTTGGTCAACAGAAATGGCAGTGGAGAGGGGGTCCTAGTTGGTGGAAGCAAGTGCAGAGCTGATTGGGGTAAGGTTTAAGGATTTAAAGGACCAGAGCTGTATGATTTTAGGGAGAGGTTTGGGGCGATGAACCTTACCTACAATGAAAATGGGGTTGTGGTCACTAAGGGCATCGGGGAGGAGACCAGATTTAAAGACGCGGTGCGGGTGGGTTTTGAGTGCTCAGTCAAGCAGGGTGTGATTTTGTGTTTTGGGATTAGGGCGTGTGGGCTCAAATATAAGTTGAGTGAGGTTTAGAGCAGTGACATCATTGAGTAGCTTCGTAATATCCTGGGAGCTGCCGCCATTTTGATGGAATCAATCTTGCCAGCAGGTGACAATCTCAGGGCCTTCCACCTCTGCATGTCCTGCCTAAGAGAATTTATTAATGTAGTGAAATTAACTGAGAGTATTTTGTCTATATTCAAATTAAGGATAATGCCCAGGTACTTAATACTGTTAGGGGACTATTTTAGCCCTCGCTTTGTAATATCTTTCCCCGGAGTCACTGAGTTTAGTGGAAGCACCTCAGTTTTGGATTGGTTTAACTTAAGGCCAGACACCTCAGAGAAGGTAGCCAGAATATCACAGATGCTGTTGATCACCTTGGGAGTATATTACATGGTGATGAGGAGGTCATCTGCATATAAAAAAGTTTTGAAGGTAATATTTCCTACCTGCATACCAGGTATGTCCTGGGACTCTCGAAGTGCAATGGCTAAAGGCTCTATGGCTAAAATGAATATGAGGGGGAAGAGGGGGCAGCCTTGTTTCATACCTTTCTGTAAGGGAAAGGGCATAGACATAGTACCATTCGGCAGGACAGAAGCCATGGGGGAGGCGTATAACAATTGTATAAATGAGATAAAGCTGGATCCAAACCCATTTTGGAGAGGTTATGGAACAAGAAGGGCCATTCGACTGAGTCAAATGCCTTCTAGAAGTCAATAGCTAGGGCTACATAGGGTTTGATGGATGATTTAGTATAGTGCATTAGCAAAACCAGCGATCTATGATGGTCTGACCCTAGGCAGCCTTTAACAAAGCCAGCCTGGGCTGGATGAATCAGATCTGGCAGGAGGTGATCAAGCTTGCTTGCAAGGATTTTGGCCAGTATTTTCGCATCTGCATTGATGAGAGAGATAGGGCGATAGCTACTGGGGGAGAGAGAGGATCTGTCCCCTTTTTAGGAAGCACCATGATAGTGGCCTCTCTCATGGATGGGGGTAATAGTCCTGCCTGCAAAGAGTGTTGAAAATATGAAGCTGGATTTGTTCCCTTGATTTTATATAAATCAATGGGAAGTCCATCATTCCCTAGGGTTTTGCGAGGGTTCAAAGAGTCAATAATCTTCTCCACTTCGACTACAGTAATAGGTGCATCCAACAGTGTTGCATCTGTTATGGAAAATTGAGGGATAGGTATTGTATCTAGGAATTTTTGAATCCTAAACTGATTGGGGGGGTGCGAAGATGAGTACAATTTCCCATAAAACTGGGCCATGATTTTGTTCACCCCTTTTTTGGAGTGGGACAATACTCCTTGATTATCTGCCAATGCATGAATTGCCCTGGATGCCTGCTGCTGCTTTAGTCTATATGCCAGGAGTTTACTGGCTTCCCCCCTTCCCAGTAAGAATGCTGCATCCGTCTGAAGTTCAGCTCAGCTTGTCGAGTCAGATGGGCATTTAGGGAAATTCTGGTACTAGCTAGTTGGGCCAATAAGGATTGGGAAGGGGCTTGAGATTGGAGAGATTTATACTGAGATTCTAAGGAGAATAACTGTTTTTCTAGGGCTCTCTGGTCAGCCTCTTGGCTCCTCCTCCTGGCAGAAGCATAAGTAATGATTCTGCCATGAAGGGTCGCCTTGAAGGCCTCCCTTAGGGTCGAATCATTCACTTCTCCATTGTCATTATTTTCCCAATATTCCTACACTACAGGCCCCAGCCAGCTTTGGAATGTAACATCCTCCAGCAAGGGGGGTCCAGATGCTATGCAGGAGTTTGAGGGGGATCCATACCTAGTTTGGTCCCTAATTCCAGGGAGCGTGATCTGAAACATAGATCGGGTGCATATCAGATCTAATGACTTGGTCATACAATACAGATGAAATAAGCCATAGGTCTATTCTGCTAGATGAACCATAGGTCTGGGAAAAACATGAGTAATCATGCACCCCTGGGTATAGTGTTCTCCAGGCATCCAGTACCTTATGCTCCGACATTAGCCTCTGGACAGCTCTCTTTGCTTGCTTTTGGAGTTCATGAGTTTTGTTACTCCTGTCCATAGATTGATCCAGCACCAAATTACCCCTCCCCCCCAATAACATGGGTGCTTTAGTCACATTGAAATTGGTAAAGGCCTGGTTGAAATCATGGAAGAACCGAGGACAGTCCTGATTTGGGGTGTAGATATTGGCCAGTATCAGAGTGCCATTTGGGGTCTCCATATCCGCCAATATCCACCTCCCCTCCTTGTCATGAATACGCCTCTTCACTTTCCACTCCAGATTTTTGTGAAATAAAATTGAAACTCTCCGTTTGTGGGAAGCCGCCACACTATGCAATTCTTTCCCCACCCAATCCTGTTTAAGTTTCTTAGCCTCGGCCTGGGAATGTTTCGTCTCTTGCAGGAGCACCACCATGGGGTGCAACTTTTTTTAAGTGAAGCAGGACCTTTTTTCAGTTAATAGGTGAATTGAGCCTGTTGACATTCCAATATAAAAATCTAGTCGCCATCTAGCCATTGATATACCATGGCTGAAAAAGGGTGTGTCAGGAAGTACCTATATATGAATCTATGCCCAAGGTGCCAGATTCCTCTCATTATACCCATGGGACAATTCCCATCCCTAGTATCCAGATTACCATAGTAACAGACATAACAAGTCAGCTCAAGAATGCAGTTATAATAAACTTGTACCTCAAACATGGGTACTAACAAACATATTGTTAAAAACACAAAACAGCCTATAACTAAAACCATCCCTCCTCCCCAACCCCTATCCCTAAGCATCCCTTTTCTGACCAGCAACCACTATATGTATCCGCCAACTTGCAGCCCAGATACCAATGGAGGTTGCTAGGGGGTGAGTAAAGTCTTAAACTGTGCTTGAAAGGGAGGACTTATAGAAGTCCTGGATCCTCTGATCACATTCTCCTTTCAGCACTAGTCCTTCTACACATACATTCGAAATATGACGAATCGTCTAGCTCTAAAGCAAGTGACTGAGCTTATTACAAGTCCCCAATGGTCCTTGGGGCCACATAGCTCCACAGAAGTCCAATAAGACAGAGTGGGGGCACTGGGTCAAATTTAGGAGGAAACTCTCTGATTACCCACCAATCACTGAACCCATACTGGGGGGGGGGAGGGAGCTATCGAATACATCCTCAGTGTTAAAGTAAAGCCCAATCTACATATCAAAGGAGATCTTAAAGGGAAAAAGGTAGAGAGAGACCTTATATATCTTTAGTAAATAGTAAACTGAGGTCACCTGTAAGAAAAAGCCCAGAATTGTAGACTCCATAGCCAGACCTGCCGGGATAGTTCCCTGGAGGAAAACAATTACCAAATAGTGAGAGAGAAACACCATGATAGTCAGCCCACCACTTCAGTGGCTGGGATTATTGTCTCTGTGAACTCCAGCTGAGGCAACAATTCCGGCGAGTTTTCTGAGCGGCCAATGGTCTCCTGGGATGATTCCTGTCCTGCTGCTGAGGATAAATTCTTAGCTGCTTGGGGCTTGCCTTCTTTCAGTTTAGAGCATCGAGGAGGCAGCAGTGGAGACACAGGAGGGTTGTCGGTAGGTAGGTCCAGCAAGGCCTGATATTTGTTGTTGCTCATATCAGCCTTAAAGGAACTTTGTGATGCAGTCGAATCTGGGCTCTCACTACGACTCCTTGAACAGAGCCATGGGGTTTTGTCTACGTGTGCCCCCTCAATCCTTTAGCGTCTTCTGTTCCTTCTCTTGCTATTACTGCCAGGAACTGTCCAAGTAGACATTCAGCTAGGGGTGCTCTGTTGATTCCTAGACATAGGAGAATGGCTGATAGGCTCCTGTGATGAGGTCTCCATCTGAGAGGGCTTGCATGGGTGGGCCTGCGAGCCAGATAACTCGCGCAGGCAACCCCAATTCAATTTAGGGGCTTGCGCTGCCAAGAAGTTCTTCGCGGCGGTTGGATTGTCGAAAACCCTGGGAGATCCATTATAGGTAATCCTAAGTGAGGCCGGGTAAAGGGAATAATCTAGGCCGAGTTCAGCACAGGTGCTACATGCCGCTGTGAAGGCCCTACATACTGTACTCACCTCCTGAGAGTAATCAGCAAAGATCTGGATTTTGTGTCCCTTCCACATCAGCTCTTTCTTAGTACATGCCAGCCTAGTGATGAGTTCCCGGTCTTGAAACCAAAGAAAGTGGGCCAGAATGGTATGAGGGCGGGCTCCTGGTTCAGGAAGGGGGGCCAGAGTTCTATGGGCCCTATCTATCTCCATCGGAGCCCCACTTTGCCATTCCAATATAGCAGGCAGTTCTTTTTGCAGAAATGTAATGGTATCGTTCCCTTCACATCCCTACGGAAACCCGACAAACCTGAGAATATTCCGGCAACTACGATTCTCTAGATCTTCAACTCTGGCCCAGATTAAGTGGATAAGCCTCTCTTGTTCTTGTAAACAAGCACCAGCTTTATGCCAGTCATCCTTTACTTCAGCCAGTCTATGCTCGGTGATGCATGCTTGCTGAGTAATGTCAATAATATCAGCAGAGTTCTTATTTGTAGTTATATCGATTTTTTCGATACGTTGAAGGATCTCTGTAAACATCTGCCAGATTTCAGGCATGTCTTCTTGCAGCAAAGTTGCTCCTGACGCCGAATCCATCTCAGGGATAAGTTAGGCCGTGTGGCAGAATCAGAGGCAACCGAATAAAGCTCGATATCTTAGTATCGGGAAGCCAAGTTGGGAGTCATTAGATGGGCAATAACTACACGAGCATATTAAGTATTAGTAGTCACGCTGTATTGTAGAAGAAATCTGGTTTAGGAAGGATTATTCAAAGGAGTTTGCGGGAGCTCAGAGTTCAGGCATCCATACGGTTCCGCTGTTGGCCATGCCCCTCACATTACAGACATTTTTAGGATCTTGTGATGTCAGTGATAAACAAGCTGTGCTTAAGTCAGTGCAGTCAAACAAATACTGGAGTATGACACCTTCCAAGCAGCTTTTTTCTTGGTAGGGAACCAGAAGATGTGTTTCTACCCATGGCAACCCTGGCCATGCTACAAGTGTGGGTCCAGAACTCATCTCAGGTCAGCCTGTGACACCGAGTGGTATAATAATTGCATAAAATATGAGCACCTTAACAATAGGTGCACAAATCCTTTTTAATGCAACTTATGTGATGAATAGGGGCACTCATATAGGAGGTACCCTTGAGCCACTCACCACAAGGGGGGTGGAGTGAACCATATTGTATAATTGCTATGGCACAGTCTATGAGTGTGGCTAATGCCTGATCCCAGAACTCTTCGGGTTCCCTACCACCCGCTGTGCTTCCTGAACATTCTGATAATGGTCAGGCTATGAGTCAGGATGATACTGAGCCACCATACCCCCTTAGGTAATAATCCCTGAGCCAGCTGCCCCACCTATTGAACCCATACAAGTAAGCCTAGCACCCATATACCTTAGATAGTAGTCTCAGAGACTCAAACTCAGATCAGTGATCAGACTCAGGATGTTGCTCCAGCAATGCCTCCTCCACCCCAAGAGGAAGATATGATTCTTGTTGCAGTGTGCAAGACAGGAAGAAACAGGGAGGGAAAAAATAAGACCTGTAAGTCTGGAAGTACCCCTCTAAAAAATAAATATGCTGCCCTAGCAAAAGCTCAGCAGTGGGGTGATACCGAATGAGATGAGAAGGATTCTGAGACTTCCTCCCTCAAGGACCAGTATTTTGATCTGGAAGACTCACAGAGACCTCTGTAAAAAAAGTGAGAGACAGAACCAGATCACAAACAAGGCAGTTGTTAGACCTCCCCCCTTAATATACAGTGTAAATGTGTCATGGTAATTCTGTATCCCCGCTCACATTAAATGTTAATAGTATCAAGACATTTAAGAAAAGGGAAACTACCATGTCCTTATTGGAGTCTCTGCCTGATAATATACTGTTCTTACAGGATATGAGACTAAGAACTGTATATGAGATCACAGCTGCCAAGAGTTCATGGTTAGTGGGCCATTTGTTCTGGTCTCAAGGGCCAGACAGACGTGATTGGGTAGGGATTCTCCTCAGAGGTAACTCTTTCCAAGTCCGACAATTACTGGAAATCTCTCTGGGGTGAGCCCTTCTGCTGGATATTGAAAAAGGTACACAGTTATTAAGACTGATAAATATCTACTGTATGCTCCCCAGATGAAGGCAGGGAAAATTGCACTGCTTGGGGATATTAGACCATTTCGGCATACTTCCAAATTAGTGGGTTTTTTTAGGAAATTTTAACTGCAGTTTATTACAGACCATAAAAGGGCAAACACTAAAACCTTTTGTGACACTGCCTATCTAAGTGACTTGTTAAAGGTAGTGGATCTCACTGAAGGTTGTCTGTCACAGGGTAATAGTGCTGCAACATTTGTGAAAGGAACCTTAGCCACAATAATTGACTATTTATTTCTGTCAAAACATTTACAAATTAAGGATATGAGCACAATCCCTGTGGAACCATCAGATCACTTAGCCATACTGTACCACTGTGTTCCTCGGCCTCATGTGACTGCTACACAATACACAGGGAGAATGACTTCCAATCTACTTTTGAGCACTATTAATGGGCAGACTGGATGGGCCAAGCGGTCCTTATATGCCATCAAATTCTATGTTTCTATGTATCTACTAGAACACCTGCAGGTGGTTACAAAGTGGGAGCAAATGTTTCAGGATAGGTGGTCTGTTTGGGGTGCTTTTGATGATATAGCATTGTGGGGGGAGGATCCTAAATCTGACTTTAAAGATCTATTTCAAAGGCATGCAAAAAAAGCCAAAACAGAAGAATACTTAACGTATTTACAATTCTGATAGCATTTACACAAATTAATCTCAATAATGCATGAGGAAGGGACTGATTTGGTAGAACATATTAATGAAGTCAGATATGAGGCATATCGGTATAACATGGCATTCTCACTGGCCCAGGAAATTAAATTTGGGAAACAGGGGAAACACTAATCACTGGACAGCTTTAAAACTTGCCAAAATCATGTCCATCAGTGAGAAATGACAGGCCTCAGTCACTCTGACTCTACCCCGACTCATTCAAACAGTGATGGATATACCTGTAGTACATTAATTTGTCATTGATAGTTTTGGTAGTCCACCTCTTATTGAACAGGACATATCTCTTTTGCATAGTTTAAATACCCCCCCCCCCAAAACTTGATCTTTTGTTAGCTGTCTTGAAAGGTCCCATAAAATTGGCTGTAGAGAACGCTGTTTTCTGTAGCGCTCCACATTGTTTATTTATTTTTATTTGTTATGATTTCGGAAGACACCTTTGAGCCAAGGCTCTTTTACAAAGGTTCCACGTCAAGGCAATAAAGAGAAAAATAACAACAACAGAACACAGTCAAGGACAATAACAAATAAGATGAAGAAAGAAAAATCACAAAGAATTCACATCAGCCAATAGGCTTTGTCATGTACATTAGGTACTATTTACAATTCTGGTCATATATACAGTAATTTTCAGAGGGATATTAATATATTATTGATCGAGAGCGATCAATAATATATTTAAAATAAAAAAAATATTCCCAGAATGTGCCCGCTTCCAGGGCATCTGCGCATGAGATGCTCTTCACAGAATAAGAGTGCCTCACGTGCATGGGAAAGGAGCACTCGGATTGGCCGGGAGTGCTCCCTCGATCTATAATGCCACTTAGTTCAGGGGTGTATTTCCTCAAACAGGTCATGATTTCCTTTTAGCAAAAAAAAAGAATAGAAAAAGAGGTGGCACAGGTAAGTACCTGTTTTCAATTTGGGAGTGTTTAGTCTCGGGCATCCCTAGGGAACCCCCTCCATCTTTAAGCATCACTACTCCCCTTCCCAGTTTTTAGGGTCTCTTGTTTTTTTATTTAGCATGTACTTATGTGTTGTTTTTAAGGGGGAGATTTCCCCTTTAATCTGGCTCACTTGTTTGTTGAGGGGCATTTCCTCTTTAATTTTACTCAGCAGCATTAACACACACAAAAAACTCCAAAAGTAAAAGGAAGCTGCTGGACTGAGAACTGTTCATCTTAGAGGGAGTAGAGTCTTTTGGTAAGATTTCTACAGTCTTTTCTCCACCCTTCACTCTGTTTGGTGGTTTTCTTGGCTCCATTGAGACATGCAGCTTCCCTCTCTTTTCCCACTCTGCTCTGGCTGTTGGGCATGCTGCCTTATTTTCATTCGAGGCTCCATAGCCTCAGTGCACCATTCACATGCCTGCACTGTGTGTACACACCCCCAGCATGCCAATGTCATGCACTCACCCATGTGAGAGTGCACGTGCGCGACTGCACTTACTCAGTGCTAGACACAGCGTCTCTCTTTGACGAGGTGTACTCTCGTCTGATTTTTACTGTTTTCCTCACAATCGGAGGTGGGAATCTTGGCAGTAGTCCTCTAGATTTACTTTAAAAAAGGGAAAAACTTTCTGCTTTTTAGCCTAGGCACCTGCAAGGCTGTTTTACTTTGGAACCATGGCTTATCGGAGACCTCTAACTTTTAAGATATGTAAGACCTGCAAGAGGGTAATGTGACCCTCTCCTCTGAGTTCCTATCACCCCAATTGTGTTACTCAAGCCAATATGTCTCTTACAGTTCCCTTCAATTGCACCTCTGAGCTGGGGGGTACACATGGTGTACCAGTTGACAGTGGCAAAGCAGAATTGTATAAATCTTTATTATTGCTCTTAGGAAAGCTTTTGGGCCCTGATGTTTCTCAGGGCATCCCGTTAGACACACCCAACCCCATACCAGACCTCTTGGGTCAGGGAGGACCCACACAGGCACATTCAGGTGTGCCACGGCAGGACAGGGCTGCTATTAAAGATCTGCAGGCAGACTCCGACCCAACAATACAGAGGGTCAGGATGAGGATATTGGAGATCTTGGGGAAAATCCTGACCAAAAGAAGTTATTTGATGATGATGAGGACAAACCCTCTGAGAAGGAGGAAGAAGAGGAGTGAACAGAACCAAAGAAGATTTTTTTCAGTTGCTGCTCACCTATTCTGGAATTCATTACCTGCTGATCTTCACTCCTATGCCTCTTTGAAGCAACTTAAACATAATTTTAAGCTGTATCTATTATCCTTGGAAGTTTGTAAATGTTTTGCCTAATTTTGTCATTGTATGAATTATGTCTGTGTATTGTGGTTGTATGTTCCTCGTTTTGTTGTCGGGTCGGGTCTGAAAATGGACTAGTTCCAGTGTCCTATCCTGGTTAATAAAATTTAAATAAAAATAAAAAGAGCATTCCTATCCCTCCCTTTTTTGATATCAGATATTTGTCCTATCTGATAAAAGAGGCATGTAGGTCTTTACAGCTAAAGGAGCTGCACTCTGTGGAGGTATTAGATGTCAACCCCGTCCTGTCTGTGTCCTCCTCCACTTCAAAGTGTTTTACAAACTTTATTCACTGTGACCAGATTATTGAACAAGAATGGGCAGATGTGGACCAAAGAAAATATCTGTTGAAAGTTAAAGTGTGGTGTTTCCCTTTTCTGGAAGAAAATACCCACAAGCGGGAAACCCCTCCTCTCATGGATAAGATGATTCAGAATTCCATCTGACATACCACTATTCCTATTGAGGGGTCCTTGGCCTTTACAGATTCACACAACAAGCAAGCTGATGCTTCATGCAGAAAAGCCTTTGCCTCCAACAGCGTGAACCTCCGCACCTCCTATGCATCTTTTATCGCTGCCAGAGCCTCAAACCTATAGGTTACAATCCTAGGTAGCTTCGTTCCTCTGGACTCAGCGGGGGCAAGCATTTTGCAATTGGTATCCACAGCCTCCACCTTCTTAGGGGTTGCTATGCTGGAGAATTTTCACATGTTGGCTTGCTCCAGTTACTACACTGTGTCCGCTATGTGAGGAGTGTGGCTTCAACATTGGGTTGCTGATCAGGCTTCGAAAACCAAACTTTTTAACTTGGCCTTCGAGGGAGGATTGTTGTTTGGTTCTGGCCTGGATGATGTTTTGAAGGATATCCTGGATAAAAAGGGTCACCTTCCAGTGTCAAAGCAACAGCAAAAGTCCAGTTCAACTCCAAAATGAGGCAGCTGACAGAGGCAATATCGGAGGAGTTTTCATCTTTTTCAGAAGATTGGAAACCAGAGGAGTAAATGAGCCTTTTCTGGTTTCAAGAGCAATAGTAGCAGAGTAGCCCTTGCCCAAAGATGCAATGGAGGCCCAGGGTGAAAAGCAGGCACCTCAAAATGAAGGTATGTGGGCCCATGTCTGCCTCCCTTTCCTTGGTGGAAGACTGCACAATTTTTTACACAAGATGAGCCCAGATAACATCAGATGCTTGGGTTTTAGAAATTCTGTTTTTAGGTTACCTCATAGAATTTTCAAAAATCCCCTCAAAGGGACACTTTCTGCAGTGCCTGATTCCAAAGGACCCCGTGAAGAGACAAGTGGCTCCAGAGACCCTGGACCACCTCACTCAAATCAGGGCAATTGTGCCAGTGCCTCCCAGTGAGCAAGGCCAGGGATTCCACTTGATCTGTTTCGTAGTTCCCAAGAAGTTGGGGGTTTCAGGCCTATTCTGAATCTGAAACACATAAACAAAGTTTGTGCGCCACATGATCTTCAAGATGAAGTCCCTGTGTTCAATCATCCGAGCTGTCCTGCTGGTGGATTATCTAGCTTCCATAGATCTGAGGGATGTGTATCTCCACATCCTCATATGACAGTCTCATCAGAGATTCCTCAGGTTCTCAGTCCTGGGATAGCACTTCCAGTACAGATCACTCCCATCTGGGCTGGTAACAGCTCCCAGAGTTTTCTCGAAGGTGCTCATGGTCCTGGTGGCTCGACTCCAAAAGGAGGGACAGCATGTCTATCCCTACCTGGATGATCTGCTCAATCAATCGCCATCTACACCATTGGCAGGGAAGTCAGTGACCAGGACTCTGGAGGTGCTGGAGTACCACAGCTTGGTGATGAATCGGGAGAAGAGCTTTCTTGAGCCATCAAAGACCCTGGAACACCTAGAAACAGCATTCAAGATGGATGAGGCTTACCACTAACCCATGACTCCTAAACCCACTTCTCCATGCACATTTCTCTGACACGTGCACCTGCTACCATGAATCTTGAGCTATAAGCCCCATGTGCCCCTGTGTTGTGAGGCAACATGTATTCTCACCTGCTGCCACTTAGGGTTGGTTTATGTTCTAAGTATTGCTGCCTTGCTTCGCTTCCGTGTGCCTAGTCATGTGTTTTCTCACACCGCCTGTGTACCAAAATGTTCTCTGCCATGTATACACTCTGTACCTATGTTATAACTATGTAAATATCTGTCCTGAAGTACCCCTTGTAATTCCCCCAGGCCGCATCTGGAAATGAGTGGTGCCCTGCTCAGTATGCCTGCCTGGTTAATCTCTTAAATAAATAAATAAATGAGGGGAAGGTTTTCCTCTCACCAGCCAGGAAGGAGACCCTGTTGAGAGATGTTCAGGGGTCAATCATCAGGTTCAGCTCACCGACATCTGTGAATTCTGGGCCTATTGACAGTGGCAATAGAACTAGTTCCATGGGCTTGTCTTCACATGCAGCCTCTACAGATCAAGTTGCTGTCAGTCTGGGATCTGACCTTCGAGAATCATCAGGCCAGGATCCCAATTTCACCATGACTACAGCAGTCTCTGAGTTTGTGGGTGAGTTTGGAGAATCTGAGCAGAGGGTCTTCCTTGGATGTCCCCTCAGAGCTGATTCTGACATTCAGTGCCAGCCTGTCAGGTTGGGGGGGCAGTCCTGGGCCACATTTTCATTCAAGGGACTTGGTCAGCACAGGAACAGCACCTATACATAAACGTTCTGGAAATGAGAGCTGTGTGTCTCACACTCCTTCATTTTCAAAGTCAGGTGCAAGGTAAAGCCACAAAAATAAGGAAAGACAATGTGGTCACTGTGGCGTACATAAACAATCAAGTGGGCATAAAGATCAGGGAGATGCTGAAAGAAGCCACCAATCTCCTGCTGTGGGCAGAGGGGAATCTTCTCTCTCTCTGTCAGCAGTTCACTTGGCAGGGGAGTTGAACATTCAGGCTGATTGGCTAAGACACAAAAATGTTCATTCAGGGGAGTGGATGTTGAGCCCGGAAGTGTTTGACCTACTGTATCAAAGGTGATATACCGTGTACAAGGCAACTGTCATTTAGCGCTTTCAAAAAGGTCAACTAGATGACGGTGCCTGTGTACAGGGCTGCCTGGCAGGGTAGAGACCACATACAGGGGTAGGCGAGTACAGCAACGGAATGTCACTGTACATGTACATGTATGCGGGGAGGGACCATGTCGCGTAATGGGTGGAAGGAGGGTGGGTATGTGGGGTGCATTGTGGTGATCAGCTGCCAAGCTGGCCATGTGGCATGGTGAATAGGTTATGGCTGGGATTGGGAGGGTGCCGGTTCTATTCTGTGCACAATCATTTTTTGCTCGGATCGGGTTTTAAATTTTTTAAGTTTTACACCCCCGACGCACCCCACTGGAGTTGAGAACTCTTAGTAGGGTGTGTGTGGGGCAAAGCCCATCATGGGGGTGCAGAGGATACAGTCCCCCACATAACATAGAAACCAGTCGCTGGTTTTCCAGTTGCTGCAGGTGTACATCACCATAATTCATTTTCGATGATGTACACTCACCCAAATGGCGATTACTATTCCACGATCGCCATTATGACATAAAACCATCAAAAGTTTGGTCATTCTCAAATTTACCTGTTTGTCTCCAGCCACAATGCTCAGGTCCAACAGTTCCTCAGCCGCTACCGGTGTCCATAAGCAGAGGCAGTGGATGCCCTGTCACAAGAGTGGAATTTCAGCAGAGAATTTGCCTTCCTTCCTCTGCCATTCCTCCCCAAGATCAAACACAAAATATGGTACTCAAGAAGAAGCTTTCTTCTAATATGTCTGGAATGGCCCAGAAGACCGTGGTTCTCAGACTTAGTGAATCTAGTTCAGTGTGCACCTTTTCACCTTCCAGTGCTGGGGGACCTTCTCTCACAAGGTCCCATTCTGCATCCAGATCTGGGAGTGATGCAGCTCACGGTCTGGTTCCTGAAAGGTGGAGACCCCTGAAACAGGGTTTCTCTAAAAAGTGGTGGACACTCTGATGGCTGCCAGGAAGAACTCCACATCGGCAGCTTACACTTCTGTATGGACCACCTTTTTGGCTTGGGCCAAAAAGAAAAACATCTGGCTATCTAAAGCAACAGTTCCACAGATTTTGGATTTTCTGTAGGAAGGAGTCAAGAAAGGTTTGGACTTGAGCACCTTGAGAGGTCAGGTGTTGGCCCTTGGGGCCTCCTTGGAATCGTCCCTAGGGACTAACCAGAAGGTTATTCATTTTCTGCGGGCTGTCAGCAGGAGTCGACCTCTGTTCCAATCCCCTGTTCCCCCATGGGATCTGAATCTGGTTCTGAATGCTCTTTATAAGGAGCCTTTTGTCAGTACTGTTGAATGTGCTGTCTTATAAGGTGTGCTTCTTAGTTGCCATGTGCTCAGCCAGTAGGATTAGTGAGCTCCAGACATTGTCCCACAAAGAACCATGCCTTGTAATGCATAAGAACAAGGTGGTCTTCAGAACAGTCCCATCTTTCAGTCCGAAGGTCCCCATGGCCTTCTGTGTAAACTAGGAAATCTGTCTCCCACCTTTCTGTCCATAACCTTCCCACCCAAGGGAGAAGACGTTGCACAAGTTAAAATTGCGACAGGCCATTGGGATATACCTTAGATGGACTGCTGAGTTCCAGAAATCGGATAGATTGTTCTTTTTTTTGAACAGCCAAGCAGGGATGAAAAGCCTCCAAGGCCACCCTAGCTAGTTGGGTGTCATTAGCATGGCACGAGGTGTGGCATCCAGCACCTCAACCCTCAGCACCACCGGGCCAACTGCCCTGCAGGAGAATATTGTCCAGTGTGCCAATGCTTGGATGTCAGTTGTTCTGTAATAAACTCTGATTATAAGTCTGTCTGGACATTTCTCTATAGCTTGACTGCTGCGTTTGTGTTTATATAGATATAAAAAAAAAAAAAGAGAGAGCAGATCCACATTAGAATATTGGTTGCTAGCTCACAGATTTAACAGGTTTGAATTTGATGTTAGCCAAGGGGGCCTTTTTTGTTGCAGGTGAGAGCTTACACTGTATGCAGTTTTTTCCTTGTTTTATTTGTTTTACACTAATCCTTGTAATAAGTCTGTTCTAGTTGATTTAATGCAGCAGGACCTTCCAAGACTTTAAAGAATGGAAAGATGAGGCAACTGTTTACTGTATTTTATTCTGGCCTAGTCCTATCTGTGTAGACAGCTGTTTTATGTGGTTTCATGTCAAGTCGACTGATATAATATTTTTTCCATATTTAGAGGCACTGCATGGAGAGTAGTGACTGAAGAGTTGCTGCTGTGCGGAATCCTCTTGTGCCCAACATTCTAGGCTGATTCAACCTTTGGGCTGTACGATTTCCCCTAGTAGGGGTGCACATCAAGCATATGTAATGACTACCCTTTGACAATATAGGAGCTAACAGAAAAGGAAATTACGGTAAGTATGAAGAAATTTCTTCTATTCATAGCCTTAAGAATAATACAGCTCCTGGTCTTGATAGATTACCATCAGAATTTTATAAAACATTGAAGGAATTTCTAGGTCCTACTTTACAATTCCAATTCAGTCATTTCTTATGGATAGGATTCTTTGCATCATCCATGCTACAAGTTATCGTGACAGTTCTATAAAAAAGGGGAACAGATATTTATTACAGAACTGTAGACTGTTATGTATCATAATCATGGATTATAAAATTTTGTCCAAAATCCTAGCCCAGAGGTTGTCTGTATTAAAACCACTCCTTATATCTTCCCTGAAGACTTGTGCCATTCCATGAAGGCCATGCAGGATAATCTAATACTGATAATGGGAACTCATGGAAAGGGACAGGTGGAACTCTGTTGAGGGCTTCTTGCTCTCCTTGGATCAGGCCAAGGCATTTAACAGTCAACCATGAATTTCTGTTCTTGATTTTGAGTAAATATGGGAGCCCTCCAGTATTCATTAAGTGGATAACACCGTTATATCAAAAATGCTGTGATAGTACCTACACAGAACTTGAGAACGCATTCTGCGGATGGCTGTGGTGGTGTGTGGAGGGCTGTGCCAGTCACAGAATCATGCTGGTATCAGTGAGGGGGAGAGGCTGGGTGATGCCAGATGGGGTGAGAACTCCACTAGACCACCAGGGACTATTATGCAGTTTTACTGGGTCAGATCGGGGGTGGGCGTAATAGGACGGTGGCACTTTTTTACACATACTTGGGGGAGGTCGGGGGAGCATGGGAGGATGTGGCACTATATCAACAGGGATTATATGACACTGGGAGGATTGTGGGAAGGGGGCCACTAGACTACCAGGGATGCAAGTACATTACGGGTGGCAGCT
This sequence comes from Neoceratodus forsteri, assembly GCA_016271365.2. Classification (NCBI taxonomy): domain Eukaryota; kingdom Metazoa; phylum Chordata; order Ceratodontiformes; family Ceratodontidae; genus Neoceratodus; species Neoceratodus forsteri. The sequence goes on from CM028132.1 coordinate 678,507,714, forward strand.
GTCAACAATTATAATAATCAGCGACCAAGGCCTATCATTGCTCGCTTCTTTAACTATTCCCACACAGAATAAATACTGAAATGAGCTAGAGAAATGGGAAACTTCAGTGGCAAGAGTTTAATATTTCCATATACAGAGACTTTTCAAAAGATTTAACCATCAGAAGGAAGGCCTACAATCCACTTAAACAAGTCCTCCACCAAAGAAGCATTAAATTTGCTATACGTTACCCCGCCGCACTATGCCTTTTCTCAGGCTCTTCCTTCAAGGATTTTGAAACCCCGATGTCTTAGACAACTATCTGGAGGTCTCTCTCTGCAATCTTACCCTGGGAGGTTCAGCAGCAATTGGCAACCTGAACACAGCGTCGGTATCTGCATGGAGGGTGGACGAAGAGGTACAGGAACATGGGGAAAGTGTTGCAGAAATCACAGCCCCAAGCAGCAACGCCGCAACTGATTTGACCCCAAGGCAGTCAACATGGCTGCAAGAGAAGCATCTGTCTGCGTATTATTCTTCAGGACTTTCATGCTGTTCTAGCAAGGTTTCACCCCAAACACCCCAAGCTGCAGCCTCTCACCTTCAAATCAGCCCCTCTATTCCCTTGAGCAATAAGTTTGCTCTCTTGGAGGATGACATGCACTCATCACAGGAGGATCTTTCCCAGCAAATTTCAGATGAACATCCCTCTAATTTGGGCCTTGTGCCTCAGGGAAGTATTTCTGCCGATACTTCATGGGCAGAAGTTGTTGCAAGTTCCCCACTCAAATCTTTAGAGCTGCCCAAAAAGAAATGTAGGGCAAAGACCAAAAGCAAGAACATCAATAGTCACAATCCTGCTAATAATTCTAAGATGTCATGAGCTTATATGGTCAGTAATATGGTCACAGTTGCTATATCTTGCTAGGTTTTGCTTCCAGGATACTTAAAGGAGTGCCAGTACACTTTTCTGCCTGCCGCCCGCCTGATCTATGCTACCTGGTTGCTTTTAATCTCAGCGGTGCAGAAAGAAAGGCTGTATATCAAGCGGTACGATCAATTTACTTTTTGTTGCAATGTTTAAATGAGCAGCTTAAAGGTCTTCAAGGGAACTTTGGTATATCAGCAATGCTTTTCTAACTCATTATTTTAGTGTTAGATCTTACACATTACCTCACTAAACAGGCTGTCTGTATCTAGCCTTTTACTCTCCAGTTTAGCAGTGCATCAGGTTTATAGTCTTTTGGTTGTTCAGTTGCATATCTTCAATCAGTATGCATACTGATTATTGCCTTTTCTTTTTCCATATGTGAATTATTATATATTACAAGGCAACCTACCCCTTCCCTCTCCTGATGACAAGTTCTTAAGTATTATTGGCAACTACATTTAATCTATCTCCTTCCCTTCGCTCCATTATTCTTACTACCTCCTGTTTACAATATGGAACTTTCATTAGCACTCAAAGAGGTGGGCTATGTTTGGTGTACTGTTGCAAAGGATTGTCAATCTACATCTTTCTTATGCTCCTTATTTTACTGGAAGCTTACAGATATTATAGAAATCCACTGCTGTGTGGTACCTCCTATTTTGGGGCTCACTGGGCCTAGTCTTCTAGACCTAGTCACCCCATATAACACCTATTTAGGCAATTTTTGAGTAATCGGAGCTGATCTTTGCTATGACTATCTCGTCTGTCTACAGTTATCAACAAAGCCTATACCTCTCCACATAATCCTGATTTGCATTTGGCTCAGGGTGTAAGGGGTTAAATTGACTTCCCCTTTCTTCTTTCTCCCTCAATATTGTATTTATTATGTATTTATTCTGTTGCACTGCAAAGTATACTCAAAGTCACTCTAATATGGTAATGATCTACTTTTCCTTTTATATTTGTTCATTTGCATTCCACCTGGCTCCCTGAATTCCTTGCGCTATGTCTAGGCTGTACTGGCATCTCGTATATGGTTCTTTAATTTACCGTTATTTCAAGTTGGTATATCTTGTACTAGTACTACTAATGTTTATAAATAAGTTCTAGTGTTTAGCTTTATCCTTATACCTCGTCCTGTTAGCTTAGAATTAAGCTGAGGTTATTACTGTCCCCTGCCTTTCTTGGTATTATTCCCTTTCAGTTTAGCTTACCAAGAATACTTACTTTATGATATTACTGGGATCAGACTTAGGTGTGGGCCTATATTTATAACCTGTCCTCCCTAGTCTCCTCCCTACATCAACGCCTCAGAGTGTGGTGAGAGAGTCTCTTAGCCAGTTGGCTGACTCATATCTCCTCACACCCATTAAACGTTTTCTTTGTTATTTAGCTTACTAGTATTGTTGTTGTTGTTAATGACTTTTCACCTTCCCCATCTCTGTTCGAACTTTAATAAGATATCTGTGTTACTCATGTATCATACATCTCACCTTTTTTGGCTTGAATGTTCCTGCCACTCTCTGCATATACGTAAGCTCTCTATATTGTATTCTAATCATCCTCCGCCTCATTTATTTGTCCCTTCACACTCCAGCGATTATTCCCTTTCTTTAACACTAACAATATGAATGACATACTTTTATATACATGGAATGTGAAGGGACTTAATTCTCCTTGTAAGCGGAGCAAATTCTTTCACATCTCAAAAAACATAAAACACACATTGCTTTCCTTCAAGAAACAAAATTATTAGCAGAGGATGTTCATAGACTTAAAAAAGATTGGGTCAGTCAGATCTACGAATCATCCCATACCTCAAAAAAAAGAGGAGTTGCTATTCTTATTCATAAGAGTCTCAAATAGTCCCTTGTGAACTCCGTTTCTGATACTGATGGCAGATGGGTGATGCTCAAACTGAATACCAACTCTGGTCCTCTTCTGCTTGTTAATATCTACTGTATGCACCCAACTCCGATTCCCCGGAGTTTTTTCATAATTTAGCTCAACAGATTCTATCCTTTAACACTGATAATACACCCGTTATTCTTGTAGGGGATCTTAACTTAGCTTTAGAAGCCGGCATTGATAGAAGTAGCCCCACTACAGAGGCCCACCCTAGAAGTATTAAAGCCCTTTCATTACTAATGCAAGATGTTGGATTAGCTGATGTATGGCACCTCCTTCACCCCTGTGATTCAGAATTTACTTTTTACTCCTCTCTACATAAGACATACAGTAGAATTGACTACTGGTTAGCATCTCCTGCTATAATGGAAAAACTATTGATTCATCCATCTCTCCCATCATAATCTCGGACCATTCCCCTGTCAAATTGCAACTTTTGTGGGGCTCATTAGCACCTAAATCTTTTTACTGGCGACTGGACCCTCTCCTTCCCAAGGATCCCAATTTCTTACCCATGATCAAAGCACAAATTCAGGACTTCCTCTTTCACAATACCCCAACTGAATCTTCTATGTCCTCTGTATGGGAAGCTCTTAAAGCTACGATTTGAGGTAAAATTATCAGTTATGCTGCACATAGGAAAAGAGTAAGGGAACAGCAACTGTCTGACTTGGAAAAATCTCTTAAGGCTAAAGAAAATGTATACTTTTCTTCTAATAAGCACTGTCCTGATTCTCAACTTCATCTTGAAATTCTTCAACTTAGAGTTAAAATTAACGAATTAATTTCTCGTAAAACCGAACTGGCCTTGTTTAAACCTAAATATAAGTTTTGGGAACACGGCAATAAAAATGGGACACTCCTCTCTTACCAGCTCAAAGCACAACAAATGGAATGACACATCCTAAGCCTAAAAGATGAACACGGTACAATTCACTCCGACAACCCTTCTATAAATCATATCATGAAAACCTTTTATCAAAAACTATACTCTAACACAAATCCTCCATCTACTTTACAAATTTAACAGTTCATAGAAACATAGAAACATAGAAGTTGACGGCAGATAAGGACCGCAAGGCCCATCCAGTCTGCCCATTTCTTTTTCTACCTTATAAATGTGCCATCGGCCTTTGCGATGTCAGTGACCTATCTATTCATAGTCATTTGTATTGCTCCCTTATGCCTATCCCATGCCTGTTTGAAGCCCTGCACTGTATTCATAGCCACTACTTCTGTGGTAAGCCATTCCATGCATCTACCAACCTTTCTGTGAAAAAGAATTTCCCACATTCCCCTTAATCGGCCTCCCTCTAATCTCATGCTGTGTCCTCTTGTCCTGCTATTTTTCTTATATTTAAACATGTTAGACTCTTTCACCTTGTTTATGCCCTTAAGGTGTTTAAATGTCTCGATCATATCACCTCTCTCCCTCCTTTGCTCAAGGGTATACATATTGAGCTCCGTTAATCTGTCCTCATATGTCTTCTGATGCAGTCCCTGCACCATTTTGGTTGCCCTTCTCTGGACTGCCTCAATTTGGTTAATGTCCTTGTGAGGTGTGGCCTCCAATACTGCGCAGTACTCAGATGGGGCTAACCAATGTCTTGTACAGAGGATTATTACCTCCCTCTACGACTTGTGATACCCCTACTAATACACCCCTAACACCCCTAGCCTTACCTACTGCTTTAGAGGTCTGCTTGGATGATTTCAGGTCATCAGTGATGATGATGCCCAAGTCTCTTTCTTCCTTTGTGACTGCTAGCAACTCCTCCCAGCCTATAAGTGGCTTCAGGGTTTCTCTTCCCTATGTGCATGATTTTGCACTTTGCATTAAATCCAGTTGCCACTCTTCTGACCATTCTGCTAGTTTATCCAGATCTCTTCTCATTCTGCCCACCCCATCTGGATCATCTACTCTGTTGCAGATCTTGGTGTCATCTGCAAACAGACAAGCCTTACCCTCTAGTCCATCTGCTAGGTCACTAATGAAGATGTTGAATAGGACTGGCCCCAGGACTGATCCCTGAGGTACCCCACTTGTGACTTGCATCTCTTCTGACTGTATACCATTTACCACCACTCTGTTTTCTGCCAGTCAACCAGTTTGCCACCCAGTTGACCAACTTCTCACCCACCCCGAGCCTACCTAGCTTATTTATCAATCTTCTATGTGGAACAGTGTCAAAAGCTTTGCAGTCAAGGTAGGCGACATCAACTGCTCCCCTTGGTCCACACTCTGGTTACCCAGTCAAAGAAATCTATGAGATTAGTTTGACAGGACCTTCCTTTGTAAACCCATGCTGTCTTGGATCCTGTGCCCTATGGATTCCAGGTGTTGCACTATCCTTTCCTTAAGGAGTGCTTCCATAATCTTGCCCACTACTGAGGTAAGACTGACCGGTCTGTAGTTCCCCGCCTCCTCCCTGCTACCACTCTTGTGGAGGGATCACATGAGCCCTTCTCCAGTCTTCTGGGACCTCTCCTGTGCTCAGAGACTCACTAAACAATTCTGCTAATGGCTCTGCTAGTTCCTCCTTTAGCTCCTTAAGTACCCTGGGATGTATGCCATCAGGTCCCATTGCCTTCTCCACCCTGAGCTTAGCGAGCTCTTGTAGGACCCTTTCTTTTGTGAAGGGAGTAGTGCTCACCCCCCTCCCCCCTGTGTCCATGGTGCTGAGCTGTGGGCCCTGCCCTACCTTCTCTTCAGTGAATACTGAGCAAAGTATCTATTTAGGATAGATGCCTTTACAGGGTCTCCTCCTCACATGCTCCCTTTTCTCCATTAAGCTTAGCAATACCCCTCTGGACTTTCTCCTTTCACTAATGTATCTATAGAAAGTCTTGTCACCTTCTTTTACTGTTTGTGCTAGTGTTTCCTCAGTTTGGGACTTTGCCTGCCTTACTGCCTTACCTGCTTCCCTTAGGGCAGTTTGGTATGCCCCCTATCTTCATCCCGCTGTGTTCCCTTATATTTTCTGAAGGCCAGCCTTTTGGCTCTGACCTTTTCTGCTACTGTATTTGAGAACCAAAGTGGTTTCCTTCTTCTTTTGCACTTCCTTTTCTGTCTAACACAATGGGATGTTGCTTCAAGTATTGTATCCTTAATGCTTGCCCACTTTGCCTGTACCTCCTCACCTGTGTTTCTTTTTGCCAGGGCTAGCTTAACTCTGTTGGCCATCTTATCAAAGTCAGCTCCTCTGAAGTCCCATATTTTGCCTTGGAATGGGATGATTTAGATGTAGTAGCCAAATTGAACATACCATGTGATGGTCACTGGCCCCCAGGTGACCTTCTACCTGGAGATCTGTGATCCCTTCTTTGTTAGTCAGTACTAGATCTAGGATAGCCCTGTCTCTTGTGGTTGCTGTACCAGTTGTTTGAGGCCCTCCCCGCAGGAATCCACTATGAGTCTAGTTCTGGCAGATGTTCTTGCTGGTATTGACCAATCTGTATCTGGCATGTTGAAGTCTCCATTATCAGAACCTCCCTTTAGCTGTCATGTTTTGTATATCTTCTAACAGTAATGTGTCTATGTCCTCCCTCTGGTCTGGGGCCTGTAGACAACCCCAGTTCTTATGGCTGTCCCATTTCCTGTTTCCAGGGTGACCCACAGTTCTTCTGGCTCCTTATGTGTATTCTGAATTTCTGTAGCTTTGATATTTTCATTAACATACAGGGCCACTCCTCCCCTTTTGCACTTCGGTCTCTTCTGAACAATACATAGCCAGGTACTGAAGTCTCCCAAGTGGTGGTTACTGGTAAACCACGTCTCACTAATTGCTACTATGTCCAGTTTAGCCTCTGACATTATTGCCTGCAGGTCTGGGATCTTATTTCCCAGGCTGTGAGCATTTGTGTACATGATTTTCCATTGGCCAGATTTTGGTGTGTTAGTTGTTGGGTGAGGTTTGGCATTACCCCTGTGCATCGTATGGGGAGACAAACCTTTTTTCTTACCTGGTGATGCAAATGAATGGCAAACACACTGAATTCCAGTTTGACCACTAGCTGAGGGGGGAGGGGTGTTCTTCCCATTCAACGTGTGGGGTGCTGCACCTCTCCCATTTGCTAGTTTAAATATTCTGCAAAGACGTCAAACTTCTGCCCCAATGCACTGACTCTCTTTAGTCAGATGCAGTCCATCAAATTTAAAGAACTTTCGCTCCCAGAACTGTTGCCAGTTCCCTACAAATCTGTGTCCTTTTCCTGGCACCAGTCCTTGAGCCACGTGTTTTAGCTCCCTATCTCCCTTCTCTGACCTTCCGTCCATCTGCTCCCTTCTCCCAGACTGGCAGGATCTCAGAGAAGGAGATGCCGACGAAATAGATGATAGTTTGTCACCCAGCCTAGTCAGGTGTTCCTTGGTCTCCACAACTGACCGGCTGGCGGAGATCGTAGTCCCTATGTGTACTAGGACATCAATGTTTCTCCTGCTTTGTGAACAATTTTAGCAATGCGGTCAGTGTCTCTCCATGCTGATGTACCTGGGAGACATCTGACCATCACCCTGGCTGGAGATGGGTATCAACTCCCGAATCATGGAGTCTCCTATGATCAGAAGTTTTTGGATTTCCTTTGTGCTAGTTTAGTTTTGGTTCCTGATTTGGGTGAGTATTGTTGTGCTAGCTCCTGTGCCGCAGTGTCCTGCTCTGCAGTGTCTTCTGCCTCTTTATTTGATTTCAGAGATAGAGGCAGATACCTGTTTGTAGTGTTTATATGGTTTTTGGAGGTAATGTGTTGGAGAGCAGAGAGTGATGGGGCACCTGATTTGCTCCTCCTAACCACCTGCCAAGTTCCTTAAATCGTTACATCTTCCTCATCTTTCTACTCTTCAAACAAATTATTTAGATGAACCCTTCTCACTTCAGGAAATCCAGAAAGTTTTGTCTTCCTTGAAATCTGGCAAATCCCCTGGGGGTGATGGATTCCCTGTCGATTTCTATAAAATGTTTCCCGACAACTTATGTCCCCTTCTTCTTAATGTTTATCAAGAAGCTTCCAATACTGGCAAGCCTCCCCCATCTTGCACCAAAGCAATCATAACCCTAATCCCTAAGAAAGAAAAAGACCCTACTCACCCCACAAGTTACAGGCACACCTCTTTATTAAACACGGATGGGAAGATAGTTGCTAAACTACTAACTTATTGACTTGAATCCTTGATTCCCAAGCTAACTCATTGTTCTCAAGCTGGTTTTATTAAACATAGATCTGGTTCTGATCACCTACGTTCCTTATTTAATTTAATTCACAAAGCCAAATCCCTCAAAACACCAGCTGCAGCCATAGCTATTGATTTCGAGAAGGCCTTTGATTCCTTAAACTGGGACTACCTTCATCAAGTTTTATCTTATTTCGGTCTTTCTCATACTTTTTGCTCCTTGATCAAGCTATTATATAACTCCCCTGTTGCTAATGTACTTACTAATTCCCCCCTTTCCTCTTACTTTCATCTAGCAAGGGGAACTAGACAAGGCTGTCCCCTGTCACCTTCCCTGTTTATTTTAGCCATGGAACCCCTGACTGCTTGTTTACATCACTCTTCTGACATTATGGGCATACCTGTGAGCAATTCAAGATAAGTTTCTCTCTCTCCTACGCGGATGACCTCTTAATCTTACTCGAAAACCTGAATGAGGCTGGACCCCTGTTGGTGGATTTGCTTAATAATTTTACTAACATTTCTGGCCTTGCTTTGAATTATGGCAAATCACAAACTATGCCCCTTAATGACCAATGTAAAAACTTTACGAACATACCTCTTGGATTCTGCTGGTCCCCACAGGGTATAACATATCTAGGAATCAAAATTAGTAGTAACTTAGGGAAGATATGGGACATTAACTTCAACCCCTTATTTGATAACATCAAAACAATTCTGGACAGATGGAAGCTTCTTAATCTCTCTTTCATGGGGAAAATTGCAGCCATTAAGATGTCCATTTCTCCCAACATTCTTTACGTCTTTACCAATATTCCTTTAGTCTTACCATCCTCCTTTTTGCTAAAATTGATAAATTAATAGGTAACTTTATCTGGGATGGGAAACCACTGAGATTTAACCACAACAAACTTCGATCACATTAGAAAAAAGGGGGATTCGGACTCCACTGGTTCAAAGACTACCTCTGGGCTTTCCGAATGGCCCAAACCATTAAATGGTTTCAGAAACCCTCCCCTCATAGAAACATAGAAACATAGAATTTGACAGCAGATAAGGGCCGCTTGGCCCACCCAGTCTGCCCATTTCCCTACCTGATGGATAAGCTGCAGATCCTAGTTAACCAGCAGCCTACTTCTTCCACTCCACCCCCTAGAATTGCCTTATGACTGTCCCATGCATGCTTGAATTCCACCACTGTTTTTGACTCCACAACCTCCTCTGGAAGGCCGTTCCATACATCCACAATCCTCTCTGTGAAAAAATACTTCCTTAAAATACCTCTGAGCCTCCAGCCTTCTATCTTCAAATTGTGCCCCCTTGTTCTTGCACACCTCTTTTTTTGAAAGATGCTACCCTCTTGGACTTTGTTGATTCCCTTGAGGTACTTGAAGGTTTCTATCATGTCTCCCCTCTCCCTCCTTTCCTCGAGGCTATACATATTAAGCTCCTTAAGTCTCTCTTCATATGTCTTCCGTTGCAGACCCTGCACCATTTAGTGCCTTCCTCTGGACAGCTTCCATCCTGTTATGTCTTTGTGAGATTGGGTCTCCAGAATGCACACAGTACTCAGATGTGGTCTCACCCAGCTGTCTGTACAGAGGATAATATCTTCTTGTTTTCTACTGGTGATGCCTCTTCCTATGCATTCCAGTATCCCCCCAGCCTTCCTTACTGCCCTCTCACATTGCTTGCCCACCTTTAGGTCATCTGATATGACTACCCCCAGGTCCCTTTCCATTTTTGTTGTTGTTAGTATCTCACCCCTCATTGTGAACTCTTCCCCTGGGTTTTGTTTCCCAGGTGCATTACCTTGCACTTCTTAGCATTGAATCTAAGCTGCCATACATTTGACCATTCCTCTAACCTTGCCAAGTCCCTTCTCATCCTTTCCACCCCACCTTGTGCATCAACTCTGTTGCAGATTTTTGTGTCATCTGCAAAGAGACATACTTTTCCTTCCAGACCCTCTGCAATGTCGCTTATAAAGACATTGAAGAGGACCAGCCCTCACTCACCACTATGGGTTGCAATGGAATCTGCATTGTGCCTGGGAGGAGTTCCCACTTCCTTCATTTTTAATCCCATTTCCTCTAAACTAAAATCTCACTCAACTATATCATCCTCTGTTCTTTATTGGAAACTAACCCACAAATTCCTGAAATCCAATCCAACACCCTGGTTTTATGCCCCCTTATGGGGCAAGCCACTGCTCACTCTAGAAGATCACCTAGTTTTCTGTCGTACATGGAGGAACAAAGGCATTTTCTTTCTTGGAGATATCATGGACCAGAATGCACTCACTCTTAGATCATTCTCAGACTTGCAGGTCACATGGAAACTTCATAAACAGGACTTCTGGAAGTTTTTACAAATTCGGGCTGCTTATAACACTGTCTCTAGTTTAGTGTATAGGCATACTCTTCTAAACCCATACATCTCCCACTGGACTAATTTATCAGTAAAATTAAATAGCTCCATTTACAAAGACATTATTGATAATCTCCCTGATCAGTCTATACAGGCCAAAAATAAATGGAGTACTCTTCTTAACTACAATATTTCAGAAGCACAATGGAGTAATTGTTGGCGTATTGCACATAATACCTTTAAAGATGCCCATAGTTCTTATACAAACTAAAATCCTACATCTTAGGTATAGAACCATCTCTGTGCCTCAACGAATGGGCCTATTAAATAATAATAATTGCTGGCACTGCAATTTGGCCAATGGGGATCTACTTCATATCTTGTGTTCTTGCGCTCCCATTAATAAGCTCTGGCATTAAGTCTGTTTACTTGCCTCCAGAGTAACAGGACACAAACTACCTTTTGACCCCAAGCTATTCCTTCTAGGCATCCTTAACCCCAATAGCTCTTTCCTCTCTCATGCACATTTTACATGGCTAAAAATACTTTCTCTCCTGGTCAAATGTCTGATTTTTATGAAATGGAAATCAACTCTGGTGCCTTCTCTTTCAGATGTTCTTCAAAGCCGCTCTCAGTATGTCTCCCTAGTCCGATTATCTCATGTTACTCATAATCGACTCACTGTATATGGCAGATGTTGACAGGATTACTTCAAGAACATCAAACCTAGTTCTTCTAGACCCTAATTCTTAGGGATATTTAGCCCTCCTTCTTATTTTGCTCTCAGATTAGGTTTTCTCGAGACTTTTGTGCATAGATTTCTCCTCTTTTTTTCCTTCTTCCTTGTTTTCTCCCTCTCTCCTTTCCTTCTTCCTTGCTTTTTTCTCACTTCTTTCTTTCCTTGCACATGTTTCTCTTATCTGCACCGCTCCATTACTGAACATTGTTCATACTACCACATTTATCACTTTTGCAATTTACTGAAAGCCTTGCCATAGCCTACCCTAGCATGTATTTCGTACATGGTTGCTATTTCTGATCCTATAATACCCTATTGATTGTAACCCTTCTGCTCTCCACTTACATCCTGTCTAGGTTTGTGTTTTCTTATCAATACATGTATATAAGGCTTCTCCAATACGTTCACCCTAAATACTGTGTTTTATTAAGTGATATTTTATACCTTTCATGGAGGATAGTCTTCTATTGTATTAGATGTGTGCTTTCTTATATACTCGAATTTCAATAAAAAGATAAAGTAAAAAAACAATTATAATAATATTTCCACATACGTCAGTGGCACTCAGCCGGGTGCCATGTCTCTGCTGGTAATGGCCAGTTTTTCCCTGACACCCCACCTGCCATCTCCAGTGCCCCTAGTGTACACCTCCTGCTCCCAGTACTACAGCACCCCACTGGCACAACCCAGTTAGACCACTTCCTGGTTGGTCTAACTGGTTCCCCTTGCTGTGTCCATGGTGGGGCTTTGAAAATTCCAGAAAAGGGGATGTAGCAGTCCCACCATGGTGTGAGTGCACCTGGTTCTTTGGTGCAATCTGTAATGCAAGGGGATTTTGACGCAGCTGCCTCTGGACTGGATGCAGGCAGCCGTAGAAGACACAAGTTGTGACGCAAGTCACCTCTTATGTCAAACTATTTAGATGCAAGTCCGTTATGTCCCTCTAAACCCTTTGAAAATTTGGACCACTATGTATTCCTACTCAACAATAGTAGGTTCCTACATCAATTATGACAAAAAGTGTTGCTAAAAGTGTTGCTATTGAAGAGCAACTCTGCATTTCAGCATGTGCTTTCATAAATAAGATGCTTCAGATGTTACAATTTACTAGAAAATAAGTAAGCAATAACCCACGACAGGGTGTGCTGTTATTAGGGATTAACGCACACCTGATGCATTGTGAGGCACGAGGTTGTAGACCGAGTGTCCTCACAGCACCCGGGTGTGCGTTAATCCCCAATAACAGCACACCCTGGAGTGGGTTATTGTGCTTATACCATGGGTTATGTTTAAACAACAAGGAAATATCAAAAAAGCTATTTTTTGCTGTTTAAACAGCAAAAAAGGTACTGTATCCTGCCATCTTGCAAAATTTTCTCTAACAAATAATGCATCCTGCATTGCTGTTATGCACATAGGAATGTCACAGATACACCACTGATATGATCTGTGACATCACTTGTGCATAACATGTACTCCTACACTTACTAAAACATGCACAGCCCCCACCCCCCCACAGACATACACATGCAATATTGTGCCCTGACAGCACTCTACCATGCTGTGCCTCTACAACACTTACTAACCAACTCTTTTCTTGCTCAGAACCCTCACACTGATGGCACTCCAGCAGCCTTTGACTACTTTGCCCTCACACAGAGAAACAGAGCGAGACAAAAACACACCTACCTACTGACTATCTCTCTATCACTGCTCAGCGGCCACATCTGTCTGTCTCATTCTCTCTGCAATTAGGGTGCACTGTTTTCACACTGCAATAAGCTTGGTGGGGTGGATGTACAGACAGACTGCAGTACTGGGGAACACACACTGACTGAGGGGAAGCATCAAAGACAGACGGAGAAGAGACAGGACAAGTCTGGATATTGACCGACGGCACAGATGGGCTCTTACCAGATGCAGCAGCAGTACCACTGTCCCCGGAGCACTGTGCGGATTGCACAAGCCACTTTGCTCCATGATAACACTGCAGCCCCATGGGGGATGACAGGATAGACTCACGGTGAGTGGATACCACACTGCAGCTCATGATAGGGAGTGGACACTGGTGGGGGGGGACTCTGTCTCTCTTAGCTCTGTGGGACAGGTGACACACTAGACAAAATGCACCTTTCATTGGAAGCTGGGGGAAGAGAGACATGGCACCGATCGAACCACAATGACTCCCTGTCCATCTCCCTCACTCTCTCTCTCAGCCTGTCATCTATGTCACTTGCTCTCTTGGTCACATTTCCAAGTCACTGCATGTCTTAACACACAGGAGTACAGTGTATCACTGGGGGGGGCACAAATTTCACATTACCCACAGGTGTCTGACTGCTGAGTGCAGGACGGGGAGCACACATCGCGGGGTGGGGTGTGGGGACGGTACACCAAATGCTGTTAGGACATCAATGACAGAACTCTGGCACACAGACAGGCACTCCCTCTCCCACTGACTGAGCGGTATCCAGTGATCCTCTGGGTGGGTGGGCAAGACAAGCTGCTCCCACTGTCTTTCACAGTCTCTCTCTTGCTCTCTCTTTCCATACCCATGCAAAATACCAAGGGACAGCAGACTGCAGTGGCACACTCTCCCTCTCACGCTGTTCCTGTTGTCTCTCACACTCTGTCCCCATACCCATGCAACATGCAAAGGGACAGCAGAGTGAAGTAGCACACTCTCCCTGTTGCTACTCACTGTCTGTGGGGGGAATTAAATGGCTGCCGCTCACTGATGCTCTGCCAGGACAGTAAAGAAGTGTGGGTTGTGAGCAGGGATCATGCCACCAGGACTGCTCAGATTAACTGTGCCGATATTGCTGGTTAATGCATGGCCACGCATCTCGAGTGGACCAATGAGGTTCGACGTTTTCAACAACCCAGGTTATAAATCTTTTTTATTTTCAATGTTCCTTTCCAAGATTTACAGCACATCTTGTAGTCTATCTAAAAAGTTTGTATAGAAAATATTTTAAAACATTTGCCTCTCTCCAGTAAACCTCACAGTGCCTTTGTTTATGACATCATAGTGCTCACCATGACAACAGACTTGTGTCACAAACAGCAATTGTGTGGTTAGCAGGGGAGAGTCAGATATATTTTGAAAGACTCACTGAAATCAGTGCTGTATTATCTTTTCTGTTTATGCCTCCCCCGTGGTGGGTACAGGCTATCCTTCTCACTGACTCCCCCAGCCCTGTCATCTGTCATCTCAGGAACTTATCTCAGTCCCTTTACTTCCTCCACAGCTTAGCCCTCATGGCAGAGTTCGAGGGCTACCACCAACAAAATGGATCCAGTTTCTGAGAGAGGGCCTTGTAGTGAAGTGTGGAGCCTGCAAGAGGTTGGTGCCATCCTGTGCTACATTCAGCCATTTTTCCTCCATTTTCTCCCCAGAAGAAATGGACATGCAATGCTGTCCAGATGTACCATGCACTCTTCTGTACATAGGATGTCACCGGATGCCATTCCTCCATTCCCTAAGTTTTGGTCGCTGGCTGCCTGCACTCCTAGATGCCACTAGGGGCCAGACATATGCCAGAATTTGAATCCCTCCCTCACCAGAGGAGGAGTGTAGTCCACTGGATGCTTAATCCTCCTCTCCCTGGCCAACCCCTAGTGACCCGAGTCTGTTCACAAACCTGGGTCGCAGGTGCGGTGGCAGGTAGGGCACAGTGCCTCAGCTCTCCATGCCACCAGGCAAGCAGTGCTGCATTATCCATACAATATTTAGTAACCAACAGCAGGGAAATGTAAAAAAAAATAACAGATAACTAGAAAACAAAAAAGCTAAAACATAACTGTTGTAATTCTGGTGTTTTTAAGCTTTTTATTATAATAGAGACTTGCTCTCTAAGATAGGCACTCTACAAGACTAGGACACACCTGTGCAGGTAGCTGGAATTACTGGTAAAAATGTGGGGCCTTATGTTTAATCACCTGAATGAGGCTTTATTAAACTGGCAACTGTGTATTCAGATGGCAGAACATAAACTGACTATTTAGAAAAAAGCAGTATCTAAATTCAAGCAATTTTATTTAATTAAGACATTGCTATTGCCATGTGTTACCTTTTTAAGTTATGTGTTTCTTCCCCCAAGGAGGTAGACACAGAGTTATAAAGTATATTTTTTCAAGGGTTGTTGTGATTCAGGCTAATCCCTGTGAAAAGGGAAGTAACATATAAAACACCTGAACAGGGTGGTGATATGGTGCACCCATTAGTGTTTTCCGTTAGTATTTTTAAAATTTAACTTCAGTCCTTTGTGGCTGCCATACACTTTGGGCCTCTTTAATAAAAGATTGGCTTGTGTCATCCCTCTCTAACTGGACTAATGGTACTTTTGAATGTCTTCGGAAAGATTATACACACTTACTGCCCATGTATATTAGAACAGTTTTTAAGAAGCTTAAAATATGGAAAGTAACATATTTGGGTGAAGGTTGGAGCAGCGCTGGTGGAAATCTGGCCTTGATGCCGACAGGCATAGGCTGATGTCACATTATGCAAACTACCAATCAGTGATCTACCATAAGAAGGCAGAGTTCCTGTCTGGGGAGATTACTGCTGCACAGACTCGACCAGCTCAGCTCTTCAGAACTGTGGACAGGCTGTGCAATCCAGTCTGTTTGCTGCTTCAGAGGGCTTTGTCAGAGGAGAAGTGTGACGAGTTTGCTTGCTTCTTTGCAGATAAGGTTGCTGACATCAGATCAGAGATCCACACAGTGCATTCCAATCAGGGTGGGTGGTGGTGATTGGCAGGAGGCCACGATGCCTTGGACTAGTTGTTCAGCTTTTGGACAGGTGGTGATCTCAGATGTCATGATGGTCATACAGAATATGTGGCCAACCTGCTGTGGTTTGGACCTGGGCCCAATGCATCTTATTGTGGGATGTGTTGAGGTCATCAGCCAGGTCCTAGCTGAGATAGTCTGGTGTTCGTTAGAGACCAGGGAGTTTCCTGGCTCTCTGAAGGAGGCGGTGGTGACACCACTCCTCAAGAAACCTTCTCTTGACCCGGATTGTCTTGCGAACTACAGGTCTGTCTCTAACCTCCCTTTTTGTGGGGAAGGTTGTCAAGAAGGTGGTCGTGCTGCAGCTGGAGGATCATCTTGCCATCCATGACATCTATGATCCCTTCCAGTCAGGATTTACAAAGAGGCATAGTACTGAGACTGCTCTTGTCCGGGTGCTCAATGCCCTCCTTATAGCGAGAGATCGGAGGAGCAAGTCCATCTTGGTCCTCCATGATCTCTCCACGGTGTTCAATACCGTGGACCATGGGATTTTGCTGGAGTAACTGGGTGATCTGTGGACTGGCAGGGATGGTTCTCAGATGGTTTAAATCTTTCCTCATGGGCAGGTTGCAGAGAGTTGCATCAGGGATTTATTCCTCTGACACTTTTTCCCTGCCATGTGGGGTCCCGCAGGGCTCTCTGCTTTCTCCCATGTTGTTCGCAGTGTATATGATGCCACTGTGGAACACTGTAAGGTGGTATGGGCTGAGTTTTCACTGCTATGTGGATGATACTCAGCTGTACATGTTCTTTGTACCTGGATAGGATACTGCAGTCTCGGTATTTAACAACTGCCTGTTCGAGATCCAAGACTGGATGAGTGCCAACTGGCTGAAGCCGCATTCTGACAAGACTGAAGTGTTGTGGACCTGAGTCATCGAGTAGAGGGATCTTCAGTGGAGTGGGCAACTGGTCTTGTACTGGGTGGCTGCCAGATGATGGCCTCTGAACAGGTGCAGAGTCTGGGTATTATTTTTGTTGAGGGGCTGACCCTGAAGTCTCAGGTGTCATGCGTTGTCAAGACCTCATTTTACTGTCTGAGGAATACAGAAACATAGATACATAGAATTTGATGGCAGATAAGGACCGCTTGGCCCACCTAGTCTGCCCATTTCCCTACTTAACAGATAAGCTGCAGATCCTAGTTAACCAACAGCCTACTTCCTGCTACCCCCCCACTAGAATTGCCTTATGTCTGTCCCATGCATTCTTGAATTCCTTCACTGTTTTTGACTCTATGACCTCCTCAGGAAGGCTATTCCATGCATCTACAACCATCTCTGTGAAGAAATGCTTCCTCACATTACCTCTGAGCTGTTCCCCCTCTATCTTCAAATTGTGCCCCCTTGTTCTTGCACATCTCTTTTTTTAAAAGATGCTACCCTCTTGGACTTTGTTGATTCCCTTGAGGTATTTGAAAGTTTCTATCATGCCCCCCCCTTTCCTCAAGGCTATACAGCTTAAGCTCCTTGAGTCTTTCCTCATATGTCTTCTGGTGCAGACTCTGCACCATTTTGGTTGCCCTCCTCTGGACAGCCTCCACCCTGTCTATGTCTTTGCGGACATGAGGTCTCCAGAACTGTACACAGTACTCCAGGTGTGGTCTTACCAACTGTCTGTAAAGAGGGCCAACAACTTACTGTTTTCTACTGGTGATGCCTCTCCCTATGCATCCCAGTATCCCCCCAGCCCTCCTTACTGCCTTCTCACATTGCTTGCCCACCTTTAGATCATCTGATATGACTACCCCCAGGTCCCTTTCCATTTTTGATTGTTGTTAGTATCTCACCTCCATTGTGCACTCTTGCCCTGGGTTTTTGTTTTCCAGGTGCATTACTTTGCACTTCTTTGCACTGAATCTAAGCTGCCTACATTTGACCATTCCTCCAACCTTGCCAAGTCCCTTTTCATCCTTTCCACCCCACCTTGCGTATAAATCCTGTTGCAGATCTTTGTGTCTTCTGCAAAGAGACATACCTTCCCCTCCAGTCCCTCCACAATGTCACTTATAAAGACATTAAAAAGGACCGGATGCAATATTGAATCCTGCGGTACCCCACTAGTAACCCTCCTTTCTTCACTGTGGACTCCATTTACTATTACCCACTGTGTCCTGTTGTCCAGACAGTGTTTTACCACAGTATCACCTGGATTAAGCACATGTTTCCTCCTGACAATCTTCAGACACTGGTCCATGCCTCTGTGACCTCCCACTTGGACTACTGCAACTCCCTGTACCTAGGGCTTCCAGGGGGGGATATCCACTGCTAGCAGCTAGTGCAGAATGCGGCAGTCAGGTTACTGACTGAGCTTTCTTGATCTAGCCATATTACACCTGTGGTGCGCAAGCTGCATTGGCTGCAATTTTGGTGCAGGATCACCTTTCAGGTCGACTTGCCGACCTATAAAGCTCTATACCGACTGGGACCATCATACCTGCAAGAGTTTCTGTGCCCCTACTGCTCCTCCTGTCTGCTCTACCAATGAGGGATTGCTAGAGATTCCCTGGGTGCGGTTGAAGACATCTGGGGCTTGTGCATTTGCCTATGTGGTACCCACCCTGTGGAATTCTCTACCTCATCAGGTTCGGGAGTGCCTGGCAGTGGAGAACTTCAAAGTTGCACTGAAATTCCACCTATTCAGGCTTGCCTTTCCATAATCAGATGTATGTTTTCTGCTGTGATTATTGACTTTGATTATCTACAGTTTCATATTGTTTTATAGTGTTTTTATTGTAATGTGCTTTGATACCTATGAATTGCGCTATATAAAGTTGTTATTATTATTTGAAAATGATCTCAAAAACTAGGAAGCAAATATATGACTTAGTTATTAAAACCCAACTTTAGAACTAAAACACAGCCCACAGTCTAATGTGTTCGATGCCACAAACCAGTTAGTGAACCCAAGATTGTCTAGAGTTATGTGGAATATAAAAGAAGTAAAAGAAGTAGAAAGATGGGTGCACAAATGAAATAACAAGCAAAACAAGTTGCTGCTCAGTGATTTATTGTGCAAAAGGCAAAGTACAAGTTACAAGCCCCAGCGCTTCGAGTTCATGCGGGCTCTTCATCAGGGGAGGAGTAGTGTGGGCTATAGTATGGTCAAGAATTCATGGGAAAATACCAGTAAGAGATTCCCACAAACATAACACATTGGCAGAAAAGGAATGTCCTCATCCTTCTTGCTCAGGAGTTTTAGAAACTCAGATGCATTTTTTGTTTATTGTCCGTACAGTAGGCTTTTTGGGGTAAAGTTGAGCCACATCTGGGGGACCCACTATTTAAACAAATTACTTATTTTGTAGTAGTACTGAGAATATATGCAAATGCTTGCACTAAATTTTACAAAGGTAACTTACAAATATGTTTAGCTGCATGTAAACATTATCAATGGCAGACAAGATGCACTCTTACTATTAAACATATTCAAGAAAAACATATCCTGCATGAAGAGGTAATAAGAATGGTTCCAGACAACTTGAAAAAGGATGTTTTGAAGCAATGTCAAGTAATCTTGCATATGAAGTAATTATACACAGTATTTCATTTTCTATTTTTGTATTGCTTATTGAATGTATAATTAGGTTTTTCATCAGGATGTGCTGTAACTACTGCTAATTGTTAAGGAAAGTAGGGATTGCTCATTTATGTAACTTATACATACTTTAATTAAAGTTATTAGCAGTATCTGTATGTATTTTTGGTTTTTCTTTTAGTTTACATTTTGATTTTATGTCTGTATGGTGCTTGCTGACTGTATTGTATAATTATTTTTAGTTTTAATAAAAATATCCTTACTCTTTTCAATAAGTGCCATGGGATCTGTAACAACTTTCTGAACAACCACCAGAACAGGCAGACAGGACCTAGGTTTAATGTCTCATTGAAAAGAAAGCGCCTCAGGGGCCTGATTCTCAAAGCATTAGGAATGACGCAAGGTGGTTGCGTCAAACACAAATGATGACTGGCCTACCAGCACAGTGGTAGTGCTACAGTTTGCGACACTGATGACCCGGGTTCAGGAACCCAGGTTGTCAGAGGGCATGCTGGGAGGAGGTTGAATGAGCAACTCATGGACTGTTCTTCACCTCTGAGGGTGAGGATTGGTGGCACCCAGAACTTCAGCGACACCCACCAGAGGTTGGGTGTATACCTTACCAGAATCACACAAGTCAGGGTGACAGCAACAGCAGATGTCTGTGGGCCATGTGTGGGAGCATGCATGTGTGTGTGCTGGCATAATCAAATGTCTGCACTGGGGGAAACCAATACCAGGTAGAAACCCTGTACAGTAGCACTACATGACAACCCTTGACCTCCGCCAAATGATGCTGCAAATGCAAATGTCTTGGGCCGACCACAGGTTGAGCACAGTCTCTCCCTTGGGAACCCCACCACTGGGAGCAAGCTATGGGACCTCTAACCCAGGCAGCTGAGTGGGGGATGCCAGCAAGAGGGGCGAGCGAGCAGAGATATGAAAAGTGCCCCGCCTGAACCAGAGAATAAAAAAAAAAACAGAAATGATGCAAGAGGCTCCCTGCATCATAATTGGTATCATTCCTGATTCTACAATGCAGCATGCACCAAATGGTGTATCACCTGTGACAGACACAACAGTGTGCCATGGCAGAAGGGGACTTGCACCAGGGCAGTGCTGAAGTATCCCTGAAAATGGGATTCTGAATGCCCCCCCCCCACTGGGCACATGATCTGCTACAATTAGACCAGCCTGGATCCTGTCTAACAGCCCATGTGCCACATCTGAAACCATTGCTGGGTGGGGGGGAACCTGTGCCACCCTGTTGCAGCTGGTCACCCATAGTCTCCTATCCCTATACAGTACCCAGACACTAGCAGACCACCAGTGGAGTGGCCAGCAGTATCCCGCTATGGTGG
Organism: Neoceratodus forsteri; assembly: GCA_016271365.2. Classification (NCBI taxonomy): domain Eukaryota; kingdom Metazoa; phylum Chordata; order Ceratodontiformes; family Ceratodontidae; genus Neoceratodus; species Neoceratodus forsteri. Next base: position 678,528,506 of record CM028132.1, read on the forward strand.
GTATGTGCCTTCAGGATCCCTCACTGGTGCCAGGCATGTGAGTGCCCCCTCACATGCAGACAGTACTGTACTGTCACGGTGGTGGCCATGTACTGTCCCCATCAGGGGTCTATTGCCACCCTCCTCCTTCCATCCTTACCCATTCTGCCCTCTGCTTTCCATGTCCTGGCCACTCCAACCCTGCCAGCCTCCTGGGTGACCAGCCAGCGGGTCTCCATCAATGGCTGCTGATGCCGCACAACCTGCCTATGGCTTGTGGCAATCCCCTCTCATGTGCCATGTGTTTGGTGCACAGGGGCAGTTTCAGCAAGTGTGTGGAGTCTGGCGCTGGACTCCTCCAGTTACAGAATTCAGCACAGCATCCCTGGCACACCAGCACACTAGCAATCAATGCAACGTTTACCACAGCTTGTGTCGATCTGGAGGTCACTTTGAAAATCCAGCCCCAGGAGTGCAGTTCCCCCCATCATGCTGCACTACAGTGTTAGTACTGGGATTCACCCTAAGTTCCTGGTGTGGGGATAGAACCCACAACTTTCTGGTCTTCCAGCCTCAGAGGTGAGTGTGTAACCTGCTGAACCACTGACACTGGAGAGACGCAAGGTATGTGTGCTGACAAGAGATAGTCATCAGGATTATGGTAATATGTAGTTATAAGGGGGAACTGAGGTTGTTTTAGGCTGAGAAAAATATTTCTCATTTAACAACTTACTTTATTGTTTTTACTTTTCTGCAGCCTTACACCCAACGTTTCATAGTATTGCTGATTCATCAGTGGAATAACAGTACTAGAGACAAAAAGAGAACTTCGGGTCCTTATATACAATACATTTTAACATAATAACAACTTATTTGGCTGTGACCATATTCAAAATCCAAATCATCTGGGGTTTTACTCTTTGTAGACTCCATCCTCAGACATGTGATATTCTGTAAACAATCATAAAATATAAAATCATGATTGCATTTGCAATTTTTTTTTCTTTCCTCGTATTTTACTTTAGAATTCCTGTTCTTATCATATAGTTTTAGTACTGCGGTGAGTGCATATTACTATGGTACTTTCTGCGTCAGCTATCACTGTCAATGTTTGCAGGATTTCTGCCTTACTTTATAGAAAGTATCATGGCTTGTGTGGTACTTATGCAAGTTGCATATTTTTATCTGTTTATACCCCATGCATCATCACTTCCATACTCATGCACCTGTTCTCTATATTCATTTTATGGTGTTCCTTGTCAGATTACATTCTTTCTTATAGTTATGGTTTGGTACCCATTATATCCTTGTTTTTGAGTCTGATTTACATTCATTATCAGTTATTTTCATCCACTTCTGCATCTCAATTTATATTTGTCACTGCCATATACCAAGTGGTCTGTACAATTCTGGAGTCAACACTAAAAACAAAATAGGAACAGACTATTGATAATACAGCAGAGAGCAACCACGATGATACAAGGGCAGCAGGGTAGTGTTTACAAGGAAAGTTTTGAGATCCTCGACATATGCACCATGGAGGACAGAAGGGAAGCCATGGACATCATAGAGACATACAAATACCTGTCAGGGTACAACAAGGTGAACTATGCCGAGCTGTTCTGGTGGAATGAATGTTCATCCACTAGTGGCACAATTTAATGCTAGTGGGGGAGTAGGATTTTGGAAAACTTATCAGGAAATACTTTTTTTATGAAGAGGGCAGGAAGTAGCTGCCCCACTGGACACTTACTTTACTTGAGGATATTCTTCCTTTCCCCAGTAGCCAATTCCAAACCATTCCAAAACTTCATAATTTGCATTTTTTATTAAAGACGCAAAGAAAAAAGGGTAATAGAAAGATATATAAAGGATTTAAAAACCTGTTCAAAAACATTTGCATACCAACTCCCAACATCTGCACTCCCCCCCCCCCCACCACATTGTAAAATCCTGGATCTACTACTGGAATAGCCTATCCAGAGTAGTCAGTGCAAAAGCCATCACTTGGTTTACAAATGACTGGGATGGCTGCAAAGCAGTTATTAATCAGGGGGTTGATGTGAAGGACTGGGGGTAGTGGGCACTGGAGAGAAGCCATGTCAAAGTAGCTCCAGGTAGGGTTCCATTGCAGACTAGATGGAGTCCAAGTAATTTCCTGCCTTTACCTTTCTCACTTTCTGTGTAAATCACTTTTCAGATTACATACCAATAGTCTTTAAGATTGCTTTCATTACAGAGTGATGCCCTACCAACCATAACACGTTATTAAGAAAGACTTGTTTACTTTATTTGACTAAAATTAATCTTCTGAATAGGAGGAAATCTGCTAACCCGTATCATGTAAAAACAGTGAAGTGGAAATAGAGAAACAATTTGGGCAAACCTGGAATGGCGACTCACATTTAAGTGACTAGTAAATTATAGCGATATGAAGGAAACAGTGAGCTGACTCACAATGGTGTTTCAGTGGCAACCAGGGTACATAATAGTGACCCGTCTGAATGGGCACATGGATGAGAATTACGCCTAATCCCCACTATCAATTAACACCTCGGAGTTGGTATATTTAAGATGGGGGAATCCAGGGGACACAGACCCCCAAATATGCCAACTGGAGACAACTGGTGACACCTGGCATTGTCAGCATTTGCTTCTGTGTGCTGTTGTTGCTTGAGCTATTTCTGGAATAGGGCTATTTTGACGTAGCACCTATTTTGCATTCGCTATTAAAAAGTTGCTGTTTTGACTTTTGCTTTTATGCGTTCACTGTAATCACATGGAACCTGATAACCAGTGCCTATAATTCTTTGTCCTCATCCTTCAATATTCTCATTAATTTTTAATGCAAAGTTTATTGGTTTATCTTCTATCTAGACAAACAATGTATGCTAGCAGCTACAGTTACTATAAACATTGCACATCAGTTACTGTAGCTACAGGGTCAGACCTGGCTAAAGGGTGTCCACCTGGAAAGTTTTTTCAAGGGCCCACCAGGAAAATGAGTAAGGGGTTCCTAGGGGTGACACACTCTTATTAGTATTACACTGTAGTATGGTACTCTTACTTCATTTTTGCCTTTTATATATACTTGCAGTGATCAAAAAGTCATTTCATTAGAAAATAGTTGATATATAAAAATATTTTTATTTTTTGGAATGTAGGAAGGAACCCAGCTGAGGAGGTCCCACCTGGAAATTTTCAGGTATCCAGGTGTGCCAGTTCCACACTGGCTAGCTAACACAACTGTGGAACATATTCCTATCTATTATTTCACTCTTTTTGTGGTCTGACATGTGAGTTAATAACATGCAGATTATTCTTTGTGTCAACACTATTTATTATTTTATGAAACCAAGACATATGGGCTAAAAATTACTGTAGAATTGATTAATTTCGCAGTTCTTTATATTGTGCTATGTTCGTGTTTCAGATGTTTTCCATGAAACATAAAGAACTGTGAAATATTTCAGTTGTTAATATATTTTACCTAGCTGCTTTTTTTTTTCACCGATCACTAAAGTTATGCGGTTTGCTGTTTCTACCTTACACTGTTTCGCCATTGGTCACTCATTCAGGAACTCCACTTCAGATCTGTTTTTTCAGTATTATTTATTTATTGATTTGTTTTAGGCATGTTAATTTATTTTATTGTTAGATAAAATTAAATGATAAGCACATTGGCAGACACTGAGGATCCTAAAAAAACAGCCACGGCTCTTTGGTGGTCACGTAGGTACAGCACCTAAAAAGAGAAAAATTGTTTTAGTACAGTACATTGTCAGTTAGAAACACTGTTTTAAATTATTTTTTACATACCACTACTTCTATGATCAGTCCATGTCCAGATTCGTGTCCAGGTTCGGTCGTAGATGATTGTCGAGACAGTATGTGTGGGCTTCAGCGATACCTGCTTGCTCGAACCCCCTCAGGCAATCAACTTTTCTCTCTGCAATGTTGTTGAATGCTGTAACAAGCCACTGTGCAAGTACAGACTTCATATTTGACATTTGCAGTCACAGAACTGGCTGGTGCACCTTGTTCTGGTTGCTCAGAAATTTGTCCTGAATACCATGCTGTGAACTGGGCTTTTAAAGCATCTTTGAAAAGCTTATTCATACTGATATCTAGCAGTTGGAGCAGGTCAGTATAACTTGGTGGCCCAAAAATAGGGATGATGTTCTCCTCCTCTAGCTTTGTAAGCACATCAATAGTGCTATGTGCCTTGAACAAGTCTAAAATTAGTAGCACTCTCGGGTCTTTTGGCAAGTCATTTTTTCTTTTAACACTGGAAATGTGTGGTTTCAGCACATTTTCAACGTATGAAATCAATGTAACCTGAGTGGCCCAGTGGTTTGTACTGTGGGTGAAATGCCATTCTGAAGGAAGACTAAAGGTTGGATGGCAAGCAATGGTTTTACCCTGGTATATTACCTGGGTGGGGGGAGCATATTCTCTGCTAATGTGCACTCCATGTTCAGTAACGCGTGATGTTTGTCACTAAGCCCAGTCACCTCCATCTGTTTGGATCCCACCTCAGCCATCATCCACTGAAAGCAGGGCACCAAGTTTACCCCGTCTCATCAATATTTATAACAAGCTCTGGAGGGATAAGTTCGTTGGCTGAGGCAGTTGCAGTCCTGGTTAAAAAAGCCTGTTTCAATTCATGAAAGTCAATTGGCATTTTTCTGGCAGCCTTCATCCCTTTTCGTCTACAGTAACCCATTCTATTTAGAAATGTCCAGGCCTATTGTTTGCTAAAAATCATCGGGCCACCACACTCTGCCAGTTGTCCTGGATTGTTGCATTTCACAACACCATGAGTGATTGCCACAACTACACTTGTGTTAACCACTGTGCCCTCAGCTCTTAGGCTCCTTACAATTTTTTTAAGTTCTGTTTCAACATCACCGAGCAATAAAGGTGGTCTACGGTGTGACTTGATGGGGAGCAAGGGCAACAAGCTACTAGGGTCAGGGACAATTTGAAGTTTAGCCATGTAATCTGACTTAAATTTTCTTATAGTACTCTCATTAACCTCCAATCCATACTTGATGTATAAAACATGCACAACTTTAATAGTGCCATTTTCTAATGCATATTTACCAGCTTCAAAACGTAGCTCAGCTGTGCAGACACTGTAGGTAGAGCGGCGTTTTTTAGAAAGCGGAGACTGGCTATGCAGCTCACTAAGAATGCATTCTGCAATTCTCAAAGGGACACCAGCAGAAGTAGACAGCTCATCTGGAGTAACCTCTTCTAGGGCTGTTAGTTGGCGCCTCTGTGCCTTGCTGCACTCCAACCACTTGAACAGCGACATGGTTTGTGAGGGACACAAAGAAGGAACTGATTTAAAGCAGTTCTTCAGTTGACACAAATAACCTAAGATAACCCAGGGTAATGAGAACTGGCTGGAGATCAATTAGTAGCGAGAAAACTGTAAGCAGAGGTAATCGGCTGATAATGGGCCATTTAGGTGGTGTACTTCATTACTTGCTGGCCAGTGAGAAACTGCTTGCCTGCTTGCTTTTTGAAGCCTGAACTGTCAGCTTCAGCTTTGTACTGAGCTATGAAACAGTTGTTGTCTCATAGTCTGATCGCAAAACATGAAATATAGAGAACCGCGAAGAGCGGGAGGACTATGAAACACTAGATACAATGAATGTAATATTGTATAACAGGAAATAGTCACTGTCATTTTATTTTCACTATATTCACTGGTTCCATATTACAGTGAAAATAAAAAGATGGTGAATATTAGGTAGATCACTATATATAGCAGCATCAGTGTTCAACCAGTGAAAATAAGAGGAAGGGAATATGTGAGGGTGTGCTTGGAGCGCTAAATATAAAGGGCGTGAATATAAACTGCTATACAGTAAATTTCTATTCTACAGTAATACACTACAAATAAGAACTCCAAGAATAATTTATGGCATGAAGAATCAAGTTTTAAAGCCATATAAGTGTATGGATCACAGTTTTACATTGTTTTGTGATTCAGATAACTGTGTACTATATGTGTGGGTGTACCATCTTGAAATGCAAGCAGTATTTTCATCTTGGCAATTGTTTTGGTTGCAGAATCTTAGATGCTTAAAGGTTTACAAGTACAAATTGGGTTGGGGGCAAGTGCTGCCAAAGCATAGCCAGACTCCTTATTGTCGGAAGAGACATGGATTAAGAAGCAATAACCCCCAACAGGGTGTGTGGTTACTGGGGATAAATGAACACCCCAGGTGCGTTGTGAGGCATGAGGCCGCAGTCTGAGTGCCCTCACAGCACTGGGGGTGTTCATTAATCCCCAATAACTAGTTCTGCGCAGAATGAAATTCCATGGAATGTTCACAATTCCATTGAAGTTCTACTGAATTGCGCTGGAAACAGAATGTCATAATTCTGCAGCATAAAATAGTTATGGAATGATTTTCCATGGAAAAAATCATTGTTCTGCAGAATATTATTCCATGAATCTCAAAATGTTCCATGGAAACTGTTGCAGAATGATTTTCCACAGAAAAAATACTGTTCTGCGGAATATTATAACATGGAATTCCGCAGGCGAACAAGTGAAGTTCCAGCAGAAATTCCACTGGTGGAATGGTAATTTCACACTAATTCTGCAATCCACACAGCACTACCAATAACCACACACCCTGTTGTGGGTTATTGTGCTTATAACATGGGGTTACCACACTGTGAAAACAAATTCTGGCCAGAGCTGATAGGGCTGCAGGTGGGGAATGGGATAAAAATATTGAAAAAGTGTTTTTTAATATTTCTTTTCACCAAATTTTAAATATAGCCTTGTTATGACCCTGCCTCATGAAGAAGGGCAGATAAAATGTTAAACTGTTGGCCTAAAGGTGATGTCACACAGGGACTACAAAATCAACTTTTGGGATGCAAAAACACATTTTGGGCAGAAGCTGAAAAATGACAGCTGTCACATTCATGAGGTGCTGTAATGAATTGGCTGTGTTGAAAATTTCAGGTAAATCAAGGCAGTAAAGTTACCATGTGCCCCCAAATCTATTCCCAGCTACATGCTGTTAGTACCCACAACAACCACTGTCTTAACTGACAGTGACAATAAGATTAAGAGAAACAAAAAAAGTCTAGTAAGTACAAAAAACAAGGCCAAAGGGGAACTGTAGAGTTCAGAACAGCTTGCAGGGGTGGCAGGGGTGGCCTTTGTGTACCAGTAGCAGCCTAAGCAGCAGTTACCAGTGGGGTCATGGTCATGGTGTGGGTGAGTTGTGCTGCATTTGTCTCTTGTCCAGTCCTGTCCTAAGGTACAGCTGCTGCTGCCAACTAGTGCATGGAAGTTAGACAACTTGTTGAGGTGGTTCCTATATTGGGTCAGACAGGGCCACCCTTATTACCTGCAGCTGAAGGATGGCTGTCTTCAGTCTTCTGAGTGAGAGAAATTAAAGGGGAGAAGGCAACAAAGAACTGCAGAGAGCAGCATCAGCACAGTGATGAGAACACCACCACCGCCAGCATGGATCTGCAGGCTACAGTCCACATACTTGCCCTGACTTACCTGGAGCATGAGAGGGTGGCCTGGATAAAAAGACCATGAGTCCAACAAGTACAAATAAAACTATTGTAAATCCGCTGAGTTCACTATGGTATTTAGAAGGATATGATGTGAAAGGCATGTGTCATGCAGCAGAGACAGTATACTCTGCCTGTAAACTGCTGAGGCAGAAATCCAGTTGGCAGTCCCAGAATGGGCTTACAGCAGAAAGCAGTTGCAGCTAAACAAAAGTGAAAGACCGCACTCTCAAGTAAAGAAATCAAGCTGTAAAATGGAAAAGCATAAAATAACTTTATTTAGCACAGAAAGGCTCAATCAGTGATTATTCTGATATCAGGTATGATAACAGATATGATTTCATACATCAGGAACAGTTCTCTGAAACAGTTCTGCTTCTGAGAACTGTTCCAATGTTTGAAATAGTATCTGATGTCGTATTTGACATTGTATCTATCTATCTGTCTATCTATCTATCTATCTGTCTGTCTGTCTATCTATCTATCTATCTATCTATCTATCTATCTATCTATCTATCACTCTCTCTCTCTCTGTCTGTCTGTCTTTCTTTCTGTCTATCTATCTAGATGCAGCTAAATAAAATTTCACTGGTGAAATTGCAGCAAAATTGGCAATTTTGTCGCATGAAATGCTTTGCGAAATTGTGGGGAAATTTTGGAATTTCGTCCACCGCAAATGCTGGTGTCTATTGGTCCCCCCCTGCCCCCCGGCTGCTCACCAGCCCAAATTTCAAAATAAAAATTAGTTCTTCCTGGTGTCCAGTGGTCCCTCCTCTCTCCAGCTGATCACCAGCCCAAAGTGAATAAAGTAGGCCCCCCCAGTTAACTCATTCACCCCAGAATCCTAAAAGAACTAAGGGAGGACCTAGTGACACCACTGACCACACTTTTTAACAAATCATGGGAGGATGGGGTGGTACCTGAGGACTGGAGGAGGGCAGATGTGATTCCCCTTCATAAAAGTGGGAGCAAGGCAGAAGCAGGAAACTACAGACCTGTAAGTTTGACCTCAGTGGTAGGAAAATGATGGAATCACTTCTGAAAGAAAGAATTGTTGAGTACCTAGAGGCCAACGGGCACAGAACCCAAAGCAGAATGGATTTACAGCAGAAAGGTCATATCAGATGAATCTAATAGATTTCTTTGACTGGGTGACCAAAGTAATAGACCAGGGAGAGGCTGTGTATATGGCCTACCTAGACTTTAGCAAGGCATTTGACACAGTCCCGCACAAAAGATTAATAATCAAGTTAGCCAGCTTGGGAGTGGGTCCCAGGATGGTAGCCTGCGTTGCAAACTGGCTGCACAATAGGACACAGAAGGTAATAGTGAGTGGCACACATTCTGAAGAAAGGGGGGTCACTAGTGGAGTACTCAGGGCTCAGTACTGGTTCAGTCCTCTTTAACATCTTTATAGGTGACATTGCAGAGGGTCTGGAGGGAAAGGTATGCCTCTTTGCAGATGATACAAAGATCTGTAACAGAGTTGATACACAAGGGGGGGTAGAAAGGATGAGAAGGGACTTGGCAAGGTTGGAGGAATGGTCAGACACATGGCAACTTAGATTAAATGCAAAGAAGTGCAAAGTAATGCACCTGGGAAACAAAAACCCAGGAGAAGAGTACACAATAGCATGGGAGGTACTAATAACAACCAAAATGGAATGGGACTTGAGGGTAGTCATATCGGATGATCTAAAGGTGGGTAAGCAATGTGAGAAGTCAGTGAGGAGAGCCAGAAGGATACTGGGATGCATAGGAAGGGGCATCACAAGTAGAAAAAGGGAAGTGGTTATCCCTCTGTACAGACAGTTGGTGAGACCCCATCTGGAGTACTGTGTGCAGTTTTGGAGACCTCATCTACACAAGGACATAGACAGGATGGAAGCAGTCCAGAGGAGGGCAACTAAAATGGTTCAGGGTCTGCATCAGAAATCATACAAAGAGAGACTGAGAGAGCTTAATATGTATACCCTTGATGAAAGGAGGGACGGGGGGGCATGATAGAAATGTTCAAGTACCTCAAGGGAATCAACAAAGTTCAGGAGGGTAGCATCTTTCAGAAAAAGAGATGTGTAAGAACAAGGGGACACAATTTAAAGATAGAGGGGGATAGCTCAGGTGTAATGTGAGGAAATCTTTTTTCACGGAGAGAGTGGTGGATGCATGGAACTGCCTTCCTGGGGAGGTTGTTGGGGCTAAAACAGTGGGGTAATTCAAACATGCATGGGACAGACACAAGGCAATTGTAGTGGGGGGTGGCAGCAAGTAGGCTGTTGGTTTACTAGAATCTGCAGCTTACCCAGTAGGTAGGGAAATGGGCAGACTGGGTGGGCCAAGTGGTCCTTATCTGCCGTCAAAGTATATGTTTCTATGTTTCATTATTTTCCCTGGACCCTCAATCCTAAAAAAATAAAATTCAATCCTCACTCCATGGTGTCAAGTGGACCCCCCACCCACCCACTCTGTCATCAGATAGTGCCCACCCTGCTCCCCCCAGTACCCGATCAGGCCACCGACACAGCCTTCCACTTATCTCCATGGCTGGCAGCCTGACTGAGTGCTTCAATGAATGAGCGCATGCTTGTACAAGCATGTGATCATTCATTGAAGTGCTCAGTTGGGCTGCCGGCCATAGAGGTGAGTGGAGGGCTGTGCCAGTGGCTTGATTGGTGTACTGGGGGGCAGCTGGGTGGGTGCTATCTGATGACTTGGTAGGGGGTTGGGGGGTCCACTAGACATCAGGGAGTGGGGATTGAATTTTGTTTTAGGATTGGAGGTCCAGAGAAAATAATGAGTTAACTTTGGGGGCTTGGTTTATTCACTTTGGGCTGGTGATTGACTTGGGGGGACCACTAGACACCAGGAAGAATTAATTTTTATTTTGAAATTTGGGCAGCGAGCAGCTCGGTTGGGGGGGGGACCACTAGCCAGGGTCCAGGGACTCAGGGAGTTATTATTTTAGTAACTTTCACCCATAGGTGGAGAAGCTATGCTCGGGAATGGCAAAATTTGGTCAGCTCATGGGCAACATTTTGCTTACTCCATGGTCAAAATGTTGCTTTTCGCCCATCTAAATATTTTGCAAAATATCTGAATTTACGTAAAATATTTTGTCTGGTGAAATTTTCCAATTTCACACAACTCTATCTTTAAAAACTGGTGGCTGGGGGAAGACTGTATTCCATGCTAGGCATCTGAGGTGGGGTGGAGGGTGGGGGGCGGCAAGATGGCCCTTATGCTGCTCCACTCCTCAGACTCCTGCTCAGTATGGTAGTGTTTTTTTTCTGTTTTCTCAGAACTGTTTGGTACCTTCTGGCACTTTAAATGTTTTATAGTGCTTTTGGACCTGTGCTCAATAAGTGGCTTTAGATTGTCCTTTCTGATATTTTGATATTGTTTCTGGGTGACAGAATGCCTGAAATAGATGGGATAGCTCTGGGTATTTGCCGGGTACTTGCCTGTTGCTGCCATGGCATGTCTGAATTCTAGGGCTCAGTTTTGAGACTTACACCCCTACCTAGCTGCTGTGTCCAGAATGTGTGAAACTAAATCACAACAGAGTCCTCTCTCCTTGTTGTATTTAGACATGTCCAATACCAAGAGTCACAATAGGTACACAATGTTCTTTAATAGTAGTTTCCTGTCAGGAATACCGGTAAACATTATTTTTTGTGAATTACACCCAAGGCCCCTGGAATTCTGCAGTTCTGCAGTTGCGGAATTTGCGGCAGAATTTGTATCATGCTGCAGAATATATAAAGTGCCACAGAATTCATTGTTTTTGGTGAATTTTCATATAAATATACTGTTTTTCCATAGTGTCAGGCTTTCTTTCCCACCTCGTTTATCCTGAAGCCCCTCCTCCATGCTCATCATATGATGTCATCGATGACATCATATCATATTTAGCCAATGACAGGACTGCATTCTGCCAGAGAAATGAATACATCATGCCGCAGAAATCAGAAAATGCTGCCGCAGAAGTCAAGGAGCCCTGCTGCAGAAATCAGAAAATTCTGCCGCAGAACACCAGGGGCCCTGATTACACCATTACTTTGTTTTAAGGCTTCACTATTATAGAGCTCAAAGATTAAAATATTAATTCTAACAAGTAATATCAATTGAGATAGAAAGGTTAAGGAAGAAAAAATATAAATAATCCAGACAGCCTCCTTGATCACCCATAGTATTTTTTACGGGGAGTACAGTTAATGGTATTGCTCAGAGTGTTACAGTACTACAGCCTGCAAGCAGAGACTACCTGAAAGACAGAAAAAAAGGATTATCAGATAGCCACCAAACATATTTAGAAAGCCAAAAAAAGTGAATTAAGTTTTATCAAGCTATCTGTCATATTAGGACCTGTGCTGGGGTTGGGGGGTAGAACTCAAATGAATTTCCATATCAAAGATGGTCTTTTTATCAGTATTTCAGAAATGGTCTTAGATCTCAATAGTCATTGATGCCAACTGGTCTCACTCCTCAGCAAAGAGAAAAAAAAGCTGGTCTCTTTTTCCAACAATTCATATTTTCTCTTCTCCATTTCTGAGTGGTGGCTCCCATTTCAGGCCAATTGCATAAATGCCTTCCGCATTATCCACATGCTCATCAATAAAATGCAGAGGCACAGGAGTTTCTGCTCTGTCACTGGTGATGAACCAAATATTTTCCTCAATTCTAGTTTTAAAGCTTTTAAATCTTCTTTCCGAGTAAGTTACAGAGGACACTGAAAAAATTAACTATTGAAAAAAGAGGGTAGATGGATTTTTTTGCTAAGGAGTATGAGACAAGTTGGTCTCAATGACCATTGAGATGGAATCATAGAAACATAGAAGCTTGACTGCAGAAAAGGACCATACTTGCCCATTTAGTCTGCCCCTTTTCCCCCCTAAACCTCCCCCTGCCTGCCAGCCAGCAGGATCTACAACTTTGTCTGAAATAGTAATAAAAAGATAATCTTTAGCTGGCCAGTGGCACTGAGGGTTGAGGTGCACGACACCACACCTCGCGCCACACCAGTGACCCTGGGTCAGGAGCGACCTCAGGTGCTGGAGGGTTGGCTTGGGGGGAGGAGGATCGAGCGTCCCAGGGACTGCTCTCCTCCTCCTACGGTGTGGGTGGGGTGGGCATACCACGATTACACTGGCTCCTGGTGGTGGCTGGGGGGAGGTGCATACCATGGTTAAGCTGTGGGGCGGCATGGACAATGTCAGATGAGCCATGTGCGGATGTGCACATGGCAGCATCACTGGCATCATTGCACATCCATGCCAGGGGGGGGAATCACATTGAAAATCTGCCACATGCACAGTAACAGACTGATCCAGCGGTGCCATGCTGGTTACGCCCCAGGTAGCTCCCCTGGTGTCTGCCTCCTGGCCTTCCCCAGTGAGTGGGGTAAGTCCCCATCATGACGTGGCTTGGGAGGGGAAGGGCATATGAGTGAAAAGCTCTGGCTGCAGCCAGGGCAGGGCCGAAGCTTACAGTTGGATAGGGGGAACCATAGAGCCACACTCCCCAGCCCGAGTAATAAGAAATTATGTAAAAAAAATAAATAAATAAAAAGACCATCTCTGAAATGGAACCACATTGAAATCCGTCCCCTCCCATGATTAAAACATGTGTCCTTATATGATAGATACTGTAGCTTGTTTAAACTTTGTAACATCGGATGTTAATATGCATCATGCTGTATGGCTGATTGATTTCCTGATTTAAAATAAAACGTGATTTAAAGAGTTGACTGTGTGGGGGCAGACTGTGGAAGATGTGAAAGGTGCAGGAACTCTCAATTGTTAAATCAAAGGCAGTAAAGTTACCTGTGCCCCCAAATCTATTCCCAGCTGCATGTAGTTGGTACCTGCAACAGCTGTTTTGACTGACAGTGACAATAAGATTGAGAGAAACAAAAAATGGCGAGTAAGTACAAAAACCAATGCCAAAGGGGAGCTTTAGAGTCCAGAACAGCTGGGATGGCTGCCACATTTGTGTACCAGCAGCAGTTATCAGTGGGAGCTTGGTCATGGTGTGGGTGAGTTACACTGCATTTGGCTCTTGTCTGGTTCTGTCCTAAGGCACAGTTGCTGCTGACAACTAGTGTGGGGAAGTAAGACAACTTGTTGAGGTGGTCCTGCTGTGACAAAAATGTATTGATGTTACACAAAGTTGAAAAAAAAAGCATATGTCCCTACCCAGATCACTTTTGCTCAGCATTTAGGCATTTATGAGCAGAACTGCTTCTGTGTATCGCAGCTTCTTTGTTACCACTAATGTAAGAAAAAAATACAGTACCATACGATCATTATTGGTAACCGAGAAACTGCCAAACACAAAAGCAGCTCTGCTTGTAAACACTTTGGCCTCTGCTGAATAAGAAGAAGGACTGACAGTATTGCAGATATCACTTGCAGTATGTTCCAGTCTACAGATAACTAAAATGAAAAAAATTTACACTTCACTGTTCTGCAGCTGAAAAAGAAATGGTGTGTGTATATGTGTGTGTGTGTGTGTGTGTGTGTGTTTGGAGGGGGTATTTTGTAAGCATTTGTGTAGGAATTCTGATTGTGGTAAATTTCATCTTCATACTGTTAAAGTGTTGGTTTGGGGCATGACCTGTTAGGCTACTGCCAGACTGGCAGATGCCATGATTAGACATAAGTATGGACAGGCTCAATCAGTGATTACTCCGAAATCAGGTACGATATCAGATACCATTTCACATGTCAGGGACAGTTCTCAGAAACTATTTCTGATGTTTGAAATCACTGTCTGATATTGTATTTGATATCACATATATTGACATACATACCTAGCTATCTGTATGTCTGTGTCTGTCTGTCTATCTATCTATCTCTCTCTCTCTCTCTCCCCTCTCTACCCATCTGTCCAGCTATCGTAACATGGTGGCTGGGGGAAAGACTGTATTCCATGGCATCTGAGACAGGAGGGTGCAACAAGGTTGTTGTTATGCTGCTCTGCTCAGCATGGTAGCATTTTGTTTTCCTTCCAGTTTTTCAAGGCTTTGCATCGCAGTATACAAGTCCAGCCGTGATATCCACAGAAATACATTTTGGCTCCAAAACTGAAATAGTATTGTGTCTCCTTTCTATAAATCCCCATTTCAGCTGAAACACACACTGCATCAGCCTGCCGCTGGGGGTGGGGTATTTTGTAAGTATTTGTGTAGGAATTCTGATTTTGGTAAATTACCTCTTCCAGGAGGGCAAATGTTGGGGCATTACTCTTTCAGAACTGTCCGATCACCCCCCATTGTGATTCTTTATGTTCCTGGTGTCTAGTGGCACTCCCAGTCTGTTCCTGTTCCTGCAAAAAAGAAAACATCCCTTGATTTGTTTGGGGTGGATATACACACATTGTTCTGAGTAACAGTGCTTGAAGTTACAGCGCAGACTGAAGGGTAGTGCTGCTGATGGGTGCTGAACACACTATAAAAGTTCATGGACACTTGCTTTTTTAGGTTCTTTTCTGAGCAAACGTTATTCCAGTTTGCAGGTCGGACACATTTTGCTTAATCAAAGTGATTTTACAGAAGCTGTTTGGTAGCATTTCATAAATAAAGCTATTTCAAACTCTGTGTGTTTTTATTCATTGATGGTTATAAAAATAATCATTTTCTACCTTGATCATCCTGCATTTTTCCAGCATGATTGCTTTACTTCTGTTTTGATGCCATCCATGTCTGGAGCTGATTAGCATGATATCTGATGACCTTATTGGGTGGCTAAAGGGTTTGACAGCTGGCAGATGTGCCTAAGTGTTTCCTGCAGTTTCATAGCTTTTTGCATTGCAGTCAACAATCAATTTGTTATCTTAGTGATTAGAAATCTTTTTTTACAGTAATTCCAAGGCAGTACTCTGTAGGTATTGTTTTGTGGATGCAAGTGATTTTTTTTTGTATGTTAGTAATTTATTTTAATGTTCAGCTGTGTGTATAAAGAAGTGAGCAGCCTCTTTGGAAGACTGACTAGAAAGCAGCATTGGATCAGACTTTATGTCAAGGAATATCTATTCAATAATAATATTTTCACCAAAATATACATGTCCATGAACAAATCGATGCAAGATATTATTAGTCTCTCAAATGATTTGTCATTTTAGTCTGATAATCTTCTCAATAGCTGCATGGTAGCTCATCTTTCCTCACCATAGTGTAGTTATTTAGAAGATCGTCAGACTAAAATAACAAATCATGACAGAGACTAATAATATGTTACAGCGATCACTTTATGGACATGGATATTTTGGTGAAAATAGTATTCATCACCATACCTACAGTAGTTGTCTATATAAATACATGAAAGTGATAAATGCTGCCTCCAAGTAAAGTTAAAAATACATTTGTCTATCCAGCTGCCGCAGTCATGGCTGGATTAACCATTGTATAGAAGGGGCATATAATATTGTATTATATTATTAGCAACTGTGTTGCTGTTTGCCAGACAAATGTAACATTTTTTGGGGGGGAGGGGGGTTCAGGAGCTAAACCTGCAGGAACCTAAGCACAAGTGAAAGGAAAGAGAGTGCGAGTGACCCACCAAATGGAATGCTCACTGGTGGGAAAAGTAAAAGGCTCTCATTTTCTGAATTGGTAGTGAAAGCCTTTTCGCTAACATTCAGGGTTGCCATCAGCATTCCACTGATATGCCATTTCTCATCCTACAGTCACTTCAATCCTGTGAACCTCACTATTCTTATGTGTCCCCCTTCCTGGCGCCACAGCTGTAGTAGGGTACCAGATTGTAGTGCTACAACATATCAAATATCATGGTCCCAAGTTCCGAGTACTATAGGTTTACAGCACACACTTCCTGGGGAAAAGGGCAAAAAAAGGTACTCATCAGAAGTGCTACCAGCTGGGACTGAGTGAGAGCTGTGTGCCAAATGCAGAATTACTCCTGATGCACTCTCAGTGGCCCGACCCAGACCAACCTGCCTAACATGACTGATAGTGACAGCAGACATATAGGTATATGAACGAGGCTGTCAGTCATTACTGACATTTCACTAATTCCTTGTCCTTTCATTCTGCCCCTGTCCACTACTCCACCTGCCCAGCTAAACTGGTGACCAATTTGACTGCTGCAGCTGCTTGTGTGCACCCTATACATTACCAGGGGTGGGAGGGTAGCAACTTTATTAGCAGTGACAGACTGGCAGTGGATGGCAGGTAGTGTGAAGCAAGTGGCCACTGCAGTCTATAAATACACTGCAACCAGGTATCCATGAAAATATCTGGAAATGTTATTTCATAAAAGTGCAATACAAATGTGGTGATGGATCAGAAATTTGCTAAAAACACCAGTTGGTAGCTAATTTTTACTCCTGCACCATGTTTCTTTTGTACTTTTACACAATAATAAAGTTTCTGATTTTTTCATGGATAGGTGGTCACTGTGTATTTATAGAGTGCAGTGGCTACTTGCTTCTTTCTGGATTTTGACTTTGGTTCTGGGGACTCAGCTGCTGCACCTTGTTCTCTGCCTCACCTGGGCTATGGCTGCTGGGTAGTCAAAAGTATTTTCAACGTTACTTGGAGGCAGCATTTACCACATTCACGTCATTATTTAGACATATAGGTATGGTGATGAATAATATTCTCACCAAAATATCCATGTCCATGAACTGATCGATGTAAGATATTACTAGTCTCTGTCATGATTTGTCATTGTAGTCTGACAGTCTTCTAAATAGCTACGTTATATTGTGCAGCTGTTCAGAAGACTGTCAGACTAAAATGACAAATCATGGCAGAAACTAATAATGTCATACATCGATCAATTCATGGGCATGGACATTGTGATGACACTATTGTTGTTGAATATATACTGGATCCCCGGTGCACCCTTTTTGGTCGACACCCCAATGGCGAAACAGGAAAAAAGTCAATTACAGCGACATTCGTGGTAACGGTCCTTTTTCCATGTTTCGCCTTCCCCCAGTGTTCCTCCCCCTCCCCAGACCAACTCCAACCTGGAGTTGGAATCCTAAAGTCCGGGGGGGTGTGGGGGACAGAGCCCTCCACATGGGGGATGTGAGGGGCACAGCCCCCCACAGAAAACACCTTTACAACAGGTGGCACAATACCTGCATCGGTATTGTGCCATCGCTGTGGGGGAGGTCAGCATTGTCACTGTCGACCAAACTTGGTGCTTTCACTGTAACCCAAGCCTTTCAATTTTTCCACTGCCGGTCAACATTCTATTTGCCAGGTTACTCATGCTCTCTCCCATTTCATTTGAGAATGAGGCTCTGGGAGGATATAGCTCTTCAAGCCCCCCTCACCCCCCCCCCACACACACATAAGTTATGTTCAACTGGTTAACACAGCAACATACCTTATAAAAATTCATATATAAGAAAATAACATAACTGGCACTTCTTCTCTGGGAACCTCTCAAACTAGGGTCCCCCATAATTGATACAGCAGCTGCTCTAGCTCAGACAGCCACAAGCAGTGTAATGCAGACTATCCCCATTACAGCATGGACTACAGCGCTGTCCAACAAATCTTTAATTTTTAGTTATTTATTTATTCATTTATTTAAAATCTTATTGCAGATTTGCAGAATGAATTAAATGAAGGCATTTCTGGTGTCTACAGCATTGGTGTCTAGTAATATTTTCTGATGTTTTCCCTGGTAAATTGTTTAACATCTGAGCATCCCTCCATTTAAGAAACAAGCCGCTATAATGAATGTTCAGTACAACTCCTGGTTAGTTTGTTATTACCAGGGACAACTGTACTTGTATTCTTCACTTATTTCATTCATTTTAAATTGTTGATTTAGGAGCCATTTCATCAAGGGAGTAGTAAGGGGGTAGAGAGGGCAGCATTTGTTTCAAGGTCACTCTCCTAGCAGTCACCGGAGCCCCACAGTACCAACAGCAGAGCCGCTGCCAGTGCCAGAGATTTGGCCCTCCAGCAAAGGCATTTAAATAGTTTACCGGAGCCAGAGATTTGGCCCTCTTGCAAAGTCAACAATATAGCACCAACAGTTAAGAAAACAAGTCACAGCAGTTGCATTTTGTACAAATGGAGATGTACTCAATTGTCCATAGAAAATGACTTTATTTTCTCCAAAATAGTTTGCATATACAGTAGATAACTTGGTTAAGGAGTCTATCAATGACTGGGTCTTTAGCATACATTTAAACATTGCCTAATCACAGATTGAAGGAAACTGTTAGCAGACAGCTTACTTACGTCTTTGATTGACTATGGAATAGTGTACTTTTCAGCAGCTGGGTGGGGTTGTCCAGGGTCAGGATTTAATAATTTGGAACATCTTTTATAATGGATCCATTAAACACCAGTTCACCTGGCCGGGCACTGAGGGTTGAGGCACTGGATACAACACCTCATGCCACGCTGGCTACCTGGGTTCGGGAATGAGCCTAGGCTGCTGGGGATTGGCAGGGGAGTGAGAGAATCAAGAATCCAGAGGACTGCTCTCCTCTTTCAGGAGAGATCCAGGGACAGCCTGGCATAGGCACTGCAACACTTAGGGCTAGCACGCAGGGGGAGGACATCAGGTGGCTGTCTTCTGGACATGGGTGGGAGCATTCATGTCAAGGGCTGGGTGGCATTGCACATCCCTCATCTGGACATAAACAAAGAAATACTCTGGCTTGCCGAGGAGGTGACGAGGGCCTCAGGGACCTCCCTCACATCCCCAATTCCATGCAGATCACACCGGGGATCCACAGCCTACTTCCTGAGAGGGATGGACCCTCTAATTCCAGAAAGATGCCACCAAGGGAGGGAGGGCCCTGCCCCAGGGGGTGATCCAGGATGCTGGGAAGTCCCTCGAGGGAAGGGAGAACCAGAGTGGTCTGTCACAAGGGGGAGTAGCAGGGCTAGAGTTGAGAGGGCACCTCTGAGAGATGCCTCAGTGAGTTAGTGAATAAACAAAGTTTGAAAAAGGACCAGTTCACCTCCCAATGTGACCCGGAGTGCATTTAGCATGACAAATGAGCTTTCAGTCATTGATGACTGTGTATCACGTTACATGACATCATGGAGCTTCGTATGCACGTCACCGGATTGCTTTTTTTTTTTTTACAGAGAAGCATGTGATGCCCTGGCTAGTTTCAGAGACCAATGTCTGCTTGCATGGCAACAATTTCCCTCCTTCCCAACTGAACAACTTCCTGGATTCACCGTACTCTTCTCCACCTCTTTCGGCATTGAACAGTAAGCCACATTGTGTGCCCCTCGCGTTTCACCTAGCACCGTGTAGAAGTGTGTTTGTTCTGGGTGCTTTTAAAATAAAGGATTTAAAAGGACCAGTTCACGACAATTTTGGCATCTGAGGCCAATCAGGAGCTGCTATTTTTCATGCTGGTTGGGCAGTAGGGAGGAAGTGGTGTCTGCAGCAAAGAGCCAAGCCAAGCTGCTTATTCCAGCTGCTGAGCTGAGTGAGGTAGCCCCAAATAACCTCAGACATGTTACCTATGCTAGCAGGTAATATTTATTGCAATTAGCATCTTCAGTGGGGCTGGCAGGAGGGCTTCCTTCCTTCCACTGGGCTGCAGTTTTTCAGGGTTGGGCAGAATCTGTGGAAAGGCTTAAACAACTTAGAGGTACACTTGATAGGCCACTGTCATTCATTAGAATTTGGAGCCGCTGCTGGTGCAGAACAGGAATAACTAGGAAACAATTGTGAAGGAATGCTCATTGACTGGTGGCACTGTGAAATAGTGCAGTGCTGTGGTCTGTAGGGACAACATGGGTGGACTGTTTCACAGACATGGAGGTGTCTCTGATGTAATCCAACATGTTGTTCATTTGGAAGGAATGCAGGATTCCTTTTTCCTCAGTGATCATAAAAGGACTGCAGGGCTATGCCCACTGCAGTCCTAAAAACACATGACAGTCATATAACATGAATAAAAACTATGGAGTTTTTGGAAATATCCCTCCCCCAGACAAAGTAGTTCCATTGTTGCAATGTTTCTGACAGACAACAGGGACACTCTCTGTACAAAGACAGGGTGGTCAGGAAGGCACTAAACAGAGTGGCAGAGAAACACACACAGGCAGAGGAGACTGCAGCAAGTTTTTTGTCTCTCTCTTTGTCACTGTGAAGTCAACACTGTCTCACTCTCCCTCTCCCTCTCCTTCTCCCATGCTGGCTGCAGCATTCTCACCCCCCCCAATCCCCATATCTTCTGATATACTTTCAGAAGCCACTGTCAACAAAGAACTAGGGCCAAGTTGCGAACTGTCACATTAATGCACAGTACATAGGTAAGTAAGTGGGAGGGAAGGGATATATGTTTTTTAGTGACTGTATGAGTGTTGTGGGTGAATGTGTGAGTTAGCAGCCTAAACTGCTAATTTTAGTGATATTGTAGGATTTTGGATAGTAGTAGGCTAGATAATGGGTGACTTTTCTGGTTTAGTCTACACCTCTTTCCTCTTAAAAGTCCTGTGCCCCTTCTGGATCCACGTCTTTCCACTATTTACCTGGTACAGATGCCGGGAGTTAGGCCTTGTAAGAAGGGGGGCAGGAAATTGAGGTGAGAGATATGACAGGGCTGGGGAAGGGATGATTCAGGTTGTGGGGACCAGGAGATGCCCTGGGCAGAGAAGGAAGTTGGAGCAGGGTCCTCCTTGCCTTATTTCTGTGCCCAGGGAGCCCTCCAGACAAAGAAGACAGGTAGCTGAGGGACGGGTCTCTGTCCTTTGTCCTTTGTCCTTTTTGGGCAGTGTTATGTAATGCCAGGTCTATGGTCAATAAGACTACCATAAAGTTGGAACTGGTGGCATCCGCAGACCTATCTTGCATTACCGAGACATGGCTGGGGGGCACCTTTGGCCCTGTGCTGGAGGCATCTGTCCCAGATGGCTTCTCGATGATACACTGCCTGAGGATAGACCACGGGGGGGGGTGATTTGTTTCAAGTCAGAACTGGGCCTGACGGTGCACCCAGTGGGGTACACCAGTTATTTTGAATGTGTGGTGGTGAGGGGGGGGTCCTGGACTGGATATTAGAATTCTCATTGTCTATCAGCCTCCTGGCTATGACAAGAGTTTTCTGCAAGAGTGATTGGCTTTTTTGTCACTGAGAAGGCACTGGAGTTACCAAAATGGCTTGTCCTTGGCAACTTACACATCTGGGTGGATGATGAGAGCTTGTTCAGTACTAGGGACTTCTTATCCAGCATGGAGGCCCTTGGCCTTAGTCTTGCTTCTATGTCTGGGACCCACTGTTCCGGCTATGCTCTCAATCTGGTGTTCTCACTGGATTTTGAGGTTACCACCATCAAAACTGATCTGGTCAGATCACTGTACCATCAGGTTCAGTTTTAGCAACCCCCCAATTGTCCCATCCCCTGTGGAAATGATCCAGTTCTGCCCTTTTAAAGGGATTCAACCTGAGGGACTGTTGGCAGAACTAGATATTTCATCTGGGTTGAAGGCTTGTGCTAGTGGCCCAGGGGAGGCCATGGTAGCCTACAACAGGGCTGTCACAGGGGCCTGGACTACTTAGCACCAATCCATGTACATCCCTTGGTTTTGCACTTTGGCTTGCTGTGGTTTGATGGCAATCTGCAGATTTTAAAAAACAGGGGTCAGAGGTAAGAGAGGCATTGGAGGAAGACCAGATCCTCAGAGGGAAAGCTGGCTCTGACGAGTCATTACGACAACTATCAGAATGCAATCACCAATAAAAAGGCAGCGTTTATGTCACGATTGATTGCAGCTGAGAGGAATCAACCGGCTCAGCTCTTTCAGGTTGTAGACAAGTTATTACATCATGTCTGTCTGGAACCTGTTAAAGCATTTTTCAAATCAAAAATGTGAGGAGTTTGCTTGATTTTTCTTGGACAGAGTGTCCTCTGTGAGGGCTGGGATTCTGATGAGTGGAATACCAGCATCCAGCAGTGGTGAGCCTTGGGATGGTGGACTCGTTCAGCCTGACTGTAGGGGAGTTCCTCCCAGTTATGATGACAGAAGTCTGTGAACTGAACTCGGGCCTTAAACCACCTTCCTGCAACTTGGACCTGGGCCCAATACGCCTATTTGTGGGCTGCATCGGTGCCCTGGGACCAATGTTTGCCTAGATTGTCAGGAGTTCTTTAGTGGCAAGGATTTTCCCGGAGCCTTTCAAGGAGGCTCTGGTGAAGCCCCTGCTGAAAAAAATATCCTTGGACCCTGATGTCTTGGAAAACTATTAACCTATCTCAAACCTTCCCTTTCTTGGGAAGGTTCTGGAGAAGGTAGTCACAGACCAGCTTGAGTTTCACCTCACAGAGTTTCAGATCTATGAACCTTTAGAGTCTGGGCTTAGGGCCATGCACAGCATGGAAATGGCATTAGTTAAGATGTGGAATGACCTGCTCAGGGTGAGGGATAGAGGAGAGCAAACTATTCTCATTCTCCTCGATCTGTTCTCTGTATTTGACACTGTGGACCATGGGGTATTACTGGACAGGCTGCGGGAGTATGTATGACTCACCGGCAAGGTCATCAGTTGGTTTGAGTCCTTTCTGCAGGACAGGTCCCAGAGGGTCATTTTAGGGAATTATTCCTCTGATCCAATGGCCCTGGCCTGCGGAGTGCCCCAAGGCTCTGTTCTTTCCCCATGTTGTTCACAGTGTACATATTGACCCTGGGTGAGGTCATTAGGCGGTATGAGCTGAGTTTTCATCGCTATGCTGATGACACTTAGCTCCACCTGTCCTTCAGACCCAGAAGATCAGATGCTGTTGATATGCTGAATAAGTGCAAGGCTGAGATCTGGGCTTAGATGTCGTCTAACTGGTTGGAGCGCAACCCAGGTAAGACCGAAGTGTTGGTGGTGGAGCCGGGTCAAAAGGGGGGCTGGGTGGCCTCTGGGAAATGTCTAGGGCTTTTTATTGGCCAGACTGAACTAGAGGACTTCCCTAAGGTTAAAAATGTGGGCATTGTTATGGACAGTGGGCTGGCACTTGATTTTCAGGTGTCGGCCGTTATCCATGTCGCTTTTTACCATCTCCGCAACATCACCCAAATTAAGTCACTTGTTCCATCTGAAGACCTGCCCACCTTAATACACATGTTTGTCACCTCCAGGCTTGACTACTGTAATGCCCTCTAACCCAGGGTCAGTGGAGGTGCACTGAGGCACCTGCAGCTGCTGCAGAACACTGCAGCCTGGCTATAGAGGGATCTGCCAAGATCCTGTCATATAACACCAGTTCTGTATGAACTGCACTGGCTGCCTGTTCATTGATGCACCTTCTGTAAAATTGGCCTTTTGACCTATAAGACCCTATGTGGGTAGGATCCAGGTTACCTAAAAGAGCTCCTGCATCCCTACACCCCAGGACGCCCTCTTAGGTCAGCTGGGGAGGCCCTCCTGGAGGTGTTCAGGATGAAATTAATATCATCGACTAATTAGCCTTTAAGGCTGCGGCCCCAGTTCTTTAGAACTCTCTTCCGGGCTACCTCTAGGAGGCACCTTCCATGGAAAGCTTTAAAAGGGGTCTGAAAACCTTTTTATTTGAAGCTGCCTTTGTTTTTTGAGTAGCAGAACTATTTATATTTTTAGGAATCTGTTTTTGAGGAATCTTTTATTCTTGATTTTACTGAAAAGGCTAATTGTGTTATGTTTACTGTTTGTTTATATTTGTAAGGGCACCCGGAGCCTTTGAGGATGGGTGCTCAAAACAAATAAAATCTGCTACTACTAAGTAAGTGACAGGGCAAGCAAGGAAACATAACATCACATATCCTTCAGCAAAAAAAGTAGTATTTACGGTGCGGTAAGCACCTATGGGGAATATATGCTACTATTCATGAACATTAATGAAAGGTAATGAAGAGGTGGCCAGGACTGCAGTAAGACCATCTGCCTGACTCTCTCGCTCACTCTCTGATTTGCACAGAGCAGTAGATACATGCCAGTTGAAAGAAATGTGCTGCTGTCTGTTGACATTCGCCGGTGTTTGCGGGGAGCGCATTGACATTCGCCGGTGTATACAGGGAGCGCGGATCTGTCCAGCAAGTCCATTCTCTCTGTGTGTCTGTCTCCCATGTGCAGACAGAAGAAGTGGCCATTCTCTCTCTCTCTCATTCTCTCTCTCTCTCTCTCTCTTTCTCTCTCTCTCGGCAAGACTGCAGAAAGACCATCTGGTCAACTGTCTCTCGCTCACTCTCTAATCTGCACAGAGCAGCACATACATGCCATGCCACTTGAAAGAAGTGTTGCGCCATCTGTTAACATTCACTGGTGTTTGTGGGGAGCACATTGACAATTGCTGGTGTTTGCAGGCAGCACACTGACAATTGCCAGTGTTTCCAGTGAACACAGATTGTCTGGACAGCCCGTTATCTCTGTGTCTCTGTCTCCCATGTGCAGTGAGAAGGACCGGTCATTCTTTCTCTCTCTCTCTCTGCCCAATTTGCACACAGTAGGATGACTCCAGAAGTGCTGCAGGACATGTGAAGAGACAGAGAGAAATGTCCCAGTGACATTGCTCAGTGTCTTTGTCTCTCCCTCTTGCTATTCAATCAATCAATCAATCAATCAGTCTTTATTTTACCAGGTAAAGCAACATTGAGTGAGCTCATTTGCAAGGTGGACCTGGACAAGTGCACATAAACATAAACAATATACAAAAGAAAAAGATGGGTGTACAATCAAGGAATACAATGTGGAAGAGGACATAAACATAGTACAGTATTAGGCAAGGTCTATACAGGCAATATGCAAGAAGCTAAGAAAAAAAATATTGTCAATATACATTATTATACAGTATGTACATGAACAGTTCAGGAAAAAGGGGAAGGAGGGGTGATAGGGAGAAGAAGGGAGAAGGAGTGATACACAGGGAATCACAAGGCCTGGGGACGGATGTCTGACACTTATTTCACTGGCCTCTGTGGGGGGCAGTTACAGGATTCTATAAAGGAATGAGAGAATAGCTTTTTGAAGGAGGAGAAGGTTGTTGGGGCAGCCAGCTTCAGAGTTTTTTGTAATTTCTTCCATAGGTGAGGGAGTATATAGCTTATAGATGCTTTACCAAAATGTGAATTAACTTTAGGAATGTATAAGGAAATAAATGAGAGGCTGCGCAAGGAGTAATTTCCTACAGTGCGTAGGGGCAAACAGTCAGAGATATACTGGGGAAGCTTATGTGTGAATAGCTCTAAAAATCCAAAAGGCTGCATTTTTGCCTTCTGAACTTGAGGTATGTCCAGCTTATTGCAGCACACAGAGAGCAGTGGTGGATGAGGTATGGTAGACCAGAGATAAATCTCAAAGCTCGGTGATAGAGCGAGTCAAGTTTAGAGAGTGCGGAGACAGAGCCTTGGCCATAGAGGAAGTTGGCGTAGTCCAATAAGGATAGAAAGGTGGTTTGGACCAGTCTTTTTTTGGCATCATGGGATAGGAGATGCTTGATCTGGAAGAACAGGCCCAGTCTCTGCCTTAGCTTCCTTGATAGTTCCTCAATATGGTCAGAGAATGTAAGCCTGTGGTCTATCCAAAGCCCCAAATATTTAAATTTTGTCACACATTCAATAGGTTCTCCTGGAAGTGATAGAATCTGTGGAGTTAAGCTATGTAGGTGACTGAATGCGCAACCCATGGACCTTGGACATGAAACCACCCGCCCAGTTCTCTGGCTCTCACTCTCTGGCATGCATGCAGGGGAAACAGTGTGCAGCTTCTTAGCTGCTCTAGTTTGCATCCCTGACAGTGGGTCAGAGCAGTCTGCCACTCGCACTTCTGTTTTTCTCCAACCTGCTGTCACACATCACAGGATATCCTGTTCTGAGACTCTGGAGGATGGGGAGCAGACATCATCAGGTGGAGTCAGGAGGAGAGGCTCTCATGGCCTGGCAATACAGCTCTTTCTCTTTCTCTCACTCACTGTCTTGCATGGGTGAGGAATACTAACATACTAATTGCCAGTAGATTAGGCTTTACGGTCTATCGAGTCTGCTCGAACCTCAGATCCCTAGTTGGCTGCAGAGGCCCTCCCCCCTCCTTGTGTTCCAGAAACCTCTATCATCCATCCCCACCACCCTGGGCCAGGCCATCATCTGATACATCCACTTTCTGTGTCTGTCCCACCCTCTCTTGAAGCCCTCCACTGTGGATATCTGAACCAGCTCATCAGGCAGTGCATTCCAAGGGTCCATCACCCTCTCAGTTAAAAACCTCCTCCTCTTTCCCCCCCCTCACCCTTCCACCTTCCAACTTCAAACCATGCCCTCTGGAGATAACTCGCTGCTTTAGTCTAAAGATCCCCTCCATGTTTACCCTATTTATTCCCTTGAGGTACTTGAAGACCTCAATCATATCTCCCCCGTCTCTCCTCTCCTCCAATGAAAACAGGCAGAGCTCCTCAAATCTGTCCTCAAACGTCAAATCCCATAGTCCTCGAATCATCTTAGTTGCCCTCCTCTGTACCCTCTCCAGGAGCTGTATGTCCCTCTTCAAGTGTGGTCTCCAGTACTGTACACAGTACTCAAGGTGTGGTCTAACCAGTCCATTGTACAGTGGTAGAATGACTTCCCTGCTCCTAGAGGTGATCCCCCTTACGATGCATCCCAACATCCTGTTTGCCTTGCTAGCCGCTCTCCTGCACTGCTCAGAGTTATTCAGACATGCATCCACCATGAACCCTGGGTCTTTTTCCCCTGTTGAGGCCTCCAGCGCCTCCCCTCCCAGGGTGTACATGTGTTTAGGGTTTCCCCGGCCAAGATGTAACACCTTGCACTTGGTAATATTGAAATTTAATTTCCATGTGTGAGCCCAGCTTTCCAGGGTGTCCAGGTCCCCTTGCAGGGCCAACCTCCCCTCTTCCCACTCAACTACTGCTCCCATCTTGGAGTCATCAGCGAAGAGACTCATTTCACACCTTATACCCTCCCTGATGTCTGATATGTATGCATTAAACAGGATCGGACCCAGGAATACCGCACAGGCTCTCTGGACTACTTTTAGGAGGGGATACTGTGGATCGTTGGAGGGAACGAATTTGCTCTTGCTACTCAAGGGATTCTGAGAGCTGCTCTCTCTTGCAGTACAAACTCAACAAACTGTATAATATACAGTGCCCCTAAATAAATTGGCAGATCCTGACCACTCTGGTAATGCAGGGCTTACATGTGGATATTGTTCGTTGATTGATTTGGGGTTGGGAAAAGGAGACCTAAGAGCTGCACTGACAGTTGATTTCAGTGGCTGCCAAGCTGTTTCTCTTCAGCTGAGGAGGCAACAAGTCCCAATTCTTGAGGGATCTTGCCAAGGGGACAGTTCACAGCAACTGTGCGTACTGTAGAACAGTGATTAATGCACAGTCACCCGATGGTCCTACACCAATTGAATCTCTCCTTTTCCCAACCCCATGTTATAACTGTGTTTACCCATTTTAGTTTAAAATTATTCAGTTATGCTCTCAGACCTTTTCCTCCACTCCTTAGGGAATCAGAGGTCACTTACATCTGTTTCAAAACTATGTGCATTTCAAAAGCATTTGTATAAAATAATGAACTGAAAAACATGTGCATTATGTGCTTTGTAAGGATCATCCTTGCAAAAAAAACAGTACATTTTATGGATATTACCCACAAACTCCATAACATGTATAGTTCCTTTAAAATTATGGGAATTGTGCATTCAGAACATTAATTTAGAGAGGACTGCCTTTTCAAATTCAGATTTGTAAAGCATGAGGCCACATTAAGATAAAAATGAACATTCCAGTTGCAAGATAAAAATGAACATTCCAGTTGCTATGGCTACATAACACTATTAACTGTATAATGCTATTAGCTAGCACTATACACTTAAAAAATATTTTATTTAAAAAAAAAACATTTCAAAAACACTGATGCATACTGTTAACTCTTACCAGGCCCACAGTCTTCACCTTCCTAGTACAGTACAGAGGCGGAAGACCAACCCAGGCAAGGAATGTCTGTTTATGGCCCCCCCTTCTCATTCACTAGACACCTGCTGCTTAATACAAACTGGCACCAAGCCAAAGAACACACAGGACAGGAGAGAGAACTATACACAAGACCAAAACTAAGCAAACAACATGTGACTCTGTAATGTGTCAGGTAAAACTTTTTAAAACCCTTATTCAAGGTTTAACAACACCTAACAGGAAGCAGAAGTATGTTTCTACTTGTGTCCTAGTTATTTGTTTTTTAGCATCTTTTTCTCCTTTGTGGCTAGGGCTAGGACCTCCATCAGCAGACTGCAAGCCTATGTCTGCAAAGGTAACCATTCAGCTGGACACCTTGCCTGAGTGAGGTGTACTTACTTACCCTCCCTCCCAAGCTCTGCACTTTCTCCATTATACTCTCCTCCTGTTGGCTTTGGCAGTTGGACCAGTCATGCTCCATGGAAGTAATTCTCCCAGGAGACTTGCACTCACTGCTCCAAAGGGTCAGGGCAAGCTCCTCCCCTACAGCCGCTGACGGCAAGCTCTTGCATTCAGGTGGTTGGTGATAGGTCACAACAGCTTTATTTGGCAAGGAAGCAGACAGTCACTTCATCTGCCTAACTCCACCAATTTTTCCATCTCCAACCACACCCATCCCTCACATTGCCGCAGGGTTCATACCACAGTCACCTTAGGAATGCCTTTCCCTGCCCAGTGACATAGGCTTCCTCATGTCTGCAAGGGCATTTCAGAGAGTTCCATAGAAGCTGTTCTATAAATCAGAGTGCTGTCCTCCCCTCCTCAGATTCTGTGAGCATGGTCTCCACAGCACTTCCTAATCTCCAGTGGCCTAAAGCTGTGCAAGTTCAGGTCTCCTACAGGGTAGCACCACATGCTACCACTAACACCTCATGACCATAAAGGTGTCAGCCTTTTTTATTGTGTTTAACAAGTCAGCCACCTTTTGCCTAAAGACAAATCACACTGTATAACAAGACTTTGTCTCAGTGAAATATATCCCAGATCCAATATTGCACAAATAAATATTGCTTGATTAAAATTGTAAAGTTGCTAGTATGGATTGAAGTTGAGCTCTAAATGCCAGTCACTCACTGGCTTTGATTCAAGAGCTATGAAAAGTAGTGCAGGAAGTTTCCAAGGTGTGTGGTAAGGCCAATGTCTGCACAAAATGTTGGGGTAATACTTTATCAACTACAGTATCAGATACATTGGTAGCAGCTGATTCAGCAAGTTATCTCCCAAGATTCTTTGGAGATACCTAGAGAAAAACTAATTCTGGTCAGAGCCAATACGGCTATGGAGAGCTTGTAGGAGTGGCAAGAGCGTTGAAAAGAATATGCAGTGCTCTCACTGCACCAGAGTCAGCCGTAACTGATACTGTAGTGATTACAGTATTGCACATGCCTGATACTCACACATGTGCAGTTTGCCCCAGAGTCAGCCATGCACAACAAGGTGGCACTGACATGACTATGTATTCACGATACTCATGCATGCGCATGTTAGGGAATGCTAAGCCTTCCTCAGATTCTGGATGGTAATAAACCAGCAGAAGAAATGATAAGCAAGTGGCACAGCACTAACAACTTGTTTATAACTTACAAGGATTAGACTTACACCCTAAATAGTATCTTCAGCCAAGCTGATACTGGGAGCTGGAGTATATCGATCTCACCATGACAGTCTCAGTGAGAATATATAATACAACAGTTTTTATAGTAAGAGAGTGACTATGGTAACAGCCAGTTCATACGTATATTATAATTACTATTAGAGTTACAGGCAGGCCCTATTGGGCAAAAGTGAGGTGGCTTCACAGTTATAGATAACATTATACATAAAATGCAATGTCGGCTGAAAATGAACAATAAGCTTATGCATAGTACAAAGAAGCACGTGCAATATTACATAATAAGTGCAGTATTGCACAGATCCAAAAGATGGCAGTGCTGGCTAAGATATCAGAATATGACAAAGACAAATGTCTTGGCTTACTGCATGCTGTTACTAAGCAGAATAAAATGGAATCATGATGTTTCCCTGTCTACTTACACTTATATGGCAAGTGTCAATGTCCTACAAGCTAGTAGTGATTTGTCATAAAATATATAACATAAGGTTTGTCTAAGATTCACAGTGGGAGGCTTAATTAGGGTGTGCGGACCGCATGTAACATCCCCCCCTTGTTGCCTTACTGAATAGGCAACACAGTATTGGATGTGTTGTGTGGGCAGTAGTAACGTTTACAGACCCAATGTGTGAGCCTTGTAAAGGAATTTGAGTCTTTAATGGTGTTGTTTTGGAGTGCACCATAGACAGTAAAGTGTTAGTATTAAAAAGATAATAAATGCAGTTGTATAATAACACAACCTTTAAAAGTTAATTGTAACCAAATATTGGAGAGTGCATTGACACAATTGTCATAATAGTGTAGTAATAAAAGAAGCATAGTAAATAACAGTGCTTTTATAGGTGACAAAGCAAAAGTATAAGTTTTATAATTGAATACAACACAGTATTATCGATTGCATGAAATACCATAGAAACATAGAAGTTGATGGCAGATAAGGACGGCAAGGCCCATCCAGTCTGCCCATTTCTTTTTCTGCCTTATGAATGTGCCATCGGCCTTTGCTCTGTCAATGGCCTATCTAGTCATATTCATCTGCATTGCTCCCTTATGCCTATCCCATGCCAGTTTGAAGCCCTGCACTGTATTCATATCCACCACTTCCTGAGGTAGGCCGTTCCATGCATCCACCACCCTTTCTGTGAAAAAGAACTTCCTCACATTACCCCTTAATCGGCCTAGCTCTGATCTCATGCTGTGTCCTCTTGTCCCGCTATTTTTTTTATATTGAAACATGATAGACTCTTTCACCTTGTTAATGCCCTTAGGGTGTTTGAATGTTTCGATCATATCACCTCTCTCCCTCCTTTGCTCTAGGGTATACATATTGAGCTCCATTAATCTGTCCTCATATGTTTTCTGATGCAGTCCTGCACCATTTGGTTGCCCTTCTCTGGACTGCTTCAGTAGTCGTTAATGTCCTTGTGGAGTGTGACCTCCAGCACCGAAAGTGCTCCAGATGGGGCCTAACTAGTGTCTTGTAAAGAGGGATTATTACCTCCCTCTTCTGACTTGTGATACCCCTAGTAACACACCCCAACATCCCTCTAGCTTTACCTACTGCTTTAGTGGTCTGCTTGGATGATTTCAGGTTATCGGTGATGATGACACCCAAGTCTCTTTCTTCCTTTGTGACTGCCAAGCAACTCCCCTCCCAGCCTATAGGTGGCTTCAGGGTTCTCTTCCCTATGTGCATGATCTTGCACTTCTTTGCATTAAACTCCAGTTGCCACTCTTCCGACAATTTTCCTAGTTTATCCCAATCTCTTCTCATTCTTCCCACCCCATCTGGATCATCTACTTTGTTGCAGATCTTGGTGTCATCTGCAAACACACAAACCTTACCCTCCAGTCCTTCTGCGATGTCACTGATGAAGATATTGAAGAGGACTGGCCCCAGATCTGATTTCTGAGGTACCTCACTTGTGACTTGCATCTCTTCTGACTCTATACCATTTACCACCACTCTCTGTTTTCTGCCCGTCAACCAGTTTGCCACCCAGGTGACCAACTTCTGACCCACTCTGAGCCTACCCAGCTTATTAATCAATCTTCTATGTGGAACAGTATCGAAAGCTTTGCTGAAGTCAAGGTAGGCAACATCAACTGCTCCCCCTTGGTCCACCACTCTGGTTACCCAGTCAAAGAAATCTAAAAGATTAGTTTGACAGGACCTTCCTTTTGTAAACCCATGCTGTCTTGCATCCTGTGCTCCTATGGATTCCAGGTGTTGCACTATCCTTTCCTTAAGGAGTGTCTCCATAATCTTGTCCACTACTGAGGTAAGACTGACTGATCTGTAGTTCCCTGCCTCCTCCCTGCTACCACTCTTGTGGAGCAGGATCACATGAGCCCTTCTCCAGTCTTCTGAGACCTGTCCTGTGCTCAGAGACTCACTAAACAGTTCTGATAATGGCTCTGCTAGTTCCACCCCTAGCTCCTTTAGTACCCTGGGATGTATGCCATCAGGTCCCATTGCCGTGTCCACCCTGAGCTTATTGAGCTCTTGTTGGACCCTTTCTTTTGTGAAAGGACTAGTGCACACCTCCCTCCCTCCTGTGTCCATGGTGCTGAGCTCAGGGCCCTGCCCTACCTTCTCTTCAGTAAATACTTAGCTGAAGTATCTATTTAGGATACATGCTTTTACATGGTCCTCCTCCTCATATGCCTCCTTATCCCCTTTGATCTTAGAAATACTCCCTCTGGACTTTCTCCTTTCACTAATGTATCTATAGAAAGTCTTGTCACCTTCTTTTACTGTTTGTGCTAGTGTTTCCTTGGCTTGGGCCTTTGCCTGCCTTACTGCCTTCCCTGCTTCCCTTAGGGAAGTTTGGTGTGCCTCCCTATCTTCATCCTGCTGTGTTCCCTTATATTTCCTGAAGGCCAGTCTTTTGGCTCTGACGTTTTCTGCTACTGTTTTTGAGAACCAAAGTGGTTTCCTTCTTCTTTTGCACTTCCTTTTTCTCTCTAACACAATGGGATGTTGTCTCAAGTATTGCATCTTTAATGCTTGCCCACTTTGCCTGCACCCCCTCACCTGTATTTCCTTTTGCCAGGGCTAGCTTAACTCTGTTGGTCATCTTATCAAAGTCAGCTCCACTGAAGTCCCATATTATTGCCTTGAAATGGGATGATTTATTTCTTGTGGTCAAATTGAACCATAACATGTGATGGTCACTGGCCCCCAGGTGTCCTTCTACCTGGAGATCTGTGATCCTTTCCCTGTTAGTCAGTATTAGATCTAGGATAGCCCTGTCTCTTGTGGGTTGTTGTACCAGTTGTTTGAGTCCCTTCCCCTGCAGGGAATCCACCATGTGTCTAGTTCTGGCAGATGTTCCTGTTGGTATTGACCAATCTGTATCTGGCATGTTGAAGTCTCCCATTATCAGAACCTCTCCTTTAGCTGTCATGTTTTGTATGTCTTCTAACAGTAATGTGTCTATGTCCTCCCCCGTCTGGAGGCCTGTACACAACCCCAGTTCGTATGGCTGTCCCATTTCCTGTTTCCAGGGTGACCCACAGTTCTTCTGACTCCTTATGCATATTCTGAATTTTTGTAGCTTTGATACTTTCATTTACATAAAGGGCCACTCCACCCCCTTTTGCACCTCAGTCTCTTCTGAACAGTAGATAGCCAGGTACTGAAGTCTCCCAAGTGTGGTTACTGGTAAATCATGTCTTGCTAATGGCTACGTTGTCCAGTTTAGCCTCTGTCATTATTGCCTGCAGGTCTGGGATATTGTTTTCAAGACTGCGAGCATTTGTTTACATGATTTTCCATTAGCCAGATATCGGTGTGTTAGTTGTTGGGTGAGGTCTGGAGTTTCTCCTGTGCATCGCATGGGGAGCCAAACCTTTTTCCTTAACTGGTGATGCAAATGAACTACAAACATGCTGAACTCCTGTTTGACCACTAGCTGAGGGGGGAGGGGTGTTCTTCCCATTCAATGTATGGGGTGCTGCACCCCTTTCCCCATTTGCTAGTTTAAATATTCTGCAAAGACATCAAACTTCTGCCCCAATGCACTGACTCCCTCCTTAGTCAGATGTAGTCTATCAAATTTAAAGAACTTTTGTCCCAAAACTGTTGCCAGTTCCCTACAAATTTGTGTCCTTTTTCCTGGCACCAGCCCTTGAGCCACATGTTTAACTCCCCTGTCTCCCCTTCTCTGATCTTCTGTCCATCTGCCCCCCTCTCCCAGACTGGAAGGATCTCAGAGAAAGAGATGCCGGACGAAATGGATGATAGTTTGTCACCCAGCCTGGTCAGGTGTTCCTTGGTCTCCACAACTGACCAGCTGGCAAGATCGTTAGTCCCTATGTGTACCAGGATGTCAATGTTTTCTCCTGCTTTCTGAACAATTTTAGCAATATGATCAGTGTCTCTCCACGCTGATGTACCTGGGAGACATCTGACCATTACCCCTGGCTGGAAATACGTATCAACTCCCACATACCTTGTTAAAACTGGTTTATAATAGACAGATAGTCAAGAAAACCATGAAAGGAGTCTGAGTTTGTATTTGGTACAGGGGTAATCACAGACTGAGCAAAAATGG
Source organism: Neoceratodus forsteri (assembly GCA_016271365.2). Classification (NCBI taxonomy): domain Eukaryota; kingdom Metazoa; phylum Chordata; order Ceratodontiformes; family Ceratodontidae; genus Neoceratodus; species Neoceratodus forsteri. Next base: position 678,563,172 of record CM028132.1, read on the forward strand.
AATAATTTATTTATAAATGACAAAACAGAAAAGAGGTATGTCAACAACACAAGTGATATGTGTAGAAAAAGTATTGATGTTTATAACCACATATCATAATTCGTAAAAACAGTATTAAATGCATTGTTGAACATAAAAAGGATACACCATTGTCCACTGATGATGAAGATTGTACTTTGAGAGTGGATGAGGCATGTGGCGGCAGCGTACGTTTTGCTTGATTGAAGAATGTCTTGATAATGTCTCTTGACAGGTCACTATAAAACGTATATAACCCAACTATAAAGTTAATATGGGTAACAGTCAATAAAGTTTATATGAGTAACTACAAGTTGATGTAGTTACAGGCTAAATGTCATTTACAGAAAGGTGGTAACCCTACATGGCACATGGGGCTATGGAGACGTTGATTTAAAGACGAAACACCAGTATAGTAAGAAAATCAATGTTTATATCGCTGGCTGCTGGATGGCTGGATTTGCAGAGGCCTTGGCATTAAATTGTGCATTGAGTCTTTTAATGGAGCAGCCACACACACTGGAGTAGCATTTGTGTTGTGGAAGTTGATTGCCCCAACCCCAGACTTGTCTTTATAGTAAGCGAAAACAATAAGCTTGATTGTAGAGTCCGAATTGGCTGGACCTTCTTCAGTTCATTTAAATAGGGATTGCCCCTACTCCAGACTTTACTTTATAGTAAGCGGAAACAATAAGCTTGATTGTAGAGTCTAATTTGGCTGGACCTTCTTCAGTTCATTTAAATATTTACAAACAGGTGTAATTGTGCTGAAAACATTACACTTGCAGAACTAATAATAGCCTGCTTTATGTAGTAGTCTGTATATGGAGACACTCAGGCACGAGGAAGGTGATGACATTGAAGTTGTGGCAACTGTTTTCTTTTTAGGAAAAGATGAATGTTTTTGCAGCTTAGATAAAAGTGTTACTGCCTGTCAGCATGAAGATGTTATGTGTGCCACACTGTTGAAACCTGCAAACTGGTAAAAATACTCTTATAAACCTAGTTGTAAAACAATCATAGCTATTTTGCACTGAAAAATGACAAGGTTATTAGGAGTGCATTTGATTAATGTGTGGTGTGACACAACCCAGGTTTGTGGTAATTGTAATAGAAAAGGTATTGATGTCAGCCATGCCCTCAAAGGAACATGCTGAGGTCCAATAAGGAGGAAATGCCATTTGGTCATCTGTGAATACAGCCTGTTTCCAAGTCTCAGAAGAGTTTGGGACAGTAATTAAAACATATCGTCCTTGCCTATGTGTTGCAATTGTGGCCTAGTGTAGGCCTGCCTTATGAAATAAAGTAGCATGCACTTTAAACCTATGGAGGTGTGTCATTTATATTATGTAATACTGGGGTAAACACATCGTGGCCTATACCTGTGACAGTGCCTGTTGCACTTGTGAAGTTTAAAAATCAGGACTCCCTGGGGGTCTTTTTTGTGTTTTGGACAAAATACTCCTAGGTATACAATACAATAATGTGGGGTCCTGCTACTGGGTCTTGAGTATGTGTCTGGTAGGCTTTAGAATATTATCAGCTTGTAAAAAGAAACAACTAATTTGTTTCTGAAGTTGTTGTGTATCTCTTCCCCATGTCCAGTTGACAGACCTATCCTGTAATACACTCCCCACCAGGCCTGTTTCAACCAAATTATGCAGGAGGCATCTTGAGTGGAACATTCCTAGATGTGGAGCAGAATTTTGGGCTTATACTTGATTAGCTGCAATTATATGTAAAACACAATATTATGAAACCTAAACATATTTGTAATGATACAATGACCATGTTGGGCATAGTACACCACAATATATAGAGACACAAAGGTAGTGAGCATTTTTAAAACAACATTTTAGATTATAGTCAAGCCCCTGAATGTGCCTGGCTTTAATATAGGCCTTGTAAGGGCTGTGGTTGAAATGTGTGTGCATTCAGTTTGTTGGGCACCTGGTGAGATGAGTTGCAGAGGGTGGGTATAGCATTAGGTTTTGTGTAACCACATGGTGCTGCATGTTTATTTGTGTTGAAAGATAATTATTTTTGGTATCCCACCTCTCTGTGTTTGTGGGTTTAAAAAAGACAAAAAGAGGGCCCGGCTTGCCAGGCAGTATGGTTGAGATTGGCATGGCCTTTTTAGGATATGCCATTTGGAACCATGAATAAATTAGGTAAAGTTCTTCAATGTTTGGAAAGGTGGATATCTCTTGTGTCCAGTGGAAGTCTGTTGCATTGTCCTGTAAAGACAAGAAGGAACAAGTAAAGGTACAACCCCCCCAGCTCAGCTGATTACTTACCGTACGTAGGGCTTATGGCCCTTGTACCAGGCTGATGCTGGTTGGCATAAAGCCACCTGTTAACAGGTTTGTTTAGTTTGGTCACTGTGCTTGACAAACAGAAGGGCTGAGCTGGTTTACAATGTTAGAGTGCACTGGGCCTTTCCAGACTTTGAGCAACAAATATGGCATTTGCAAACACACATTATTATGTTTTTTTATTTTTATAACATGGGGAGAGGTTGGTATACCGCTTTTATTTTTGAATCTACCAGCTATGGCTCAGTCAGGTCCAGAGGGACTTTTATTTCTGTTGTATACAGCCACCAGGCATTGCACTGGAATGGGAAAGGGCACGGTCTATACCCCTCCTCTAGCTCCTACTGTGGTGAAAGAGGCAGCTCGAGCACTGTAGCAATATAATGGTTGTGTTGCAGCTGGTGGTGTGGATGCTGAACCACAAATGGTCTGGCAATTTTAGTAGCCAGTTAAATAGTACCGTAAAAAGGTTTACACTGGATAGGTGGTAATGGGTGTGGCCCAACTGGCACCAGAAATAAGGGCATTTAAAAAAAACCAGTAACAACATTACATTGCAATTAGCCTACTAGTTTTAAAGTTTATACTTTACCAGAAGATGGAGACCAGTAAGTAGGTTCTTTAAGATTAGTGCCCCAGTGTATTATTACAAGGCTTTCTCTTCTTTCTAAGAGAAAGAAAGAAACAAACAAACAAACAGCACAAAGGACCATCTTTGCAGATAGGTGTCTCTGTCAGAGGTTAGCACAGATTTAAAAAAATGCTTTTGCGTTAGGGTTGATACAATAGTATGGCTTCAGCAACCCCTAAACAGGGGTAGGTGTTTCTTGTGGCTACTAGCCACACTTTGATGGATTTCTGAAAACAAAATGAGATTATTTTCTAGACCAAGAGAAGCCAAGTGTCCTTGGGTTCCCTTGTCCTAACATTAAAACATATTATTTGAGCTCATAAAAATCCAGATTAACAGTATTCCAATAATTGTATTTATGACATAATGTATGTACATATATTTGTAGATGTTCATTTTTAGGCCTAAAACAAAAAGTTATCATTGGTAAACGTAGTTTGTATTTAAAAAAAAAACAAAAAAAAAACAGCTGTAATATTTCAAGGCAGTATGCTGTATAACAAACTTTAAACTAAACGATTTATTTAAAATGCTGGTGGTGTTGAGCACCCCCCCTTGATAGCATGGGAGTCACATGATACTGTGCATGAACAAAAAGAGCCATGTGGAAACAAAACCTCCATGAAGGAAGGCGTTGAACTTGTCAGGAAGTTTTGGCTGCAAGCCCGGAAGAAAATGTCTGTCTTTTTTTTTTTTTGCTCTTACAGAGTGCATAGAAATGGAAATAAAAATTAAAATTGTAATGTTCACACTTAGTGTGTTTCCATAAAAACATACATTTTGTGTGGAAATTGATGCTTTATGTAGGGACACAGATCAAGTTTGAACTGGTAGTAACATAGCAATTTAAATTGCCGAAGGTCACACAGTGCAAGCAAATGTCGCTGGGACTCAAACTCAACTGGTTTTGCAGTGTCTTTGAACACTACTCATATTGAAATGTCTTTTCAATCTGCTGGCTGAGACAGTACACTTAATAAAAAAATAAATGCTTTACACAAGTCGTATGATTAGATTGGCTTATTATTTTACACCAGTTTGCTGAAGTAATGCCCATATTTTGATTAGAAAGCTGTAAAAGTGGTTTAGATTTTATAGATCAAATCAAACTTGTAATAGACTTGCGTCCTTAGTGCTTGCCTTGCATAATTTTGATTAATCCTGAGTGTTGTAATTTTAACTAACCCCAAATTTAGCCACATTACTCATAACCTTGTCCAACCTATTTTTGAAAGTGTTCATATCTTTACTTTCAGTTATTTCTAATGGAAAAGCATTCCAAACTGTAACCACCCCTTGGCTGTACCAGTTCTTTCTAAGTAATGAGTTCCATTTCTCCAGGTGGGGTTGCTTGGAGTGTTGCCTACCACTAACTCTGCCATGATTAGGCATAAGACCAATTTCAGCTCTAAGGTTGTTATCCTCCATTGCTCTATAAAGCATACACAAGTCCCCCATACCTTCTCTATTGTAGTGAATAAAGGTTAAGTGTTCTCAATCTTTCTTCATATGGTGTCTCCTTTAAACCCACAATAGACCTAGTCAGTCTTTGCTGAACTGCTTCAACCCTTTTTTTGTCTTCTTTCCTATATGGGGACCATACCTAAATGCAATACTCCAGGTGGGGTCTGACCAATGCTACGTATAGGGGGAGTATTACTTCCTTAGCGCAACTGGATATATGCCTAAAAGATACAGTTCAGTATTTGATTGGCCTTTTTCACTTGGTCCCTGCAGTGAACATTAAATTTAAGATCAGGGCTTATGGTCACACTAAGGTCATTTTCGCAGTGTGTTACAATTAGAGGTTCCTGGTACAAGAAATACTTGTGCTGTTTATTGTGGGTACCTAAGTGCATGACTTTGCATTTACTAACATTTAGAGCCAATTTACTGTGTTTAGTCCAAGAAAAAAATGTGATCCAATGCATCCTGCAGAGCAGTGGTACTATCTAATGCATTTACTACTGTTCCCAGACGACAGTCATCCACAAATTTTGACAACCAGATGTTAGGTGAATCCAATTTTAATGATGAAATGTATATATTAAAAAGGATGGGACCCAGGACCAACTCCTGTGGCACCCCACTCATGACTTTGACCCATTCAGAGCATACACCATTAACCACCACTCATTGTTGGCACCCCTCCAGCCAGCTGGCAATCCAATGCATGATATTAGTACACAGCTTAAGGTCCCCTAGAGATTTAACCAATCTGAATGGGGCAATTTATCAAAGGCATTGGCAAAGTCCAAGAATATGATATCAAGAGGGTTTCTCCTGTCTATTTCCCTATTAACATTTTCATAAAAAACAATAGATTTGTCAGACAGGACCTATTTTTAGCGAATCCATGTTGGTGGGGGTCAGTGGCCCCTAGTATCAGCTGTTGCTGCTGTATGTAATCTTTAATTATACCTTCCAGTAGTTTACCCATTAAAGATGTCAAACTGATGGGTCTGAAGTTTTCAAGTTTTGTTTTGGGTCCTTTTTTGAGGAGGGGTACCACAGTGGCAACCCTCCATCCTAATGATATATCACCTGAGTCCATGGAGTGCTGGAATATGTGAGTCAGGGGTAAATATACAGTATATAATCATCGAGTTCCTGTAACACCCTAGGGTGAAGATCATCTTGCCCCGGGGATTCATTGACAGCTAGCTTTTTAAGTCTCTCCTGTACATCTGTTGGGTTGATAATTACTTGTCCTGGTTTGGGTAATAGTATGTTCTCTGATGTTTTGGTAGTACTGTTATTAAACACCAAACAGAAATTATTGTTTTGCATATCGGCCATTTCTTTGTTGCTAGCAATCAACCCTGAACTATTGGTAAAAGGGCCTACTGAGGTCATAGTTCCTCTTAAGTTGTTTATATGGGAAAAGAAAGCTTTTTTATTGTCTTTAACCCTAGTAGCCATGGTTATTTCATGCTGTGCTTTAGCTAATTTAATCACTGATTTAACTTTTTTAACCAATGCTCTATAAACTGGAACTAATTGCTGGTTGCCATGTTTAATGCATTTAAACAATCTTTTTTTTTATTAATTAATTTTTTAATAGAGGGCTTCATCCAACTAGGGGGTGTTCTTCTGGTGTTATATTTTTTTATGGTCGGTATATTCTTAAAGACCTTGCCCTTTAATTTTGAAATCAGTAAATCCCATTTCCCTTCAGCTGTATGGCCCACAAAATAATTTTCCCAGTCCCATTTTGCCATGTTTTCCTTTATGATAGTGAAGTTAGCCTTTCTGAAGTTTAATCTTTCAGTAACCCCTATCCTGGTCTGCCTAGATTGACCCAGAATGTGGAAGTTCACACACAAGTGGTCACTGTTGCCCACTGGTGCTGTGGTAGTAACATTAGCAACACTGTTGCCCATATTGGATAACATGATATCAAATATTTGACCATTCCTAGTGGCATAAGGGACTTTTTGTTCAAGCCCTATCTGTGCTCGTCTGTCAAGATAGGAGTTTTTGGTTTTACTGGTTCCGCTGTGTGTTGTCCAATCAATGTTGGGCAAATTAATGTAATCCAGGATAAGAATGTTATCAGATGAATTTAAATCACTGATGTGTTTTAATAGTTTGGTGTCATTTCCAGGTATATAGAGGGACGCCTATACACTAGACCCACTTTTATTGTAGTGCCAGACTGGGGGTATATTTTGACCCATAATGCTTCTATGTCCTCGATACCTTCGAGCATCTCCTTGCATTTGATTGTATCTTGGATATAAATGGCCAACCCGCCACCTTTCCTGTATTTCCTATTTTTGATGAAGACATTATATCCTGGTATATTTTTCTCCCAAGTATCATTATCATTACCCCATGTCTCAGTGACCAGTGCCAAATGTATATCCTGGGTGTGTAGCATAAGCTTAAATTCATTGAATTTATTAACCAGACTTCTAGCATTAGTTAATATTCCATTCCATGCCATATTTGAGTGGCTAGGGAGATTTTTAGTAGGACAAATGTTACAATAACCTAGTGTATCCCCCAACCCCTTGTTTTTCAGTAAGGTAGGAGTTACCCTAACCTAGTGTATTCCCCCACCCATGTTCCAGTTTAAATGGAATTTTAGGACTTTGCTGATTTTTTTCCTAATACCCGCCTGCCAAAGTAATTTAGGTGTAACCCATCATTTTTAAAGCAGGCTTTGTTAGAAAATATAGTTAAGTTGCCCATAAACCAATTCTTTTTTTTTACATAGTTGTCATAGCCATGCATTTAGAGTCAACATTGATTTATTTCTATCGGGAGTGTCTCCCCATTGTGGGTAAAATTCAAGAGATTATTATCTCCTTTTTTTTTCTTGTATCCGATTAATGATGCTAATATATTCAGTTTGTACATGAGACATGATAATGTGCTGCATGCTGTCTATCTTGCAACAAACTACAACTTAAACCAACAAACTTATATATCTCCATGCCACATATTTTCAAAACAAAACTATTCAAACACCTTTCAACCACTTTATAAAATGAAACTTCCTTATTTCTGTTTATTTGAAGCCAAACAAGGTCTTATTTGAAAATACAGCACAACACATCATTTGTAAGTGAAGACACATCTAGGAGACCATGGTTACACCCTTTGGCGCATAACCAAAATATGGCACTCAGCCATTTTGAAATCTTTATGATGAACATTTTATTTCTCTTTTAGCAAAGAGTTTCTGGTTTTAACGAGCAGTATGATAAAGCCATTCATAGCTGTTAACACATTACATTTTCACCTAGCAGTTCCTTGTCTCATAGTCTGCAAACTACAAATCTTTCTACACATTACAATCTATGACACCATATTTCTTTATTCTCAAAATTACCTTCTCCAACAAACAACTGACATAGGAAGTCCTTTTACTGACCCAATCTAGGCAGCACACATCTTTTTTTTTTAAAACTAATTAAAACAGTCAGATATGAGGCAAAGAACCATTTTTTTTTGCTGTAACATAATCTGCTCCGAAGGCAGCCAATGCTATCTTCAGAGCAACCTTGAAAACAGAACATAACCACAGAACACAGATATACTGTGTGTGTGTGTGTATATTGGCATTACTTTGTTTAGTGTGTGTATATTACAGAAATAAAGCAGACAGACTATTAAAGAGAAAACGTTTAGAACAAGATACACAGTATCTCATCCCCATGACAACCAACTTTTAGAATAAGACACACAAACTTACCCCATGCCAAGGTATTTCTTTTCTTTCTCTGCTCTGATACTCCTGTTCAGGAGAACGACCGCAAAACCTTGACAATTACCTCCAAGTGCTGCAGCTGTTAAGTTGAGTGATGCAGATATTAACCCTTTTAAACCAGGTTTCCTTTCAGTCATTTCAGGAAACTGTCAAACCAAGTCTTTTTCCAGAGCTGTGGTTTTCAGTTTAACAGTACACATTTGGGATTGAAATGCTTTAAAAGCAGGGAAGGAAGTAGGATACAGTGCTGTGACCAACAGACCCTGTAAAGGGTGGGTCTGTGCAGTCTGTAGAAATAGCACCAGGTGCTTGGTTGAAATCCAACTGGTGGAGGTCTCCAGTACCTGTGTTTGGGATAAAATCTTGCAGCCCTATAGGAGGCAAGGGAACTTGAAATTGAGACAACAAGCCTCAAAGCTGTTCAGATAGTGAACATCGGTGGGGGAGGTGGACTCTCTAATCAACCCATCTGTAGTCACACCTACTGTGTATGCATCCACAGTGGTTGAACAGGCAGATGGTCGGGCAGTCTGTACTTAGCACAGTCCTGGAACTCAAAACTGCCATTGAACAAGGTGACGCAAAATTGATCTTGCCCAGTAAGCAGCCAGACCTTACAATATGCTACAGAGTTCATAACAAAACACGGGCGAGCTGGTATGAGTGCGTACTCCTACTTAATACCCACAAGGGAAGGGTATGCCAACATGCAACTGAATCTTCACTAATTTAGACCATTCGAGTCATGGCACCAATTGTTAGCGAACACTAAGCCTTCCTCAGATTCTGGATGGTAATAAACCAGCAGAAGAAATGATAAGTAAGTGGCACCGCAGTAATAACTTATTCATTATTTACAAGGATTAGACTTACACCCTAAACAGTATCTTCAGCCAAGCTGATACTGGGGGCTGGAGTATATCAATCTCCCCATGACGGTCTCGGTGAGAATACATAATACAACAGTTTTTATAGTAAGATAGTGGCTATGATAACAGCCAGTTCATATGTATATTATAATTTCTGTTTGAGTTACAGGCAGGCCCTATTGGGCAAAAGTGAGGTGGTTCCACAGTTATGGATAACATTATACAGAAAGTGCAATGTCGGCTGAAAATGAACAAAGAGCTTATACATAGTACAAAGAAACATGTGCAATATTACATAATAAGTGCACTATTGCACAGATCCAAAAGATGGCAGTGCTGGCTAAGATATCAGAATATGACAAAGACAAATGTCTTAGCTTACTACTAGTGGTGGGCGAAGTGGCCCCAATTCACTCTGTGAAGTGATCTATGGAGTGAAGTCGAATTCGCGGAGTGCCACGCAACGTGAAGCAGAATACTTTGCATTATTAATGGGTAACACGAAGTCCATTGAAAACAATGACTTTGCATTACTCCGCCTTCCCAAACCACTACTCCACCAATTCTTAAGGTGAAGTACATTGAAAACAATGTACTCCGCCTTACTTCACCTCATTTTTTAGCTCCAAAGGTGAATTTTCCAGTGATTCATGGAATTTCAGGTCACATGGGCTCTAGATTGTTCTGCACAGCCTCATTTTGGGGTAGTGTGTGTATGAAGCTGTAGGAGACAATCTGCTCTGACAACTCTGTGATTCAAACCTTGTAAAAGCTGTTAAAAAGCCTTTTGGGGTCATTTGTTTTGCTGAAACTTTAGTTCATCAATTATAGAAAACCCCCCTGCCCTCATATAATCGAGCATTTATTGTTTGTGTGTGGATTTTGAATGTTAATGTACAATATTCAGTCTGTGTACTGAGAGACAGTGGAAGTGTACTTTGGGGAGGGGTGTATCTCGTATCTGTGGTGTAGGTAGATTAACTTGGAGAAAAAGACAGTGCTTTCTGTTTTGGTGATATTTTTCTTGTATAACTGTGTTAATGTACACACAGTAATATTTTCAATAATTCTTGCCATTTTTTTGCTGATTGTTGCGGTGCAGCATATTTTTAGTTTGTTTAAAATATGCGGTTATATTACTGAAGTTTTCAATTTGCTACACATTACTTAGTGTGTGTGTGAGTATGTGTGTGGTGCATGTCATCAAATCAGGCACCTTTTATTGTGCCACATAATTTCAGCAATGTGAACCTGCTATCCACTGCAGCTGTGTAATTTTTGTACTTCTTTGTGGTATCTTTACTAGTACTAGTGACTGTTACTGCAGCAGTGCAGTACACTGGCCCCCAGCCCGCCCCAACCAGCAAAGGAATTATTTTCCAGATTTGAATTTCTGATGGTGAGCACTGGTTAGGTGTTGTGCCTTTGCATCTGCATCTCTTCACTGCGCAGCACAATCTTAATCTCTCTGTGCATTTGCATCTCTTTAGGGCCCAATCTCCATCTCTAACTTAAGTCACAGTTGTTTCTTTGGCTTCCCTTCAGAGTACTGGACAGGTGTGGTGCATAATTCTGCATGAACATTGTACTCATTAATATGTGTTTTTAAGTCAGGACCATCATCACGAGTCACTCGTGAAACAAATCATGATCTTCATCATCATGGTCACAAATGCAGTCATAAATCATGATTTATGATCATGTCACAAATCACAACATTAATCTTTTTTAATAGTTACTTAGAAGTATTGTAAGCCTGTTTTGTAGTATCTCTCCATGCTTCACCACCCACCATTGTACTCATTAATGAGTGTTTTTAAGTTGGAGAGTTTTGTGCTACACCTCATTGGGGCCCGAGGAAGTACAGCCATAGGTATTCGCATTTCTTCATCATCATGGTCACAAATGCAGTCGCAAATCACGATTTACAATCATGTCACGAATCACAACAATAATTTTTTTTAATAGTTACTTGGATGTATTTTAAGCCTGTTTTGTAGTATCTCTCCATGCTTCACCACCCCACCATTGTACTCATTAATGAGTGTTTTTAAGTTGAGGTGGTTTGTGCCACACCTCATTGTAGCACGGGGAAGTACAGCCATAGGCATTTGTGTTTCTTCATCATCACGGTCACAAATCACGATTTACAATTACGTCATGAATCACAACATTAATGTTTTTACTAGTTACTTCGATGTATTGTAAGCCTGTTTTGTGGTATCTCTCAAGGCTTCACTATCCCACCATTGTACTCATTAATAAGTGTTTTTAATTCAGGGATTTGGACAGTGTATGCAGTACATACACAGACTGGAAAGAAGACTGACTGCATGCATGCAGTTTAGCACAGTATACTTGCACTGCTCAGAATACAAAGTGTCATGCATACGGAAGACAACAAAAAAGGGCATAATTACATACAAGGGTCAGGGATGGTGGAGGAATACATTTTATAACACAGCAAGGAAGGTGTGGGGGGCACATGGTGTGAGGAAAAAAAAACTAATGTGGGATCCCATGGTGATCCAGCAGCAGTTCCAGCATTGACATAATTTGCAACTGATGTCCCTCTATGCGATCCTGGTGGAGCAGCAGGTACTGCTGTAGCCTTCCTCTCTTAGGGATGCTGCCATGCACAGCTGCACCCTCTGTCACAGAATGGCCAGCAGGTACAAGCATGGTCTGTTCTGTGGCAGCCTGCCACTCCAACTGATGGTGACTGAGCATATGGGTGTACTGGACCCCAGTCCCCAGATGAGTCCCCCAGAGGCCACGGTGCACCTCCACCTCACATAGGCAGCACCTGACCACACTGCTGTCCCTCCCAACACAGTCAAAAAACTGCCACACAACAGAGGTGCTGGGAGAACCAGGCACAGGCAGGGGAGGGCCAGATGAGCTGGCAGCCGACTGGTCATGGTGCTGAACAGGGATGGGATCCACACCTGGGCCCAGGGGAACAGGCACATCCTGCTCCAGAGGACCTGATGCTGGACTTGGTGGTGGTGGTGGTGGTGGTTCAACTGCCTCAGAGTCAGGGACAGGAGGCGGTGCTGGTCCTGCTTCCGGGGACAAACAACTAACTACTTATAAAGGTAAGAAAATAAAATTTACAGAAAGAGCAAATTAAGTAAAAAAGAGTACAGAAAAGACAAAAAAAATGTAGCTTTTAAAAAAGCTGTTGGGTCTAAATCAAAGTTTAAATCTCCTCCTCGCTCTGATCTCAAAGTATCAGCAGTCACAAAACACACTCCTTTCTCTCCATCTGCAAAAGAGAAAGTAAAAGTGTCTGCTTGTATGACTCACTTCCTTCCTGCCTAGCTAAAGAGCAAGTGGCTTACAGTACTGTAAGCCATGTGATGTGTGAGGGGGGGGGCTGCCAAATCTGAAACACCAAGTGGATCACTTAGAATCATAATGAGGAACGCAAAGTCCATTAAAATCAATGACTTTGCCTTACTTCGCATTGCCATTCTGCCTTAAAGCGAAGTGGTAATGACAAGGCAGAGTGAGCACTTTGCATTGCCCGCTCCACGAAGTGGAGTGGCAACGCGAAGTGCCCACTTCGCGTTCACTTCACCGGCGGAATTTAAATTTGCTGCATCTCTACTTACTACATGCTGTTACTAAGCAAAATAAAATGGAATTATAATGTTTCCCTGGCTACTTACACTTGTACAGTAAGTGCCAATGTCCTACACATTGTGATTTGTCATAATATATATAACATAAGGTTTGTCTAAGGTTCAAAGTGGGAGGCTAAGTAGGGTCTGGGGACCGCATGTAAAATGCAGTTTAAGTCAGCGATGACATGCTACACGTGTCGGACGTCACTTCTGCAATTGCGGAAAGGAAATGTAGTGCATTGGGAAGAGGTGTGTTTATGTGGCCCGCAGAGGGGAAGGGCTGCATAAACAGAATTATTGGAAACTATGCCAGAGCACTGTGGCAGCATACCAGACAGCAGTCTGATCACGTGCTTCCACAGTGCTTTTATACAAATCTGATGATGGCATAGTGTCTGCAGAGCTTGGCCCATGCAGCCGTAAAAATCTGATTGCTGTTTATCACTTCAGAAGGCAGATTATTGCAAATGCTAAAGTCCTTTGTGTGTAACAAATCTTATGTTTGCTTGCTTTAAAATTGCTTGGCCTAATTTGTTGTTCATGTCCCCTTACTTTTTGTCCCACTCTAAAATTTTAAATGTAATTCTTCCATTAGATCCTCCTTGTTAATGATGTTGTGCATCATCAACACATTCCCCACAATATGCCTGTTGCACAGAGTATTTACCCCACCTAGCCCCTCTGCAACTCCCCTTTTAGCACCCGTGCCCTCCCAGCCAGTACTTCCAATTCAGGGAGACCTGCCTTCTCATATCACTTTCCAAACATCTGGAACTCCCTCCCTTTAGATTCCATTCTGCCATGTCTACTTGTTTGTTATCCTATCTTCTTTGACACTATATTTCCCCATCCTGCAATTGCACCTGACCCACCTCTCCTTCATTACCCACTCCTTGCTCACTCTCCTGTTCTATTTCCACTACTCTATCCCCTCCTACCCCTCTGATAGCCTATAGCACTAGCTGGGTTTACATCAAGCTAGGGGGTTTACATCAAGTAGTGTTTATACTCTTGGTGTTCCACTCCTGGGGGTAAGGCTTGCCTCCCCCTTCCTCTTCACTCCTCTTTCATTCTTCTCTTTCACAATTACATACCACCTCCTCCTCCCATACCTCTTTTGTTCCCAATCTTCCCCTCACTCTTTCCTCAAGTTAGCCACACTCATCTCTTGTGTGCCAGTATTCTGTTCCCCATTTTATCTCTCACTGCTCCCCCCTTATCCCTTGCCAATCCCCTTGCAGGGTGTGCATTCTGGAGGGGTGAAGGCTCACTTAATCTCCAACCATCTCCCACTCCCCCATCCCCCTATCCTGACAAGGTTTCTCACTTATTTATTTATTGAATTTTGTTGACTGGATAAACCCACTGAGACTAGAAGTCCCCTTTCAGGGAGGCAGGTTGGGGGGGAGATACAGATGGTAACCAACTTAAATTGAATGTGATTAAGCTGTTGCTGGTATTTTCAGTGAACAGGGGAAATCTGGCCAGGACACCGGGGGAAATTCCCCTACTCAAATGTAGGGGGATTTGCTGACTGAGAGCTATGGTCACTTTAAGTGGCGCTCCAGTGGAGATGGACACGCTGGAAGAAGGGGAGCAGACCCCTTTCTCTACCTTGAAACCTTTGGAGGTAGTAGAAACTGAAAAGATCATTTTAGATATCCAGGAGAATGGAGAAAATGAGATCTTTGTTTCAACAGAGGATTTAAGTACTGTACAACCAGAGTGGTGGGAGATGCTATTCCTATCATTAATCTGGAGACTGTTTCAACAATAGAAGAGGATTTATGGATGCAGCTACTAGAGGAAAATGACAGACATATTCAGGAGAAGAAGCGATTATCTGAACAGCTTGCAACACTACAGGCTGGAAAGTCATCCATCAAAACTCCAGGCCTGCTTGTCAGAGAGTCTGCAGAGGTTTGTGATGTAGCAGCATCAAAGGAAACCATGAGGTTGGGTGAGTCAGAAAAAAAAAATGTTTTTGAATGTCTTACAAGAGAAGATTGGTTTAAAGATATTAGAGGCTGGCAGTAATAGAGCTGAAGTAAACTCATGCCAACAGCCAAAAGGGAAGGCTACTATTTCTGGGGCTATGCAAAATATGATTGATGTTTTAACAGAGAATAAATATGAAAATCAAGCAAGCAGTGATAACATGGGAAGTGGAGAAGAGAAAAGCGCTACGGCAGGTAGCGACAGGCTCCTAGCACCTAAAACTTTGTCAAAATTAACAGGGTTTGTGTTCTGAGGTACCCTGCAGATGAAAGAACCTGAAGTAGCGGGGTTTCAAGGATTGGACTTAACTTATCAGAAATCAAATCAGATGTAGGAAGGTGTGACTGTGTTTTCTTTTACCAGACGGGACTCAGCGCCTAGAACAGGGGCTAAAGAAGAGTGTAAGAGAAAGCACACTGCATTGACTCTAGCCAACAGAAATTTTACTTCCAATATAGTTAAAACTCCAGAAGAGAAAGCAGGGCCCATTTCCCAGGATAGAGAGCCTGATGTTACATTAACTATGACTGTTGTGATACAGGCTGCTTTTGCATTACAGAATACAATAGTGTCTCCTTCCGATCCCTGGATCCCTCAAAAAGCTCTAAGTGAGGCAGGCTGAACACAGAATATCCAAGGAACATGGCTCCCCACCCCAGATTGGGATGCAAAGTTTAATTTCATGCAGAACACACCTGAATGGTATCCAAATAGTCCTCTGCAAGCCCCAGGCCCTCTTTCTACAACACTGAAACAAAGTATTGAACCTTCAAAGCTTCCAGATGTTAATAATAAACATGGGGTTGAACTACCAGACACAGAGCTAGATTTAAGGGCCCAGAAGAAATATCCTACTGTGCTGACAAATTACAAACTCCACATACTGGAGCAGAAATTCAGGGATCTCCTGGTCAACAGAAAATCTTGTTGTCAGATTTATTTTCAAAAATCAAAAAGGAAGCCATACCATGTAGAAATGCAGTTAGAATCTGTTATAAAGACAGACTAGATGTCAGACCAGACAGACATTATGTTGGCAAACTGTTATTAAAGGATTCTTTGCACTTCTTTCTGAGAGAAGTCTTTGCCTTTGTCAATATTTCGGGGAGGATAATTTTGATATAAGTTTTCATTCTGCTTATGCTTTGGATTTATTTTGGGAAAGGTACAGCCAAGTTAAGTTCTCCATCACATGGACCCCTTCTTGGTTCTTCCCTTAACTAAACCTCTTATTAAGTATGTCATAATAATGTTTCGGAATGCGGGGGTCCATGTGGAGGATATTACTTATTGGTTGTCCCAGAAAAGTGATGTTTGAGTCCACCAGAAGTGATACTAGATGCCGAGATGTTCTGGACAGGGGGGTGGTGATATAAGGTGAAACTGTGGTAGTCTGAGTCTGGAATTGATCATATCCTTAACTCCTTTATGTTGGGATGGGATAGGTGTGTATGCTTCTGTGCTGGGCAGCCTGGGGCATGCTACAAGTGTGGATCTAGAACCCATCTCTCTAGTTCCTGCAACAAGCCCCATTGCAATAACTGTGGGGAAATTGGTCACATTGCCTTCCAATGTGCAAATCACAATAAGTGTGATCTTTGCAAAGACATAAGCCATGTGTTTTCAGAATGTTCTTGGGCAGCTAAGAACAAGGTTTCCTGTATGGGTCCAGACCTTCTGAATCAACAAGCAGAGGACTCAGTTCTTAATCAGGAAACCAAATCAATGGATCCCAGTCCACCAACCATACCACCCTCTGAGGGAAAATCCCCTCCCATCCTTCTACCACAAGTTTTCCCTGAATTAAAAGAGACCCCTTCCCCTTTCTCCCTTCCCCTTCCCTCCTCCTCCCTTCCCCTTCCATGATCTTAGTGCCAGTGTGTTACACTGACCTACATGAAGATTGCAGTAAACCTTCCCTTCCTCCATCTTCAACAACCCTTCTGGTGAGAAGATCTACCAGGAACGTAAGACCATACCAACCCACCCCCCTATATAAATTGAGTCTGGAAATTCCTTTGCTGTACTGGCTACACAGTGGGGACATTCAGAAATGGAACTGGGTGATTCAGATTCTCAGTCCACTAAAACAGACCATAGCACCCAGAATCATCACCAAATGGATTATAAAGGAAAAAAGAAGAGGAAAAAAGATTCTTAATCACAGTAAAATTTAGTCTTGACTCATTTAAGGGTAGGGACTTTGAATGTCCAGAGTTTATTAAATTCTAGGAAAAGGCAAGTACTGTATAATTATATTCACAGTAATACCATCAACATTTTTTTTTTTTACAAGAAACTTGGATGTTTACTAGTGATCAGGCAAGGTTTTTCCCAGAGGGAATGGATTTCAGACCCCTCCTATTGGTCCTTCGGTATGGAGACTGCAGATAGAGTAGGTCTTTTATTTAGTTCTTATGATTTTACCCTTATTAAATTGATTTGATTCCCAGAAGAGTATTAATAGCAGATGATCTGTGGAGACATATGGATTGTAGGCTGAAAAATGTCTACAGTCCACAGATAAAAGCAGAATGAGTAGCATTATTAGACACCCTACAACCTTTTTTAGTTACTTCTTACAAGATTTTTTTTATGTGGAGATTATAATTGTGATATAAAATCAAAATCTGGGGGCTTAACGGGGAAGAAAAAGAAAATATATTGCGACTCTAATGCCTTGCGGAGACTGGTAGATACTGAGGATTTACTAAATTGCAGTAGATATCAATATTCAGGCCCAAATTTTACTTATAAAAGAAATAAATATACTTCTACTATAGACCATATGTTCATTTCAAAAAATTACCAACATTTCAGTTCCAAATTACACCTATAGAATTTTCAGATCATCTGCTATTACAATGCACTTTCCCAGACTCTTCAGTGAAGTCACAACACATACCTAGATTGAAATTGAAGGAATTGCCCCTATGCCTTGTGCATAAATCAGGAAGAAACAATGGAACATTTTTTTGTTCCACTGTTCATATGCTAAATGCCTTTGGGAATTCTTTGCCACCAGGTGGAAAATGGGTGGTTAAAGAGGTTAAATTATGATAATTTAGTACTAGGATGATTCCACAACATTGGGAAGTCATATAACCAGGATGCATTGGTTGTTTTCTGTTGCTGCTTAAAATTTAATTTGTGGCATGCTAGGTGCCAGTGGTTACTGTATCAGAGACTGATGCTATATGAGACAGTGGGAATGCTTATACAGCAAGCAATGGAAAAGTATATACTTCAGATTTAGAGGTGCATATGACTAGGATGGTTTTAAATTTTGTGGAAAGGGTTTCTTATGTTTATTAAATATAAATAATTAGTACATATAACATAAAAGACAGAAGGATAGAACTACTAACTGTAAAAAAGGGGGGGAGGGTCACTGATATAGGGGATATGGTTATGATTTGCCAGAATGATGGTATGTATATCATAATGTTACAATATGTAAAAGCATGTAAAAGTTTACAAATGTATACCTGTTATGACTTTGATATTTTTCAATAAAAACTCCCCTACTCTCCTGTAGGGGGATTGCTGTCCATCTCAGGATGATTACTCTGTGGGAGACCCCAGATGGGATGGATGTCTCAGAGGCAGAGGAGCAGGCCTCCTCCTCTGCTGTCTTATCTCAAGAGGTTTCTTTGATTGACATGAATATGCCAGAAAATAAAGATGCCAAGGGAAAAAAACTACATTTTCCAGTTAACAGAGGATTTAAACCTGCTAGAGGAGGAACAAAGTGCTGAGATTTCTGCATCTGTGCTAAGTACAACTACTGATTTAATTAACCTTGAATCTCAAAATGAAATGTTGAAAAATTTGAACAGGAAAAAGTTAGACATGCACAGTGTAAAACTCATCTTCAAGCTGAGTTAACAAAGTTAACAGCCGTGAACTCTCCTGTCAGTGGGCATGGTCTGAATGTCAAACTTTCCTGTGATGCACTAGCATCAAAAGCAAATGCCGCTCAAGTGGTCAAAACTTTCAAATTGACCGTCATTTCATGTACTTCTCCTTGGAAAGAAACTCTGCGACTAGCAGCAGAAACGTTAGCAGTAGAGTGTGTCCAAAGCTGCCAGAAGAAGTAGAATTTGAATGTATATCTGCTATGGGAAAAAAATTCTGGGATCCAGATGGAGTGAAATAGTGCAGCAGCGACTCATGAGCATAATGTTGTTTCCCCCAGAAAGGATGTCAGTATTTTTACCAAGCAGCCAAATTCAACAGTCGTTGCCAACCCTAGCAGCACTGAAAATGCTCATAGTGCCTCAATAATTACAGACATGATGAGGAGTGAGATACCAAGCTCTGAAAGGGGGGGAAGCAAGAAGAGTAAATTGCAGAGCAAGGCAGACCATTGGTATTTCAAATAGATCCCCAGAATCAGGACGGAGCAACAATTCTCTCCTTTTCTGCCAGAGACCAGGCATCCAAAACAGTTCCAAATGAAGGGACAGAAACAAAAGAACCGTCTTTACCCTTGCTAAGAGGAAAATTTCCACTGACTGGCAAAATATAAGTGATGACTCAGCAGAATACAATTCTCCCCCAACAGAAATCAAACAGGCAGCAACAAACCATGTCGGCTGCAATTCAGTCAGCTTTTTCTATTAATCCTGTATCAAATGACCCCTTTGCACAGTGGTCCCTGGGAAAAAGCCCTGTCTGAGGCTGGCTGAAAGAAAATGCCAGATGGCAAATGGCTACCAGACCCCGAATGGGGCACAAAAGATCCCTTGACCCAGCTTTCTCCTGAATGGCAACCTCCAACAGAAATTCATGTACCTGCACTACAAGGTCCTTCCAATACCAGAGCAGAGATGCCTATCTTGGATGAACTAAACAAAAAAGAGAGAGACACAATAGTAAAACCATGGGGTCAATTACTACCCGGACAGAGATAGAAAGGGTGCACCCTAATCAGCAGTCTCCCTTTGAAGGAAACACAAGAGACTCAGCAAAACAACCCCAGCCAAGACCTTTATTATTTAAACTGTTTGTGAAAACAAAAAAAGAAGCAGCACCTAGAAGGAATGCCGTCAGGATCAGATATAAGGTGGGTTTAGAAGTAAGGTCAGGCAGGCATTACATAGGGAGAACCTTGCTTAAAGAGTCTTTGAAATGTTCTCCAAAGTATGGTATGGCCCCATACCCCACAACAAGCAATTGAATAGTTCTGGAGTGAGAAGTAAATATTTTGATTATTGCAAGAATTTACAGATCTCCACCCCCAAATCAAATTCATCCCCCGTGTCTACATGACAAAATACTGACTTGTAACTGCTTTGTGGCACACCAGTAAATTACAGGTTCCAATCCCAAGCAACAATAATTCTGCACACTTTACACTACATCATTACAGTAATTTCATTTCAGTTGCACATCTGCACATGGAACTAGTTATCACTGGTCATGGTTACCTTAGCTATCTACTGCACATCATTACTACCCCTTTGCTGGGTTTGCCCCTGTTGCATTACCTACCTACACCATTTTAATTCTACAGGTCTACTTAAAAAAAAATAATATCACCAGTTGTCACCTATCCATTAACCAGATTCTAAGTTTACTGCTATGGATCCCACCCCTAGGCTGCCCAATTTCTTAATCAGTCTCCTGTTTGGCAGTATCAAAAGCCTTGCTAAAGTCCAGATAGGTCATGTCCACTTCCTTCCCCTCATCTATTTTCTTGGTCACCCAGTCAAAAAATGTAATCAGATTTTTCTGCCATGACCCCCTTCCCCCCATGAATCCATGCTGCTGTTAGTCTTGCAGCCCATTGGATTCAAGATACTCTACTAACCTTTACTTTAACAGTGTTTTGATTCATTTTCCCCCAGCTGAGGTGAGGCTCAGTGGCCTTTAGTTACTAGTCTCTTTTCTGCTGCCATGTTTATGGAGAAGAACCACATCTGCTCTCCTCCAGTCCTCTTGAACCATGCATGATTCCAGTGAGCTGTTGAACAAGGCTATCAGTGGAGCAGCCAGCACCTCACTGAATTCTTTCAGTACCCTTGGATGTATCAGTCCCATAGATTTATCCACTCTCACAGCTGCAAGTTCATTCAGGGCTCTTCCCTCTGAAAATAGACTTGAGTCCACCTCCGCTCCCACTTTGTTCCTGCTGATCACTGGTGGTCTGCCTCCCCCCCCCCCCCATCAAGAAGACTGATCGGAAGTACCTGTTCAGGATGCCTGCTTTTTCTTAGTCCTGTTCTGCAGTCACCCTCCACCTCCTTCCTTATCCTCACTATCCATCCCCTGGCATTCCCCTTCTTGCTTACAGTATATACCTGAAGAAAGTATTATCTCCATTTGCTACCCCTTTGGCAATCCATTACTCTGTCTGCACCTTTATTCCCCTCACCACCATAGCTGCTTCCCTCCATTTTTCCTGGTGCACTTCCCTATCATACTCCTTTTGCATTTCCTTAGACCTCCTGAATGCCACCCTTTTTCCTTCACCACCATTGCCACTTCCCTAGAGTACCATAACACCCTCTTTTTCCTTTTGCTTATGCCCACTTCTTTTAATGCAGAGGCTAGCTGCCTTAATTATGCTTGCTCTTATTTCTCCCCACTGTTCCTCTTCCCCTCCCTGGTGTTTCCCCTTACTGTCAGTTTCTGAGGCAGTCTCTCATTTCTTTAAAATCTATCCTTCTAATGTCCAGGACCCTCATCCTTATGGGGTTTGCCTCTGATCCTGTCTTAATGTTATACCACACTGTACAGTGATCACTGGTTCTTAGGAAACTGCCACGGTGACATCTACAATGCTGTCCCTATTTATAAACACCATGTTCAGTACTGCCCCATCCTTAGTGGGTTCTTTGACAAGCTGCCTGAGAAAGGCCCCTTGTAGAGACTCAAGGATGGCACTGCTTCTAGCCAATCTGCAGCTGGAAGGCACCAGTCCAAGTTAAACACATGTGACTGACCAGAATGCATCTCATGTTGGCTCCATATACTCATCTGCAAGGGATCCAGCACCCTCCAATAGACCCACCCTGGTTTGGGTACCCATTCCCATCTTGGAAAACATTAAATTACCAAGTTGCCAAACTTTGGAATAAACTTCCTCATTCAATGAGAACAACAATATCACTAGCAAATTTTAAAAATGAACTAAAACATATTTTCCTATAGTTTATAGATGCTGACTTTATGTGCAATTTGTATGTGATGTCTATTGTCATAATATTTGTATGTTTGTGATTATGTACTCTTGCATTTATTTTGTTTAAATCAATGTAACATCCTACACAGGGCTGTCCTGTAAATAGGGTTTTTCCCTTATGGCATGTACTCCTGTACAAAAATAGCATTTTTTATCTATCTATCTATCTTGTTGGTTGAGGGTGGCCTGCAGATGGAGGTATTAGGGCACCATCTTTTGGCTTTGTCTTCCCCATCTTACAGTTGAATTAATGGATCAGGCAATAGAAACTGAAAGAACTATAATCTCTAATTTACCTGGGTTCCCAAGTACTATAATAAATAATTAAACTGTAAGTGACCCTTTTCTCTTCTGCATGAATGTATTCCTCACTGCCTTAGTTGCCTTTACTCCAAACAGCCCTTACGGCAGGCTGGGATTCTGGCCTGATATAAGTATACTGGAGCATTAGCATTGCCACTAATAAAAGATGAACTCAAAAATCACGTGTGCTTAATTCAGTGAGGAGAACACTCAGTGGGAAAGGATGGGGGACAGTCTGACAAAGCATAGCCTTAGTTGTTGTGTCCTGCTACCTGGTCATGATGAGAATGCAACAGGGTCTGTGTGACCGATACAGTAAAACATGATGCTAGGATTCCAGTATCTATAGAATAGAGTTAGAGCATATATAATATGCAGCAGTACCTTGGAAGAGAAAGGCTTTACTCCATCCTGTTATGGAATCCCTGCACCTGCAAGACTGAACACTGGTGACAAAACCCACAATCCCTTCTACTTCAGTTGCTTGCTTACCTAGAAATGCCAGCAATAAAGAAAAATAAAACATAGAGTAATTTCAGACTAAATTATCTGTTCACAGGCAGGCTGTGCCTGTGAGTGAGACACTGCCTAATGTGTGATACTGATACACTGTGCTCTAAGCTCCCCCCCAACCAAATATTCTCTGAAATTGACTATAGGGGAGATTGTTTTTAGCCTCCTACAGAGCTACCAGGCCCATCTAGTCTGCCCATAAACCCTAGGCTATTTTGCAGCCTCTGATCCTACCTTGCCATTGGCTTCTCACTCCTTCTTCCCATCTCTAAGGTACCCTTATGCCTGCCCCAGGCATGTTAAAATCCAGACACTGTGCTTGCTCCTACCACGTCCTGTGGCAGACTATTCAATGTGTTCACCACCCTCTCTGTGAAGAAAAATGTTCTCACATTTCCCCTTAACCAGCCACATTCAAATTTCATATCATGCCCTTCTGTTCTTCTACTCCTCCTATGCTGGAAGATGTCTCCCTCCTGCACCTTGTTGATGCCCTTAAGGTATTTGAATGTTTCTATCATGCTGTCTCCCCACTCCCTCCTCTCCTCCAGTAAGTACATATTGAGGTCTTTAATCTCTCCTCATATGTTTTCTGGTGCAAGCCTGGTACCATCTTAGTCACCTTTCTCTAGACTGCCTCCACCCTGTCAATGTTCTTATGAAGGTGCAGCCTCCAGTATTGCACACAGTATACCAAATGAGGCCTCACCAGTGTTTTATACAGTGGCATCGCCATTTCCCACCTCCTGCTAGTGATACCTCTGCCTATGCATTTCAGCCTGCCACTGGTCCTCCCAGCAGCTTTTGTACTCTGTTTAGACACCTTTAGGTCATCTGAAATGATAACTCTGCCAGGTCCCTTTTCCCCTTGGCGGTCGTCAGCAACTCCCTCATATTCTATAGCTCTCCCCAGGGTTCCCTCATCCCAGATGCATTATTTTGCACTTTTTTAAACTGAACATCAGCTGCCACTTGACTCCTCTGACCATTTTTCAAGCTTCCCAGTTCCCTCCTCATTCTCTCCACCACTTCTGGAGTGAAAATATTAAACACTGGCGAAGTTACTGAGTGGTAGAAACTGCACAACACAAGCTCATAACAGTCATTTTTGAAATTTTCTCAACATATTTTCAACGTGCTTTTTGGGACATCCCTTCATGAACACTGGCACTGTGATTTCATTAATCCATCCCAAAAGTTGATTTCGCACAGCGATCATGCCATTCTGCGTCACAGGTGCAAAAACATGTTTTGGGCAGGATGTGAAAAATGACAACTGTACCGTTCATTAGACAGTGTGAAAAATGGCAATGTTGAAAATCTAGAGTGAAAATCTTAAAAATTGGCAAAGTTACGAGCCTGCATTGAAACTGTACAACAGACACTCATAACACAGTCGTTTTTTTTTTTTTTTGCACCAAATTTTCAACATGGTTGTTTTGGGACCTCCCCTCATGAACAGTGGCACTGTCATTTTGTTACTTGGTCACAAAAGGTGATTCTGCGTAGTGACTGCGAAATCACCTTTTGGGGCTGAGTCATGAGATGACAGTGACAGTGTTCATGAGGTTGGGTCTCAAGAACCCCATGTTGAAAACTTTGGGCCAAAATTCTTAAAAATGGCCAAGATATCAACATAAGTTGAACCCCTTGACAGCCATTATACAGCGTTTATCTTGATTCTTCAGTTCCTGGTTCGGCTTTGAAGAGTGCAGACGTGTCCCAGTCCACAGAAGATGACAGTACCGGACCTCCAGAGGTAAGTATGGGGCACGGGGGTGGGGGAGATGGGTGCACAGAGGAGGGGTGGGGATGGGGACAGTGACAGTGGGGATGATGAGGGACCATTTTCTTTTTCAGTCAAAAAAAATAATAAAAGATGTCGGGGGACTATTTTCCTTATTGTGGAGGTATTTAAACAAAATAAAACATTTGGGCACATTGGGGTGGGCTCCCAGTGTGCCACCATGAGTTGGGGGGGCATGATGCTGACAGGGGGATTGGGCACCTCCATCAGCAATGAAAGTGGGGTGGCATCTGACACTGGGAGTGGGCTTCCCGATGTGGAAATGTAAAAAAAAATTATCTCAGCACACTGGGAGGGCTCCCAGTGTGCCACATCAGTGGTGGGGTGTGTGGACATGCTGACTTGGGGACTGGGTACCCTGATGTCAGCTTTTGTCATTATAATAACCCCCAAAAAAAAAATCTAATCTGACAAAATAGCTAGCCATGGCTTTGGTGGGTGTTCAATGGACTAAAATCCATTAACTTCACCTTGCCATGCACCATGTTTCGGGCCTTTATCACAACATCAGGGTCACTCAAGGGGCTTTTCCATCATGGGGAACTACAGATTTTTATTTATTTTATTGATTTCTTCCATGATGAAAATAATACAGCCCTAGCTACGGCTACTCCACCTACCTCACCCACTTCCACTTTACAGAACTCCTCCTGCCACACCAACAGGACAACCTGGTTGCAAAATGAATAAAATAACATCAAAAATAATAATACTACATCTGGAACCAGGTTGATAGCAATATGATCTTTGGGTGCAGTATTCTGTAGTTATTATGTCCCTCCTAGCCTTGCCCTGACCTTGTCCCTTTCAAAACCTGGCTACAGAGTACATTTACCAGTTTGGCGGGATTTTGGGGGGCTCCGAGTTTCTTCTGGTAATTGGACTGGGGGAGTCGGGTTGCTGTGTCACCATCAGTCATACACACACAGCAGGAGATTCTGGTACCTCTGGCTGACAAGTTTAAATTTTCTTTTCTCCACCTCGACCTAAGCGGCTCACAGAAACACCCGAAGTAAGCAGTGCAATTTAATTGTAAGCAACTGTACAGCCCGCCAGCTGTGATCACGCACCCTGCTGACCAATTAGCATTAGAAATGCTTTTTCCCAAAGCTAATTATTGGTATAAATGGCCCCTCTATCATGACTTTGCAGCATGTCTCTGGTTTTCATCATTCAACAGTCATCACCAGAGACTAGCAAAGGCTTATTGGGGCATGGCAGCATTTTGGTGGTTTGCCATAAATCCACTTCCTCCATTTAATTAAAAGTTGTAAATTTCACACTAGGAGGCATCAGGACTATTTATCTGACTGCTGGCACCAGCACCCTGTGGGGTATATCAGAGGAGATGGGTCCAGCTAACACAGAACAACTTACCGGGAATTAAATCAGTCCGTTCACTTGGTTCACTTGACACTTGCTCTTCCTCTCAGCTGCTGCGGCAAAGTAATAGGTGCAATAGCGTTACAAGTAATGCATTTCTTGTAAGAAAATGTAATAATAAATAATAATAAATCTTTATTTAATTTACGCACCCTTCAATATATCAAGGCGCTGTACAGTAAGGTTAAAGCAGCAATAATAAAATCAACAATACAACAATAAAATAATCTGTCGGGGTCCCTTCAATCCATTACACTAAAGGCCTGATGCCATAAAAAAGTTTTCAATGCCTGTTTAAATCCTCCCACAGTCGCACACTCCCACAGCTGATGGGGTAGAGAATTCCAGAGGGTAGGGGCCATATACATAAATGTATGCACCCAAGAAGACTTTAAAGACATCCTCGGAATCTCCAGCAACCCCTCGTCAGCCAAACGGAGCAGTTGCTCAGGGCAGTAAAGTACAAGCTGCTCTTTCAAGTAGTCAGGACCAAGTCCATGTAGGGCTTTGTAAGTCAGTAAACCAACTTTAAAGGTGATCCGCCACCAAATTGGTAGCCAGTGCAGATCATGCAGCACAGGGGTAATATGAGAAGATCAAGAAGTCCCTGTCAGCAACTGTGCTGTAGCATTCTGCACTAGCTGCAGGCGGTGGATATCAACTCCAGGTAGCCCTAAATACAGGGAGTTGCAATAATCAACTAATGTAATTAGTAACTCAACCCCATTACATTTTCCTATAAGTAATCAGTCACAGTTACAGTTACACGTTACTGTGGAATGTAATCTAACTACAGTAATGTGTTCCTTGCAATGCATTACTATTCAACTCTGAAATCTGATTATAAGAAACATATCTCTTAGCCAACCTGATGGCAATGAGGGCTGAGGTGCTGGACACCTTACCTCGCGCTACATCGGTGACCCGTGTTCTGGAATGAGCACGGGCTGCAGGGGATCAGCAGGGGAGGAGAGGGATCAAGCATCCAAGGGACTGTTCTCCCTCTCCAGGGAGGAGGGACTCCAGTGGTCGGTGCACTTCTGGCACCTAGCAGAGGCTGGGGGGCAGTGCGCCAATGCTGTATAGAGGGGGCTGAGATGGGGAAGGCACCGGGAGGAGCACGTGCAGAAGAGTGCCATGTCATGCCCCCCTCACGTAAGGGAGCTAAGTGTAAAAATAGTCCCGCTGGTCATGCAGAGTGGAGCAGTCACCCACCGCAGGCCCCAACCCTGAATAGCGCTCCCTGAACTGGATCCGAATCGAGGTAAGTGAGCTTGGGGGGCTGCTCACCACCCTGCCATGGGGGGGTAAGCCATGGGGGAAGAAGGGATGCTGCCTGATCTTGGGGTGTGGGGCTGGATAGGTGGCTGCAGATGAGGGCCAACTGGAGGACCTGGGGCAGAAACAGACCAGTAAAGAAAAAAAGAAACACATCTCCAACTGGAGACCTATCACAATCCTAAATTCAGATTTTAAAATCCTATTCCAAATTTTTAATTGAAGACTATGAAGCATGGCAGGTGACCTAATTCATCCATCACAGTTCTGTGGACTCCCTGACAGGAAAATACAACATGCTTTAATGTTTATCAGGGATGTTATTGAATACTTTACTAAGAAAACCAAACAGGGCTGTATACTCTCACTGGACCAATGTAAGGCCTTTGATAGGGTCTACCAACAGTTCATCTTCTCTACATTAGAATATTATGGGATTCCAATAGAATTCATAAATTGGATAAAGGTATTATATTCTTCAGTTATGGTACACCCAATAATTAAGAGAAGAGTGACTTCATCTATAGAAATTACATCAGAAGTGAAGCAGGGGTGACCAGTAAGTTCCCTATTGTATATTTTTTTTCCTGAACCCTCTCCTTAGACGTATAAACACTTCCACTAAATAAATGGTCTTTCAGGGGGCTCTGACCAAGAAAATCTGAAAGTCCAAGCATATGCGGACGATATGTGTTTATTTTTGTCAAGTGTCACAAATACCAGCGGTGCGTCAAGAATTACAAGAATATGCAGCAGTCTCTAATTCTAAATAAAATATTCAGAAATGCAGAGGCCCATTCATCTGCTTACTCTGCCCAGACCCCCAGAAGACAAAGGGTATACAAATATCAGTAGATCCTTTTAAAATATTAGGGACTATAGGGGCTGATTCCAAGATGGCCAGTGTAACTTACACACAGTTGCAAGTTATGCTGTTCTCCTCTACCCCAGGGACCCTACGCCACAATCCAGAAGTGGCAGGGTCCCAGCACTTGTGACATACGACATATGCCATGTGTGGTGGTAGCCCATGCATGGCGTATCGCGCTCATGTCTGAAGTGTGGCAGTGACAGGGTCCCCTCAAAGCCCCCAGGCCCGGACCACCTCGGCAGACACCAGGGGGTATGGGGGGCTTGACATACAGCACAGTCATCCTGGGGGGGTGCACCAATATCCGACCCCCAGGGTCCCTGACAATTGGTGGGGTTGGAGGGCAGTGGTGTGCTGCACTGCAGGGGGGCTAGGGGGTTCCTATGGCACCATCGCTGGGGCTCTACATGGTGGTATCTGATGGTGCCAGCCATCAGATGCCACTTAGTACAACTCTGAGCTGTCAAAGTTTCCCTATGCCACTGCAGCTTTGGGAATTGCAACTCTGGGTTATGACAGCCGCCCACCTGGAATTGGGCTATGTGCATGTCGTAACCTGCCATTGCACCAGGCATTGCAGGCTGTGGTGTAAGTGGTGTCTGAACTTGCATTTGTCACAGCCCACAGATGCACTGGCATATGGCACCTCTTGGAATGGCAACGGGTGTATCACGTGATGTAAGTCACAGGATATGCCATGGAGAGTAGCATAGCCCACCTTACACCGGCGTAGCCCAACTTGGAATTGGGTCCTATGTTTGGACCACAGAACTGCCCTAGGGAAAATTGGAATTCTGCTCTAAGGTGGGTAGAGATGAAGGTACAAAGATGAAAGGAGTGGAAACTATCAAAAATAAAAATAATCTGTATTATAAAAAGATGTATAATTCCTTGCCTTCTTTACATAGCAATGATCCCCCAACCCTTGAAACTAGGCTGTATTCTTGTTTTTTTTCTATGCTATGCGGAAGCTGGTTGAACCCCATCAAACGCTGTTTCACTACTTATCCAAAGCACAAGGAAGCCTAGGGATGGTGGACTACATAATCTTCTTTCATTCCTTTTTTCTGTCTCAGACTATAGGAATAGGCCTCCAGCCCACTAACACATTACAATACTTCTGGACTCATAACATCCCATCCAGTTATTTCAAACTCTGGGGACGACACCCCTCCAATAATACCTCCACGTGTACAGATACCAGAATTTTTTAAACCCAGTGCATAGAAACTTTTCAAATGGGCACCTTCTAAAACCCAGATATTTCAGAACACATTGGTCCTCATCTGTATAATCTAATAATGGCAAAAACTCACCCTCCTGCACCTGAGTTCAAAAATTGTCCTGATATAGTACCTTAAAAGGAAAGGTATTAAATTGATTAAATAATGACAGGATACCTATGCATATGTGGAAAATTTTATGGCTGTCTGTTTATAGTAGACTAAATGTTAGAGGCAACTCCAAACACAAAATGCAGAATGAAAGATAGTGTCCATACAATTCTTGTCAAGCCACAGAAGAAACAATGGAGTACTTTTTATTTAGCTGCTCATATGCAAAACCCCTTTGGGAATTTCTGGCACTAAAATGGGATTTAGGATGGCTAAAGAAATTAGACTATCACTTCCTTGTGTTAAGCCATTTCCCCCTTTTATGTAGCAGATATGATGCAGGAACACTTGCAGTCTTTTTTTGTTGTTTAAAATGGTATTTATGGCAGGCAAGGTGTCAATGGGTACCAACAAAAAATAATGTCTTATGAAACTCTGAGTATTTTAGTAATGCAGGAAATGCATTCTGTGTATGAGAAATATAAATAAGTTCCACTCCTCCAACAAAGTTTTCAAACGGTGGAAAGGATCTGCTATTTTCATAAAGTATTAATAGGAGAAATTGAAGGGGTTTGGAATGAGAGATAGGATTTCTCTAGAAAATATGATTTGAAAAATAAAAGTGGTAGAGTTTGAAAAGAAATGTTAAGGGAAAAGGAAATCAGGTTGGAAGAGATTTAATGCTGTGATTTAGGATGATGTAAGGATTAATATTTAGAGCATATGAGGTATATTCTTTTCTTTATAGATCAAGCTAAAGTATTTTATATGTGATGATTGTGGCTGTATATATGCATATATTGATGTTACTTCAAAATAAAAATTCCTCTACTCTTTTTGAGAAGTGCAATGGGATCATTAATGTCTACCTCAACAGGCAGACAGGACCTCAGTTAAATGTCTCATCTGAAAGATGGCACCTCAGGAGTGCAGCACCCCCCTCATGCTGCACTACAGTGTAGTGCCCCAGATTGATTTGGCATTTTCCCTGTAACTCAAATGCAATTTTCCTCTGTTTTCCTGTATTCTACATTATTTCCTAAGGAAGCAGAATTGCTCTGTTTTCCTATATAACCAATGCAAGTCTATGGGAAGAATTTCCCTGTAGATATCTCCAAATCCCTGTAAAACACAAGATTCCCTGTAGATCTGGGAGCCCTGTAATCAGTGTCAGTATTGGGATAGAACCCACAGCCTTCTGATCTTCCAGCCTCAGAGGCAAGTGCACAACCTGCTGAGCCACTGACACTGCTACTTACTATCCCAAGTACTAAAAAAACAAACTGTATCTGTGTTGAAATGCTTTGTGCATATGTATATGATATGTATATGAGTATATGAGTATATGAGTATAAACGTAAGTTCATGTGTATATGCTTAAAAACATATATGTGTGTATATGTGCAATGCATATATGTATATAGACTATATTCTGAATGGCAAGTGCTGCCTGCCTAACCCACAAAAAGGCTTGGTATATCTTTACATTTATCCGGTAGTATGTACAGACTTAGCTCTATGTATATTTTTTATTTGGCTCTTGTATTCAGACTTGTATTCCCTTTTCCCCATTCCCAAGAATGCATCTAGAAATAAGCTATTGTAGCTCAGTATGCCTTTCCTGGTGAAACTTTTCAAAATAAATAAATAAATTATGTAGTCTGAGGAGTTTCAAATTCCTTATATGTCTCATTATCCAAACCCTTTCTAGTTGCCTTCCTCTGAATAAATAACAGTTGTCTTCCTATTAATAATAGTAATATTTAAAGCTCCCCAAAACTGTGAGCAGTAATCTATGATAGATACATGTTGTATGAAGTTACTGCATTATGATGGTATGCAGCTGTATACCAACGTTGAGTTATCTACATTATTGGATTTTATTTATTAATTTATTTTTAATAATCCACACATTGTTTGTGTACTAATGACATAGCCAAGGATACTCCTTACAATCTGTGACTTTTTTTTTTGTACCACTGAATTCAGTTTCGGGAAATCACTTGCAACCTGGCATGTGCTCTGTTTTGTTAGGTTAACAATGGGACAACCTTATCAACTGCAAAATGTTAACTGTCTCTCTCCCCCCCAACTCTCTCTTTCTCTCTCCGCACATTCATAACACATTGATCACCTCTTATCACCCACACCAGAAGTGACCATTCACACAAGAAACTATTTAGCTTCACATCACAAGGCAAAGTAGAGATATCTTTTTACAATAATATAAGTACTCTACTAGATGTGGGTATCCCTACTGATGTAATTCTTTTGGACTTTAGCAGAGCTTTCAATAAAGTCTCACATGAAAAACACATTACTAAAATGCACAATCTAGGTTTGTCACCTGATATTGCCAACTGGACTTTAAACTGGTTGACGCATCATTCTCAGAGAGTCAGAATTAATGATATCTTGTCTGATTCGTGTAGTGTGACAAGTGGTGTACCACTGGGGTCGGTCTTGGGACCAACATTGTTTAATCTCTTTATCAGTGATTTACAAACAGGGCCAAATAACTTCATGGTTAAATTTGCAGACAATACTAAATTGGGGGGCAAGGTTAATAATCAAGAAAATATTTCTGCATTAAAGAAGGATTTGGAAAAATTAACACTTTGGGCAAATGAAAATCATATGCAGTTTAATCAAGACAAATGTTTAGTAGTGCATTTCGGTGTAAATAATCCAAAAACGATATATTATATAAATGGACTACCACTTCACTCATCAAATTGTGAAAAAGGTTTAGGGATATATGTTAATAATAAACTTACATCAAATGATCCTGTGTTAGAACTGCTTGCATGACCAACAGACTTTTGAGGCAAATAAAATGTACTTTTGTTAATCGCACTGAACAATGACTTATTCCATTGTATAGGGCATACATTAGACCATATCTAGACTATGGCTCCCCTTTCTGGAATCCAAACCAAAAAAAAAAGACATAGCAATTCTTGAACAGGTTCAAAGGAGAGTAACTAGAATGATTCCAAGATTAGCAAACTTGGATTATCAGAACAGATTAAAAGCTACTGGTCTCTTCTCTCTTCTCTCTTCTCTCTTCTCTCTTCAAACTAGAAGATTAAGAGGTGATATGCTTATGGTTTTTAATTTAATAAATTCACCAGATCTAATGGAAATATGTGGTCTAACACTCTCCAAAAGGAGACATGTTCCAAGACCGTATAATAAACAGCTTGAAGTAAAAACTTATAAAACCAGCAAAAGGGGAAACCTTTTTCCAATAAGAGCATCTACTGTATGGAACACCTTGCCACAAGAATTGGTAGAGGCAACTAGTGCCACTGTCTTGAAAAATAAATTAGATGTTTGGTTGAGGGATAATAGATAAATAATGTCCCACATAGTGTGGGAAAGTCTCGATAGGCTCTGGCATTCTTCTGTTCCTTCTTACCAAGTAATACCAAGAGAAATTGAAAAATGAATCTCACTTAACTAATTGCTTTATTAGGTCTTTGACTATAGACCCATTTCTGCTTTGTGCTTCATTGACATCAACTTTGGAATGTCAGTAATGATGGGAAGGTGCACTGACATGTAGCATAGCACAGCACAGCACAGCACAGCACAGCAGAAACACAAAGTCCTCAGCCTGGAAAAGCTGTGACGGGGCTATCTGAATATAAAGGAGGTACAAATCAGCAAAATTCCCATCTAATCAGATATGGACCAGCTGTCAGACTCAGGTCACTTAAAGCAGGCATGAGGAGAGAGACAAACAAGCTGAAAAAATAATGTTGCAACTAGTCTACTCAACAGAGAGAAGACAGTATTTAATTCAACTGGTGTAGTACTGTGTAGTTGTGTAAGGATACACTGAAAACTCCAAACAGTTGTGCTTTGATATCTCATTTTTAAAGCTAAAGCAAGACAGCTGTAGACTCTACCCACAGTTATATTAACCTCTGGGACAGCATTGCCAAAGGTAATCTAATAAAAATATCATTGGAGACCTCCAGAGATTTTTGAAAATAACTTGATAAGTCAATGGTTACTACTGTAAGCAACAACCATCTTTCTAAGTCTAAACACACACATAATCAAGCTAATCATTTCATAGAGGTTCATACAATAAATCAATTAAGTTACTAGAAGGCAAATTTAGAGAAAATAATTCTCTTTTTTTTACAATTGCACCACATAAATACTAACATCAAGATAAGTAAAAGATAAAGGGATAAAACTGTAATATGAATAATGATAGTATATTTTCAATCAGTTTTTGTATATTACAAGGATAATTAATAATTAATGAGGTATTTCTGCATTATGATTTGCTACTGGATCAATCAATAATGTCCAGTTAATGACCAATCCTGATGTGAAAGCCTTGATAGCCACTACTTTACAGAAAGACAAGATTTAACGGCACAGCCAGAAACACAGCTTTTTCCCCCACAGACAGTTTGCAGTGACAGCAGAAGAAAAATAGCTTGCAGTTAACCTTACCAGAAGCACAGTCACCGAGGAAAGCTCCAGTATAACAAAGTCACCCCTCAAAAGCCAAAGTTAACGGGAATACAGCAGCCGATGAAATCACCACTAAAACATATCATCTGAGAGAAGAAAAAAACAGTCTCCAAAACGAAAAGAAAACAGAATAAAAAAAAAAAAGAACCCAGTAGTACAAACTGCATTTCTGCAAGTGCACACCTAAAAGAAACAGAACAGGAGTACCTCGACATGTAACTGCCGACATCCTGAAGTCCATGCAGCTGCACTAATTGACAACAGGTGGGCAGATGTAGATACGTGTCATCATGATATGCCCTAACTACAAAAGCAACTTGATACTTAATAACATTGTACCCTCGCTCCACCACCTCTAGATGAAACAAAGCAATAAAATTGTAAGTGCAGTTTAAAACTATTGGTACAGCTAGAATACAAATTAGCCTCATAATAGCAATAATGACCTCACTGATGATAATTTCCTGGGGATTAACAACTGTGTGCTGGGTGGTTGCTCTCAGCTGCATCTCAGGCAACCCAACCCCCACACAGTCCTTAATCCCCAGGAAAGAACCACCAGTTCTGTCATTATTGTTTAAATAAATGCTGTCTACAAAAACTAATTATAACATTTACCCAGTTTATAAAGCACATGTTAATTAAGCGTTCAAAGCAAGGGTTAGAAGACATGGAGCCAATTTAATTGTTGTTTACTTGTCATTTGGAGTTCCAACCAAAATGAGGCTATTGAGGAGGAAAGGGCTAGTGTTCCAGATTTAGTACAGCACTTTGGAATTACAAGAGGAGAAAAAGTTTTTTGAGTGGAGTTTGTGAGAGGTGACAGCATAAGACAGCAAATCAGTGCTATTGAAGGGTACTGTTTACATAATGCTTTATAGACATGCAGGACCAAACAATATATTATTTACTTTATTTCGTGTTATTTTATTCAAGTAAACATACTAGACTATTACTTGCTTATTTTTAGGTATGACCCAGGAGACTACAGCAGAAAAATATAGGAAAAACAAGCTACAGAAAGGATAAAATCTTACATAAGGGGAAACCTAAACTATTATATATTCTTTGGTAGTGGGATAAGACCCACTAGGCACAAGTGTCTATTTTCAGGAGCAACCCAGGAGCACTGGGGTTAAAAGAAAACTGCACCCTCATGTCATTTAAATTTTATTTGATTCCATGTCAACAGACAACTCCTCTCTTGTGGCTGTTAGGGTTATATGTGCTACCCTTAGTTTGTTTTCAATGCTCATGGTAGTCCCTGTGATTGCCCTGTGGGTCTCCATTTCATGGTTGCTGAAATATCATTATCCATGAGAACTTCATTAGCATATGAGAACATGATGTCAAATCAACCATTTATATCATGTATCTCTATGTTGAAAGAACAAATACTCTGCAAAAACTCTGGAAAAACTGAATAAAGGGGAAAACCTGCATTATAACTCAGATAGTTTGCAAAGTTCACTGAAGGTAAATGTGGTAGTTCACACCTTCTTGTAGTATAGAAAGTGATACAGCAGCCAGAAAAAGACAACATTCCCCCACCCAAAAAAAAAAAAACACTGCCCCCCAATAAAAAAGAAAAACAGAATAACCAAAAAATGCCAATAAGACAAACTGCATTTCTGACACTGCACACCTAAAAGTAGCAGAACAGAAGTATCCCAAGATATAACTGCTCCGCTGACCATGTGGCTGCACTAATTGACAACAGATTACAGAGGTGCACAGATGTCACCATGATGTGACTCAACTAGGAAAGTAAGGTGACACATAATAATGTTGCACACCTGCTTTGCCACCTCCAGATGAAGCAAAATAACAAAATTGTAAGTGATGTTTAAAACTATTGCCACCACTAAAAGAACAGTAGATTTATAATAGTAATAATGACCTCACTGATGATCGTTTCCTAGGGATTAACGACCATGTTTCGGGTGGCTGCCTTTGGCTGCACCTTGCACAGCCCAACCCCCCACATGGTTGTTAATCCCCAGGAAATGATAGCCAGTTTGGTCTTTATTGATTAATTAGATGTACTTGCAAAGTAATAATATTATACAGAAAAGTGTGTGGCAGGAACATTGCTAGAAGATAAAGATGCTGCAGCTGACACATTATGACAAATAAAAATTAGCTGCAGCATCAACATGTAAACAAGTGAAGCATGAGGGATAGGGTCAAGTGCAGTTATAGGCTGAATTGGCCAGAAGATTATCCCAAATGGACTTCCTGCAAAGGAAGTGGGAAGGGGAGTTGCAAACCAGCAATAGAAGAGAATACCAGAGTCTAGGGCCAAAAGAAGCAAACACCTTGACCCCAGTATTGGTGTTCAGTTTAGGGCAGGGTTTCTCAAATGGTGAAGCTAGCCTTCCTGGGTAGGCCCCAACCTGTTCCAGGAGAGGCTCATGCAAGTCTGAAAAAGTACTGTATTTAAATTTTGAGTTTTACATATTTTGCACGAAAGGATGAGGGAAAACTGAAAGAGGATAGTAATAAGTGAAATTATGTATTTATTTATAAATTGGTGACAAGGAAAGGCACACTGAGCCAATGTCCATTGCAGGTGTACCTGGGAGGGGTAGGGAGTGAATACAATTCAAGAGGTAACTGCAAAACAGTCAAGCAATACAAAATGAACAACAGTGCAAACAAGTAGAAACAATGGACAAATAATGAGAGGTAACAACTGACCAATTATACTAATAGCAGAACAGCCCAAATGGAAGAGTTATGCAAAGAGGTACTAGGAACAAGAGCAGGAGAGAGAAAATGATCCCCTGAGAAGTTGCTTAAAAACATGGTAAGAGGGGAGAGGCAGATGCGGATAGGATGGCTATTCCAGATAGAGGTGAAGAAGAGATAGAAAACAGTCTTACCCATGAAGGTATTGCAACAAGGGGTAACAATAATTTAAGAGTCAAAATGGCAGAGCAAGTAATCTGGCCTGGGGAGGAGTTACAAATGTGTGTGTGTGGGGGGGGGTTACAATAAGCTGAATAAAATGAGAGATGACTACTCAAAGGAGCTTCGCTTTATTCCTGGCATACTGTGGAAACAATGTATGCTATTTTCCTATGGGGAGCCCTAAAATTATTTCAATATTTCAGGGAGACTATATATTTTCCATGGCTTGTGGAGGGCTCAGATATGATGATGTCTGAGAACTAATGTTATAGATCACACAAGTATCAGATTTAACTTCCAACAGATTTTTTTGTCTTTGATGTGCAATGTTTTCTTTTGGTTTGCTCATCTTGTTCACCAACAAAGCCATTTAAATTTTTCTGCATTTTGAAAATGTCATGAAAGTGGAGGTTGTGTCTTGTAAAAGTAATTTTTGAGTCTCACAAAAACAGGTTCTTGAGTGAGAAAAACAGGGCCTGTTTTAATGACACTGTTTGACCAAATTTCATTAATATTTTAAAAATTTTTGTTTTTGTTTTGTTTTAAAAACTGTTGAAGAGTTAGCCTTACACTCCACACTACTGACCACATAATTTTCAGATTTATATCCAACAGATTTTCTTGTTTTTAATTTGCAACATTTTTCCTGTTTTACCCACTTTCATGACTGCTAAGACTCACAAAACCATAAATAACATAATAAAAGTGGATTCCAACTCACAGCAATAACAGACATCAGTTTTGTGAAAACCATCTTATGAAAAATTTGTGAAAAAATGAACTGTGCATGCAGGAAAATGGAAATTTACTTTTTAAATCATTCAAATTCTAGTCATAAAAATGCAAATGACAAAGCAACTGTCTTGTTCCTGTATTTAAGTACCTGAGGGTTTCAACAGTAAGCCATTGTTGTGCTATGGGTGAGCAAAAATTTAAAAAAACATATTGCACATTTACTCCTTTTTAGAACTTTGAAATCACCCAACTGACTGTCACAAAATGTATAGGGTCTAGAGCTCCTGGAACCAACAACAGACACACTGAATTTCAGGTTATTCCATCCAAGGATGGACATAATATTAAATGGCAAAAATTGGGGTTTAATGTAGAACAGCATTTGAAACATTTACTGTGCACCTATTATGCCCTTTCTCAGATTTAGTCTTTGTTTTCTCCAAATACAATTATGGCATGAAATGCTTTTTCTTTTTCAAAAATATGTACTTTGTCAGCCTGCTGAGACTCAGTGATAGCACATTCACTTACCATTAGAGATGTGCCAAAGTTTAATTTCGCTGCTGAAGTTCTGGCAAAGTCGGCAGTTTTGCCACATTAAATATTTTGCAAATTTTGAGCATTCCATGAAGTATTTTGCAGCTGAGAAATGTGAAATTCCGCACACAAAATGCAAAATTTCACCCACGAAGTGCAGAATTTTGCTCACAAGCAGAAGAATTTTGCTCACAAATGGCAGAATTTCACCAGCTAGTGAAAAAATTCCACCATTCACAGGTGAAATTCTGCACTCCCACATAACAGTGGCTAATAAATCCAACATTGGTTGCTAAGTGCTGTGTGCAGTCCGTCTTTTTTGATTGAGAGCATTACCTTCTTGGAATTGTTTACATGATTTTTGGGTTTAGTCTCCCTTGGTTGTGAACCCCTCCGTGCTTGAGTGCAGTATTTTTGCCTTTGGAACTTTGAAATTCTGCACTTCACAGCCAAAATTTTGTATTTCACAGTCGGAATTTCAACCTTCGCATCAATTAAATATTTTGTACAATTTGCGAAATTCTCAAAATATTTTGCAGAGTGGAGTTTGCCGACTTTGCCCATCTCTACTTACCATATGTGAGAACTGGGCTCAGTAACCCATCTATTGGATGGCCGGTGAGGATACTACTGGTGCTTGACTGCCAGTGCCCTACTGTGGCCCAGGAGAAGTAAACCATGAGGGAAGGAATGTGCAGCCATTGATTCAAATATAGGTGATAATAAGTGGGACAGAGTCCTCCTATATCCAATCAGACACTGACCCTGAAGGCCTGTGTTCAAGATCCAACAAGGTACATGAGAGAATGTTGTCTGTAATGGAAGGGGTAAGGAGAAAGTGCAAAATTGGAAAACAGGTAGCAGAGCAGAGGCAGATGATGATCTCATGCTCTTGCTCTCTGGGTCCCCAGCTCCCATTCACACCAAACTGGAACATTTCAGCCAGTTACTTTCTACCATCTGGTCTTACCTAGATTGATAAGTCCAGAAGAGGTGATTGTATTGAGGACATCTAAGGTGCATTACAAACTCTAATGATCTTGGTGTATATATGAGCCTGTGTATGAGCAAGAGTATTTTTTTTTGTTTGTCTGTGGTAACTGGGCAAGGCCCACTAGGCACAAGTGCCTGTTTTCAGGGACAACTTGGGAGCACTGAGGAAGTTAAGTGACACACAGTATGCAAGTGAAGGTTGTGGGAATCAAATCCAGGTGTACTGGATGTACCAAGCTCATTCACAGTTTGTTACTCTAACCCCTAGGCTATACTGCCAGCCCCGAGCTGATTCTGACTCTACAGTGGAGGGAAGAATGCACAGAGGGCAGTACAGTGTTTGCTTGAATCCAGTTTTCATAAAATCCTTGTCCATTTTCTACTCATCTGTGTCAAAAGCAAGCTACAGTAGAGCTGTGTGAAATATGGGATTCCACCAGAGGAATTCATGTGGAATGGCAATTCCACTTCCAAATGCTTTTCAGAATTTCCTTTTTAATGCCACAGAATTCCAAAAACCATGTCTATGTAAACCACAGAAAAGTATTCCATGGAATATGTAATTCTGCATTTTGCAGAAAATGAATCTGCAGTTTACATAATCAATGGAAAAAATTATGTGGTTAACCTTCTGCTTTCAGAATTCCGCTTCCAACAGAATTCCATAACATTAGGTGCACTTTCTGAAATTTCATGGATTTCTGTGGCAGTGGAATTTTTACATTTTGCACAGCTCTAGACAAAGTTCCTGTCTTTGTATCCCTGGTGAAAATGTAAGTGCATATGGAGTTGCATATTAAAGTAAAAAAAAAAGCCTATTGCCCACACATTGTATCTGTACAGTCCCTTATGGCTTGTTTCTGTGGACAATATTTATCATTACAGAGTAATGTACTGCTAGGTTTAGAAAAGGATTCTGATTCCCAATCACAAAAAAACAAACAAACAAAAAAAAACAATTGTGCCAAAATTATTAGATCTGAAATTCAAAACTGGGCTATGCTACAGATCTTTATTAAACAGAAATAAAGTGGAAAGATGATCAGTGTTGCCAGTGCAAAGTAATTGGGTAGGATGGGCAGACAAGATGGGCCAATGGCCTTATTCTATTGTCATTGTCTATAGTAAAGTGCCCTGGGCTATATTACGAGGCTGCATAGGGACACTATAAAGAAGCAATGAAAATAACTCTGACAAAGTGCTTCTCTGTAAACATAACTGACAAAGCGCTCTGTCAGAGTTATGTTCCTAGAGAAATATTTTGTCAGAGTTATTTTCACTGCTTCTTTATAACATTCCTATGTAGATTTGTAATATAGCCCAGGAGCACTATGTCAACCTTTTTTCCCATATAAACACTTTGCCAGGATTATTTTAACATTATATTGAAAACATCCATTTGCAGCCTGTATTAGTGCTCGGAAGCACTCTCCCTAAAGTGACATCAGCACGTCGAGAACATTGCCACCATTTTAGGCTTCAAAAGAGTGCTCGGTTTGAATTTGGTTGTGGTTTTTTTTTGTTTGTTTTTTTTGCATCTGTCAGAACCTGTTCAGAATGTAAAAATGGATTAAAAATCATTTGGGGAGACAAATGATTCATATAATTCCACAGGTGAGCCTCTAATGTAGCTGCTGTATTTCCAGTCTACATTACCTAGAACAACCTGTTTATGTTCCCTTTAAGACTCCATTCAAAGAAGCCTCTGAATCATACCTCTCAACCTCCTGCCTCATAAATCAGGGACAAGGCTTAAAATAATCAGGGACAAAGGATCAAAATTAGTGACACATCTTCAAGATGAGAGATATCAGCTCAGGAAGCTGGTAGAATAAGAGGCTTAGTGTAAAATGCATTTTCTAAGTAAGAACAAGTCTGTAACTTTAATGTTTAACATTATTTTGTGCTTACAACCCCCACTGTTTGGTCATGGAAACACA
Source organism: Neoceratodus forsteri (assembly GCA_016271365.2). NCBI lineage: Eukaryota > Metazoa > Chordata > Ceratodontiformes > Ceratodontidae > Neoceratodus > Neoceratodus forsteri. The sequence continues at coordinate 678,604,143 of CM028132.1, forward strand.
ATTTTTAGGAGGGACAGAGTGAAATTATGAGGGAAAATCAGGGACATCCCTGAAAATCAGGGACAGTTGAGAGGTATGCTCTGAATAACTTGTCTAACCTATTTTAACTCTAACAGAAATCAGCAAAAAATATGAGTTTTTTTTTCTTCCAATGAGCAGTGTGCCCAAGAGAAAAGGCATTTAAGATAAGTAACAAAAAGTGTAAATAAGATACAAATTACTGATGAGGAAAAAATTACTTAGATTAGTTAAAGTAGCATACAAAATCATTTAATGGTCTATGGAAATTTAAAGAAAACTTTGATTTATTTTTACCTTCTTGCATAATCTAGCAAAAGAAACTGTACTGAAGGCAAAATAAAAATTCCTCGCAATTATCATAAGAACATAGAATTAAACATGGAGAAAATACCTACAGTCCATTGAATCTGTCTGGTTGCTTCCTTAGTCCCACCAGTCCAATACTGGTAGGGCTTAGGCAATGCTGCCTGCTGAAAGCTCCACTTTGTTCATTGAAGCAACTCCCAACCCCCTCTCCTCTCCATAGTTTTTTACTAGATTCATGTGTCTATCCCACCCTTTTTTGAAACCTACAATCATCTCAACTTAGCTTCCTCTTTATAAGCAGTTTCACTTGTCTATCACCATCTCCATGAATTAGTGTTTCCTCACATCCCTCCTGATTTCTCCCACCCCCAGCATAAAGTTACATCCTCTTGTTGTAGACCCCTTGAATTGCCAGAGCAGTTGCTGACAATCTACCCTGCTTGCCCCCCTGAAGTGTCTGAAAGTAAGGAAGAAGAGAGTTTGCATTGTGACCACCAATGATAACCCAGTGACCAGCACCTGTCAAGAATGTTAGGTCATTGCAAAGTTGCAGTACCTAGACAGGATAACAGCTTGGGAAAAGAAGTGGTGGATAACCTAACCCAAATGAGTGTGTGGTTATGCTCTTGGGGGTGGGTGGAACCCAGGAATAAAGTACTATCTAGATGGCATAAAACTCAATGTAACAACTGCCGAACAAGACCTAAGGATCATGAGTGTACCATATCTCACTCATAAAGTGAATAGCAAGACTGTAGCTTCAAAGTGTTGCCAGATCCTGGGGTGAATACACAAAAGCATTACTAGCAGATCAGAGAATGTGCTTTCTCTACTTTATAGAGCCTTGGTGAGTCCTCACATTGACTACTTTGGGAAAGTTCTGGGAGTCTTACCAAAAAAGGATATAGACAAACTTGAAACTGTCCAGAGGAGAGCAACCAAAATGATTACTGCATTAACTAACTTGAAATATACTAACAGATTAAGTAGGCAAGACTTGATTAGCTTGGAACAGAGAAGAATTCAAGAAGATCTTTTATTATTATATTGGATTAAGAAGGGGGGGGGCGCTGTGGAGCGATTTCCAGATACATACATTTGTGAGGAGCTCCGCAGTTTGAAAGCTGAAAGACATTCTAAAGACAAATAAAACCATCACTTTTTTGTGTTGTTTTTTTTTTACTCATTGTGGTTGAGCGGTCTTTTACAGCTAGAAAATATGGAGAAATTTGTTTCCCTGTAGTTCACTGGCAGAGGTGTTCTGGTCGGGGGGGGGTCTAAGGCCCAGCTCGGTGTAAAAGGAGCAGGGAGCTCTCCTGTGCTACTCACTCATCCAGAACCGGGTAATAAATCCAAAGCTGCAACTAAACCAACTCTCGCTTTTATACAAGCCCTACTGTTAGACTTTCAATCTGAGGTGAGACAATCAGCTACACGGATAGAGACTGCTTTAAATGAAATCTCCTCCAGATGTTTAGTTATTGAGAACAGACCTGAGGGCACAGAAAAAGCTATACAACTTAATGAGAAAGAAATAAAGGCAGTCTCTGCTAGAAGTCTTACTTTAGAAGGGGCGGTCAATGCAGCACTACATGACCAACTAGTGCAAGCTGCTAGGATGGAGTGTTTGGAGAATAATCTTTTGCGACAAATCTAATGGCATATTGGATTCCCTGGCAATGTATCAAATAATGAATTAAAAGAGGCACTGGAAGTGGCACTTAGGGCAATTTTTTCTCTGAAATCCACTTTTGTATTGGAATCTATATTTTGTCCTCTATACACCTTGAAGGAATCAAAGTAGAGAGAATCTGCTGTAAGGTATATTATCTTTACATTTCAAACACTATCTGAAAGAAATAAGATTCTTCAAATGGTTAGACAGAAGAGAAATATAACACCTGAGGGAACTCTGATTCACCTACATCTAGATTTCTGTCTACAGATGCATGCAGCATAGACAAAAGAGATTTTTAACCATCATGTCAGAATTCAAAGAGGCTGGAGTACCCGTTGCATTATTAGCGGCAGCTTGTCTGAAAGTTCAATTTCAAGGGAAATCGTTCTTTTTTGAAGATCAAGATGCTGCACAATCATTCTTTGAAAAAAAATATTAAGCTGCCAGCAGATCTGGGCTCAGACTTTGAGCAGGAGGAGACAGAAGCTATAGAGTATCATCCAGTTGAGAATAAATGATAGTTTGTTTTTTTTTCCCCTCTCTACACGGATTGAGGTCTGAAGTGATGGGACTGGACATTATCTTAAATCTTTGAATTTAACTTTATTATTTTTTTTCTGCTAAGCATTGGGATGTTAATTGCTTGGAGCACTCATAAAAAAATTTCTTTTTCTTTCATAAAAAAAAAGCTCAAGGATCAAATTGATATTTTGAAATCTTGTCATTCCTCCAAAAAATATGCTTTATTTAAGCTAATATTTGTTTTATCTAATTTCTAAATGTTTTTTCTCATGTTTTTCTTTTCGTAAATTGATTATTTCTTTAAAAGGATAATAAAAATAAACTATAAAAAAAAGAAGGATGATATGTTTAGGACAGAAATGGGACTAGTATTAAGGCTAGGGGAGACAATGGTGTTAAAATACTTTTTAGACTTGACTACAAAGTCTAATGTCGCCTGATTACTGTGTACACAGATGTATTGCATATTTATTTTGTACTGCATATTTATTCTATATTGTTGCTCTTGTTAATATCGCTGGGTCCCCCTTGAAAATAGGCTCAAATGCTCTTTGATCTGACTCCTATCCTGTAAACAAATTACAAATAAAAATAAAATAATTAGTGACAAAGATAACTGTAGAGGAAACAAAAGAGGGTTCTTCTATACACAGAGGGTGTTTGGAGTCCACTGAGTTTGTATTAAGAGGGCTTTGGATGATACATGGCATCTATTGCTAATGCCACTGTGCAGTAGGTGGATGGTCTCAATGGGCGTTCATTGCCTCCTTCCATCCTTGTCAACATAGTATGAACATTAGTATAATTTAAAGATCTTTGTTTTGCCATGGTGATTGTTAGAGATTTGCTGATGTTAATTCTGAATTTGGTTCCTGCAGCAGGATGCATCGTTAGGAGCCTTTAGCCTCTTCTCATCGCTTTTGTTCTCAATACCTCTATTTTTTTTGGTGGCCCTGCAATGCACCATCTCTACTGCTTTAATGTTCTTTTTTACTCTGAGGAGCCCTGAAATACATGTATCATTCCAAGTGGGGCCTAACCAGGGCCTTTTAAAGTAGCAAGATTACTTCCTCTGCTCTGTTGATCACCTCCATTCTGAATCACCCCCGCATTCTGCTGGCCCTGTTAACAGCAATTGCACACTGCTTTTCATGCATCAGACCCTTATCTATTGTGACACCCAGTTCCTTTTTATTCTCTACTACAGCAAGAGAAGCCCCAGAGTGTAGGTCATACCTCTATGGACACATTGTATTTGGCAACATTGAATTGGAGATTCCAGGAGTCTGACCAATTTTCTAGCTTGTTTCGATCCTCTTGAATTAAGTCCCCACCTAAGTGTTAATTTAAGCTTCTTGTTAGAGACCACAACTTCCAGACCATTAATGAAATTGTTAAACAGCTGTGATCACAGCACAGGTAGGGGATACTGCTTTGTGCATTTCTCTAAACAGAGTTGAACCAGTCCACCACCCCCTGTGTCCTGCCTGCAAGCAAGTCAACAGTCTACCTTGAGTATGTTTCATGTATACCACACTGGTGTACGTTGCCCAGTGGTTTGTCATGTGCCACAGTATGAAAGGCCTGGCTGAAGTACAAAGAGACTAAATCCGTGGTCCACCGTCCTGGTCAGTCACCCAAAAAAAAGATTATCAGGTTGGTTTAGTATGTCATGCACCTCATGGAGCCCTATTGAGAGGTGACAAGAACTTTGGCCTCAACCAAGTACTGCATTATTCTACCTTTGACAATGGATTCCAGGATCTTGCCCAGTACTGATGTCAGGCTGACTGCCCTTTAGTTACCTGGGTCAGATCTTGCCTTTTTCTTGATGGCATCACAACTGTCTGTAGAAACATTTGAAAGATTACAGTAAGCAGGCTTACCAATGGTGGGGGTGAAAATAGTGGTGGGATTTAAGAATGCAAGGGATAGGTATAAAGGAATTCTAGTGGAAAGCAAGAGGTGGGGAGGGGGGTGAGCCAGAGATTAAGCAGGGTCTGAAGTGGCAGTATAAGTAGGGACAAAAATGGGCAGACTGGGTGAGCCAAACAGTTCTTAGCTGCTCTAAGTTGGCTTTTAATATCATTTTTAAGACTATTTTATGGTTGATGGGATAGGTTCATATTTATTATGGCTAATAAAAGAGTATCATAAAAACACATTGCTCAGAGTTTGGGTTAGTACATAAAATATACTTTTTATGAAGATACCTCCAACCAATCAGGGGTGCATCTTAGCACCTACTGTACTTTATTCAACCTGTTTATCTAGTATTCAACTATAGCATTAAATTACTGTTTTTAATTTCTCAAGCTACACCATAGAAGCAGGACTTATTGCATTGCTTCCTTATGTGGGCAGTCTTATTTCAGTATCCTTTTTATACTTGGCTTTGACCTGTCGACCATCTCCTGGTTTGATAGCTACCTCTCAGGGAGGTTGCAATTTGTCCAGATTGAATCTGCCATCTCAAATATTTCCCCTACCTCTGTTGGAGTCCCCCAAGGATCTATTCTTGGCCCATTACTTTTCTCCTTTTTCATTAACAACTTGCCCTCCCTTCCCTGCTCCTCCTCCTCATTGATCCTTTATGCTGATGACATGATGCTTCTCTCCAGTGGTGAAGATCCCTTATCAGTAAGAGCACATCTTCAAGCAGACTTCAACTGCTTGCAGGAATGGTTACTACAGAAGAGGCTCCTAATGAATGCTAAGAAAACCGTAACTATGCTTTTTGGCCCCCCGTCAAGAATCAGATCTCTTACTCCAGACTTATTGATACATTCTCTAGATGACTTCTCTTGAATTCCTCTTCAGGTATCTAGAGTCAATCTTGACCCATCTCTCTGACTTTAACCTCCACATTGCGGCTACATGTAAGACAGTTTACTCAAAACTTGATCTTGCCTTTAAAATTAGGCCCTCCCTCAATGATGCTGCCCAGCTTGCTATTGCACAAGGATTTCTCCTCCCTGCTCTGACATATTGCTGTCAGGTTTAACTTAAAGCTAGCAAAGGAGCGCTCCAGAAATGGAGCACCTGCTATAACAGTATATGCAGATTTGCTCTCTCCGCTCACAGACTTACCTATCATTGCCTGCTCTACTCGAAACTAAATTGGCTCTCCCCAGACTCGCTCAGACACTATTCTGTGGGCTATACAATTGATAATATGATCAGAACGGGTCCCTAAATACCTTGCTGAACTATTAACTCAGCCCTCCAAGCATATCTCCTCAGGGCATCTGCTCAAACCCAACTTGAAATTCCAGATATCTCACAAAAAGAAGAACGATCCTTCACCATATCTGCCCCCCACCCCCGCCTCCTGGAACTCCATTCCCTCTCACTTCAAACTCTTCAAATCCCACAAGGCCCTTAAACTGGGTCTTCGGCCACACCTATTAGAATCCGACTGCTGCTCTTGTGCTGTAACTTGAGCCTCTCTCCTAGCATTTTCTCCTCCCTATGGTACTTACTGATTTCCTGCTGGTCTCCACAATCTGAAAGTTTCCCACATCCAGCAGAAATCCTATTGTTATAATGCTACTTCATTTAAGTTTTGTTTGCTGTTTGTCATTTCAATTTAGTCATTGATGTATCATCAGAAGAAAATAATTAATGTAATGTTATCTGTTTCTCTTTGTCATCACTGATAATGACTGTACCTGGCTGTATACTGTTCAAATGTTTGTTCTCACCTCATGCTGCGTCATGAAATACTCTTTAATGTTGACTCTGGTCTCCCCTGTCTGTACCCTTCCAGGTCGTGCCTGAATATAGGCAACATTATTGTCTAGTGTACTTACCCGGTAAACAAAAACCAAATAAATATACATATGTTTACAGTTCAAGGTCAACAAATAATTTTCCATAACTAAATAATAGCAACTGGCAAGTAATGCAAGCAAGTCAAATACTAATTCTTTAGATGCAGGGAAATTAGGTTATGATTTTGTGTGGGTGGACTGAGTTGTAGGAATAGGATTATCTAAGAGTAAGATTTTCAAACAAAAATATTGCATCTGATCTAAAGACATTTATGACAGAGCTCATTTTACAAACCAGTCTTCTAAAGTGTTATTACAGGTATTTATTTATTTTAATTAGTTTTTGTTGACTAGGAAAGAAGGGCTAGGCAATTTTGCCTGTTTTCAGCCTAGCCCCAGGGTGTGGGGAGATGCAGATGCAAACTGACATGCTGAACAGGTTAAGTTCCTGGTGATATTTTTAGTGAATATGGAAATTTTGGCCAGGACACTGGGAAAGGTCTTCAGCTCATACCTGTAGAGGTCGTAAGCCTGCTAATATTTTTATTTTATTCTATTTTTCCCTGTTCTCTCCATCTGTCCCCTTCTGCTTGGCTGCTCCAGCCCCATCACCCTGGCATCCCCCAGATCTTACTTTCACCTCCATTTTCCCCCTCCAGTGAGGTTAGCAGGGCTCCCCAACTCCTAACATGGAATGAATTCGGGTGGAAAGTGGTGCCTGTCTAGCCAGCGACAGGTGTCATCTAACCAGTTGGATTATTTCCTCTTTGCTCCCAGAATCCCCTAGGATGTTCGCATCTTGGGTGTGCAAGCACATGCACATGCAAGCATGCCTGGTACAGCACCAGCCGACATCCTCCCATCCACTAGCTGTTTTGACTGCACTGCCATCTGTAGTCACCCAAGTAGCAGTATAGCAGCAGATGACAGCATCCTCTGAGACACTCAATCCTCCTCCTCCTCCAGCTGGCCCCCAGCGACTCGGGTTTACTCCTAAACCCAGGTTGTCGGCTTCACAAGCACCAGTGCTACCTCTGCACCAATAGGCCCCACTCATACTTTAAAAGTCTACCAAATTGTAATTAAGACATGTAGTACACTGCAGAATTATAGTGGGGATGAAATCATTTAGATGCTCCAGATCAGATTTATTTGAACTTTACTAGCAAACCCCTGCTGAAACTCTTATATTATTCTAACGTGCAAAGGCATGGGAGATTTAATAAACAATGTAACCATTCTAGAGATGATCAGTTTGTTGGAGGGTTGTGGGATCAGATAGACAACAATACCAGGATGTGCAGGCACAACACACAAGCATTTGGTTTTATTTACATATTTACAAGTAACTAAAAAAATAATAAAGCAAAGAATAAACATATCATACATGACTTCAGCAGTTCAGCAACTCAGGACATGAAGGGTAGCATGCCCACATTTATTAGCAGTGAGTAGGTACGGTACTGACTCAGTAGCAGTCTGAAGCAATCTGCCACAGACTCAGGTAATCTGCTTGTCACAGGAACAGAACTGACTTTTATACCCTCCCCAAAACATCATGTGACCTGTTCTAACAAATATTTTATTTACAACAGCTTTTTCACATTATAATGCACAGCAGTATTTTATAACACAAAATTATTTTATTCAGCGTGTGAAATGGATTTATAAAACCCTGTGAAATAAAATAAAATGTTTGTAAGTTTGGGATGGTCAGCTGCTTCCTTTCCATATCCCATAATAGCACTGATCGGGGGGGGGGGATCCCTAAGGCTACACAGATAGCAGCCATCTGAAGGTAGGAAGCCATTTTCTGTTAACTTCAATACCAGAACACTAAAACGAATTGTACTGCAAATGATAATAATAGCTAAAAACTCAGTACTTTTTAAGGCAACTTGTTTGTTTCAATATTTGTATGGGTAGTAACAAAAGGTTTTTGCTTTTGTTTTAGCTTTTAACTTTAGCATATTTTAATGTCAATTACAAAGAGAAGTAAACATAGCAGGCAGCTATATTTTTATGAACAAAATGGCTAATAAAAGAAAAAAAGCAAGGGCTAAAAGAGAACTCCAAGTCTGGCTGTGTTTTTCTGCCATTTTCTTTTATGTGTCTTGGGAAGGCAAACACTCACACAGGACCACTCCCATTTTGGCGTCCTTGCAGGCCTCAAATTGCAGCAGCAATTTGGAATAAAATGCACTATTGCATCAATAGTTCAGCATTCTTAACATTGACTAGCCTGAATTATTCCTGCTTCATTCTGTGTTTAACTAATAAGGCAAAAACCATGGGCTGGATTCACAAAAGGCAACTCAGGACGCAAGGCAACTTGCGTCCAAATAGAAAGCTGGATACAGGTAGGGGTGCGGGGTGGTCTGGTACTGCTGGGTGGCGGGCCACTGGACCATCAGGGTTAATGAGGTTTTTTATTATTGCACAGTGTTCATTAACGTAATACCACTGGGACATGGAGTACGTGGATCAGGGCTTTGTTGGGTCCGATAGCCCTATGGGGTTTACTGTAAAATAGCATAGGGGGTCAGGACTGGGGAACAATAGCCCTGCAGGGCTTTAACAGTTTTCTCAGGGATCGAGGCTGCTGGAGGTGGGCACTTGCGCCCTTCATGTGTGCAATGCCGTGGCATGCAGCAACCTGTGCAGGTGCGCCTTCCATTTGGCTCACCGCCTGGGTTGGCGCAAGTTGTGGAACTTAGCTAGAGGGATCCTGCCTGATCCTGAAGCAGGCACAGGGTCTCTGGTGCAACCACATTTGGCACAAGTCACCTCTGGTGCAACTTGCGCAATTCCTCTGTGAATCCAGTCCCATGGGATTTCAACAATGTTAAAATAAATTGCTGTACAGTAGAATCAACAAACAAGCTACTGTCTCATACTTTCTACTTTTCTCCAGGAACTTTAAACATTCTTTCTTAACTGGTTTATTACAGAGGATTCACCTCATTAGACTTTTTACATACAGGGTATGGATGTAGGGAATGAACTGGAAAATGGAAAATGAAAAATACAGAGGAAGATGAAATAAGAATGTGGGAGCTCCTAGTTAGGTGGCCACACTAACTAGACTTGAAAGAAAAATACAGGATAGTACAGCTAATAAAAGAATATCATAACAAGCATTTGTCAATGCCGAAAGTTGATTGCATTGGTCTGTTGAGCTTGCTCAGTGGCCCTCTGTCACTGGCTCAGTTTGTTTGTCCCAGAGCTGCAGGCTGCTGTTTTGTACTGGGCTGCTGCTTGCATTGGCACCTTGCTCTGCTGAGGAAGAAATCTGCAGCTGACCTGACAGACCTCTATTGAGGTGGCTCACTCCCCCTCTCTCACTCGCTCATTCTGTTTCTCCTGGCACTGCAGGCTGCCCTTTTGTACTGGGCTCCTGCCTATGTTGGTGGCTTTTTCTATTCACAAAGAAATCCACAGCTGTCCCGACAGAGCTCCGTTGAGGTCACTCACTCTCCCTGTCTCACTCACTCAGTCTGGTTTTCCTGGCGCTGCAGGCTGCCCTTTTGTACTGGGCTTCTGCCTCTGTTGGTGCCTTTTTCTGCCCACAAAGAAATCTGCAGCAGTCCTGACAAAGCTGCGCTGAGCTTGCTCTACCCCTTCCCTCACTCGGCCATTCTGTTCTGTCAGCACTGCAGGCTGCCTTTTTCTACTGGGCTCCTGCCTGCATTGCTGCCTTCGTATGCCCACAAAGAAATTTGCAGCAGTTATAATACAGCTTTGTTGAGCTCACTCACTCGCTCCTTCTGGTTTTCCTGCCACTGCAGGCTGCCCTTTTGTACTGGGCCCCTGCATGCATTGCTGCCTTTTTCTGCCCACAAACAAATCTGCAGCAGTCCCAACAGAGCCGTTGAGCTCACTGACTCCCCTCCTCCCTCACTTGCTTGTTCTGTGTCTCCTGGCACTGCAGGCTGCCCTTTTGTACTGGGCTCCTGCCTGCATTGGCAGCTTTTTCTGGCCAGAAAGAAATCTGAAGCAGCCCGACACAGCTCCACTGAGCTCGCTCACTCCCCCTCTGTCACTCTCACATTCCATTTCTGTCGGCACTGCAAGCTGGCCTTTTGTACTGGGCTCCTGCCTGTGTTGCCGCATTTTCTGCCCAAAAAGAAATCTGCAGCAGTCACACTAGAGCTCTGTTGAGCTCACTTACTACCGTTCTGCCACTCGCTCATTCTGTTTCTCTTGGCACTGCTGACTGCGCTTTTGTATGGGGCTCCTGGCTGCATTGGCACCTTTGTCTGTCCACAAAGAAATCTGCAGCTGTCCCATCAGAGCTCTGTTGAGGTCGCTCAGTCTCCCTCTCTGATTGCTCATTCTGTTTGTCCTGGCACTGCAAGCTGCCCTTTGTTACGGGGCTCCTGCCTGCATTGGCACCTTTTTCTGCCCACAAAGAAATCCCAGCAGTCCTGATAGAGCTCCGTTGAGCTCACTAAGTCCCCTTGTCTCACTCACTCACTCGTACTGTTTCTCCCACCACTGCAGGCTGGCCTTTTGTACTGGGCCCCTGCCTGTATTGATGCCTTTTTCTGCCCACAAAGAAATCCACAGCAGTCCTGACAGTGCTTTGGTGAGTTCGCTCACTCCATCTCCCTCACTCGCTCTCTCGTTCTGTTTCTCCCAGTGCTGCAGGCTGCCCTTTTGTACTGGTCTCTTGTGTTGGGGCCTTTGTCTGCCCACAAACAAATCCTCAGCAGTCCCGACAGAGCTCAGTTAGCTTGGTCACACCCCCCTCTCACTCGGTCGATCTTAATCTGTCCCAAACACTGATTTCTTAGAGTGACCGTGCTATTGTCCGGCAGGAGTGCAAAAACATATTTTAGCCAGGATGCGAAAATGACAGCTGTAGTGTTCATAAGGAGTTGTGAAAAAATGCCACTGTTGAAAATGTGGCATGACAGTATTACAAATTTGTAAAGTTACAAGGGTGCGTGGAAACAGTTCAATGCACGCTTGTAACACAGTCATGTTATGGAGTTTCGTTACCAAATTTTCAACATAGGGATTTTAGGACCTCTGCTCATGAACAGTGCCACTGTCATTTTCTTAATATGTCCCGAACACTGACTTCCCACAGTGACCACGTTATTCTGCACTGGAACTGTGAAAACACATTTTGGTCAGAATGTGAAAAATGGCAGCTGTACTGCTTATAAGGAGGTGTGAAAAAATGTCACTGCTGAAAATCTGGTGTGACAATATTACAAATCTGCGAAGTTGCAAGGGGGCGTGGAAAGTGCACAACGCACACTTGTAACACAGTCCGTTGATAGGCTATCATCACCAAATTTTCAGCATAGGTATTTTAGGACCTCTGCTCATGAACAGTATCATTGTCATTTTCTTAATCTGTCCCGAACAGTGATTTCCTACAGCAACCGCTCTATTCTGTGCTGGAAGTGCGAAAACACATTTTGGCCAGGATGGCAAAAATGACAGCTGCACTGTTCATAAGTAGGTCTGGGAAAATGGCAATGTTGAAAATCTGGAGTGAAAATATTGTAAATTCACGGAGTTACGAGCGTACATCGCAACTACGCAACGCACACTCTTAAAACAGTCATTTTCTGGATTTTTTCCACCAAATTTGCAACATATGCTTTTTGAGAGCCCACCTCATGAACACTGGTAGTGTCGTTTTGTCAATCGGCCCCGAAGGGTGATTCCATCTAGTGACCGCAAAACCACCTTTTGGGGCTGATTAATGCCATGACAGTTCAAGAATTCATGAGGAGGGGTCCTAAAAACCCCACGTTGAAAATTTGGTGAAAAAATTTCCAAAAATGCCCTAGATATGCACTAAAGTTGAAAAAACCCTATTTATTACATTATACAGCTTACCGTCATTTCCTCAGTTTGCGATCGGCTTTAAAGAGTGCAGACGTGTTCCTGGTCCACCGAAAACTGTCATGCCAAGCTCCGGAGGTAAGTATGGGGTGAGGGAGGTGTGGGGAGGTGTGGGGAGGCAGGGTGCACAGTGGGTGAGTGCGGGTTGCGGGTGGGGGGCAGGGCGAGTGCCGAGGGACAGTTTCCTTTTTTCAGGAGAAAAACAAAAGATGTCGTGGGACCGCTTTTCCCTTCTCACAGTATCTGGCATGCTGGGGTGAGCTCCCAGCATGCCAGCAGAGGCTTTCGTTTGGGGCCAGCAGTAGCCGAGGGGATTGGGCAACCCCTGGCCGGCAGGAACAAAATCGGGGTATTATGCCGACGGGGATTGGGCACCCTGCCTGAAGGAACAAAACTAGGGTATTATTCTGCTGACGGGGATTGGGCACCCCATCAGCAGGAACAAAATGGGGTTTACAGAATGCCGATGAGGAGGGCCCTCCGTCGGCAACAACAGCAATATCAGAATGTGCCGACGGGGATTGAAATTCTCGTCAGCAAGTAAACACAGTGGGGAGGGGTTATATTGTTTGTGAACACGGTGGCAACCCACCACCATCTTCACAAACAATATCAAGGGTTTCACATCCTATCCTGCAATGATGAGTCGCTCCCTCATTGCAGCAGATGGCTGATGCTGTACGACCAGGCAGCCCCTGGACGTAAAATGGTTACTTTTTAGAAGGTTGTGGCATGCTGGCTGAACTAGTGTCAGGCAGCCGAGTGCCATGGCATTGGGGGATGGGGGTCAAGTCTTTGCAGGCTGTGGGGGCATTGGGCACAACAGTGCCACGCCTCCACAACCTGCTTGTGGAGAAAGCTGATGCAACATGTTTCTTGTGCATGCGCACAAGCAACATAAAAACACATTGGTCAGAGTTTGGGTCAGTACATAAAATTAACTTTTTTATGAAGATACCTCCAACCAGTCAGGGATGCATCTTACTTACTGTACTCTATTCAACCTGCTTATCTATTATTCAGCTACAGAATTAAATTACTGCTTTTCATTTTTCAAGCTACACCATAGAAGCTGGATTTATCTCATTGCTCCCTTATGTGGGCAATCTTATTTCAGTATCCTTTTCATAAATATGTTTACAGTTCAAGGCCAACAAATAATTTTCCATACTAAATAATAGCAGCTGATAAGTAATACAAGCAAGTCAAATATTAATTCTTTAGATGCAGGGAAAACTAGGTTAGGATTTTCTGTGGGTGGACTGAGTTGTAAGAATATGATTATCTAAGAGTAAAGTTTTCAAACAAAAATACTGTATCTGATCAAAAAATATTTATGACAGAGCTCTTTTTACAAACCAGTCAAATAATGCACCTGGGAAACAAAAACCCAGGGGAAGATTGCACAATGGGGGGAGGGGGAGTTGCAACAACAAAAATGGAAAGGGACCTGGGAGTAATCATATCAGATGACCTTAAGGTTAGCAAGCAATGTGAGAAGGCAGTAGGGAGGGCTGGGGGTATACTTGGATGTATAAGGAGAGGCATCACCAGCAGAAAACAGGAAGTTGTTATCCCTCTGTACAAACAGATGGTGAGACCCCATCTGGAGTATTACATCCAGTTCTGGAGACCCCATCTCCGCAAGGAAATAGACAGAATAGAGGCAGTCCAGAGGAGGTTAACTAAAATGATGCAGGGTCTGCAAGAGAAGCCATATGAGGAGAGACTAAAGGAGCTTAATATGTATACCCTTGAGGAAAGGAGGGAGAGGGGGGACATGATAGAAACATTTAAGTACCTCAGTGGAATCAACAAAGTCCAAGAGGGTAGCATCTTTCAGAAAAAGAGATGTGCAAGAACAAGGGGATGCAATTTAAAGATAGAGGGGAGACGGTTCAGGGCAATGTGAGGAAGTATTTTTCACAGAGAGGGTGGTGGACATATGGAACAGCCTTCCTGAGGAGGTTGTGGAGTCTAAAACAGTGGGAGAATTCAAGAATACATGAGACAGACATAAGGCAATTCTTGTGGGGGGTAAGAAGAAATAGGCTGTTGGTTAACTAGGATCTGCAGCTTATCATGTAGGTAGGGAAATTAGCAGACTAGGTGGGCCAAGCGGTCCTTATCTGCCGTCAAAGTCTATGTTTCTAGAGGTATCCTAAAGTGTTAATATAGGTATTTATTTATTTTATTTAGTTTTTGCTGATCAGAAAAGGAGGGTTAGGCAATTCTGCTTATTTTCAGCCTTGTCCTAGGGTGTGGGGAGATGCAGATAGACTAGAATAGAATAGAATAGAATAGAATAGAATAGAAACTTTATTTATAAAAAGTGCCTTTCCAAAATCAAAGTGCTTGTACATAATTCATTAAAATAAATCAAGAACAAATAAAACCATTAATAAACAGATTAAAACTCATAGCTGCAGCATTAAAATTCAATATATGCCAGACTAAAAAGAAATGTCTTCAGTGCTACTTTAAAACTTTGGACGTTTGGGCAATCTTGCACCTGATGAGGTAGAGAATTCTGCAGGGTTGGGGCCATAAAACTGAAAGACCTGACCCCGGATGTCTTTAGACAAACCCTGGGAATCTCTAGCAATCCCTCATCAGTGGATTGGAGACAGCAGGAGGGACAGTAGGGATAAAGTAGATCTTGCAGGTAACCTGGTCCCTGGTCATGTAGGGCCTTATAGGTCAGCAAACTGACCTTGAAGGTGATCTGCCACCATACTGGCAGCCAATGCAGTCCTCGAAGCACAGGTGTTATATGACTGGTCCCACATTCTGCACAAGCTACAGTCAGCGGATATCAACCCCCGGTAGCCCAAGGTAAAGGGAGTTGCAGTAGTCAAGGCGGGAGGCAATGAAGGTATGGACCAAAGTTGGAAGATCGTTGGAAGGAACCAGGTGCTTCACCTGGGCGATATTCCTCAGATGGTAAAAATAGGCTTGACAACTGCCGACACCTGACATTTTAGTGTCAAACAGTCATCAAACATAGTGCCCAGGTTCCATACCCGGTCTGAGGTAGTAGCTGAATACCCCCAAGCCATAGACCTGAAGGAGATCCCACCAACAAACCCGCCACCCAGTGACCTGGGTCCACAACCAACACCTCAGTTTTTTCTGGGTTTAACCACAGCCAGCTCATATTCATCCAATCCTGGATTTTGAGAAGACAATTGTTAAAAAACAAAACAGTAGCATCCTGGCCAGGCACAAAGAACATGTATAGCTGAGTATCATAGGTTCATAGGAAGTGTTCAGGTCCATAAGCTTAAAAGGCCATATAAGGACCTGTTACCAGCTAATTGACATAGCTCCATTTTTGTTCACCCATATACATATCCAAATGATATTTGAATGTCTCTAAGGTACTGGCACCGACCACTTCCCCTGGGAGCCCATTCCAGGAATTCACAACCCTTTGGCTAAACCATCTTTCTCTTCTATTAGTTCTATATTTCTCTCCTTTTAGTTGTTTATCATGCCTCTTGCACATTTCCTTGTACCTTCTTTCCAGATCAAACCTGCCACTTCATATATTAATCCATCACTCAGTGCCTTATAAATATAACACAAATCCTCCCTTGTTTTTCTATATGCCATTGAGTATAAACCTAGATGTTTCAGTCTGGCATCGTATTCTTGACTGTTTTCTAGACCCACTTTTTTAGTGAAACTTTTCTGTACTTGTTCCATTCGTTTAATCCCACCTATACTTTGTACTGAACTGAAGGGGGCACCGTACTCCAAAACAGGTATCACCAGGGATCAATACAGTGGAACAAGAACCTCTCTCCTTCAACTTCTAATGTTACGCAACAGGTTACCAATAATTATATTTGCTCTGTTAACACAGATCTTATGTTTATCAAACTTAGTCTTTCTGTTATCAGCCCCAGATCATTTTCACTGTCAGATGATTCTACTATATGTGAATTCAATGAGTATTGTGCTCTGTTATTATAACCAAAATGTATAACCTTGCATTTGGCAGTATTAAATTCTAGTTTGTGTGACTCAGCCCAGCTCTCAAGATAGCAAAGTTGTTCCTGTAACTTTGTGACTGCTTCTGTATTGTTCACTATTGCCCCAATCTGGGAATCGTCTGCATATTTGCATATCCAGACGCCGTTGGACACCTGCATACTAGAAACCAGGGCATTAAACAACCTTGGCCCTAGCACGGACCCCTGGGGCACCCCACTAGTCATTCTGGCCCCTGTTGAGAGATAACCCCTCACCTGTACCCGCTGTTGTCTATTACATAACCATGCTGCAACCCACTTAGAGAGATATAAATCTACCTCTAATTGCTGAAGGGTGTTAAGTAATACAGTGTGGGAAACCGAATCGAAAGCTTTTTTATAATCCAAGTATACAACGTCAACTGGGAATCCAGCGTCCAGTGCCTGGCTCACTGGCTCAAAAAATATAATAGGTTGATGGTGCATGACCTCCCACTTGAGAAATCATGCTGTGAGATGTCTATATGATTCAGGGTTTTTAGACCACTATCAAGGAATTTGTCTATAAAAGTTTCCATCTCTTTACCTATAATAGAGGTAATACTTATTGGACGATAGTTCTCTGGTCTCGTCCTATCCCCTGATTTATATATGGGTGTGATATATGCCTCTTTCCAATCTTCCAAAACTTTACCTTGTTGTAAAGATTTACTAAATAATGCTGCAAGTGAAACAGAGATCCCCTCTGTTGTTTCGATCAAGAACGCTGGATGATAACCATCTGGTCCCCCTGATTTGTATCTCTTTAATTTCATTAGCTTAGTTCTGACCTGTTCTACAGTTACGACTGGAATTTCAGTTTCCACTTCCACCTGTGTCATATCTTCTCTGATAGTACCACTATCCTCCCTGGAATAGACACTTTGAAAATGTGAATTAAACATATTCGCTATACCCAGCTCATCCTCAGTTTGATTCTCATGATCCTTTAACACAGTAATCTGGTTATGTTTTTTTTTTTTCATTCAGGCTTCCTACATAATTATAAAAGTCCTTTTAATGTTGCCAGTGCTAATTCTGCACTAGCTCTTCCTTTTTTTATAGCCCGTTTATTCTTTTTAACCAGGGACTTATATACAGACAGTCTAGCAGTAGATGGGTAATTTTTTAATCTCTTGTATACCCTATTTTTCTTATTTATCAATCTACGGATTGATTGAGTCATCCATTGGGATATTCTTCACCTCCTATTATATTTTTTAATTAATGGGACATCATTTTGTATACAAGATTGCAAGACCCCATTAATTATTTCCCAAGACTGCTCCAGGGATTTCCCTTCTAATATATCGCAGTTATATGTTCTAATTGTTTTCTTTATATTTGTATAGTCTGCTTTATTATAATTCCTTATAACTGACTTCCCCAGAATATGGTGGGAGTCCTCTTCTAATAAAAATCTCACCATATTATGGTCACTACTTCCCAGTGGTTCTATCACCTCTACATTTTTATGGCTCCCTCCATGTTACTAAAAACTAGGTCCAGGAGACTCTGATTGTTTGTTTTATCTCTAACCACCTGGGTTAAGCAGTTAGTTTCACATATTTCCAGGAATCTGTCTTCAATAATCCCTTCCCCACTCAGAGGCTCCCAACATGTCCTGGGGAAATTAAAATCTCCCTTTATGATAGTATTATCTGTGATCAGGTCACTATCAAGAAAATCCATGAAAGCATGATTTTATTGCTCAGTCAAGTTAGGTGATCTGTAACACACTTCCAGTCTGATGCTTCTTTTTCCTGTCCAAAAATTGAGCCATAATTGTTCCACTTGAGTCCCCTCAGCATCATCAGGGTGAACAATGTTAGCTTTTAAATGTGAAGCTATGTATACCCCACTCCACCTCCCACTTTCCCCATTCTAGGCTTATGATAAAAATCATAACCATTGATTTTATCTATCCAGTCATCTTCTCTAAGCCAGGTTTCAGTCAGCCCACATACTGTATATCTATGTTATCTCATGCAAGAACATGTCTGAGCTCATCTATTTTTGTCTTCATGCTCCTAGCATTGCCGAGCAACAGATTTATCCCCTTGTTCCTTATTACACTCCCAAATGTCTGACCTGAATCCCCCACTGAACCTCCTTGCACTCCATTCATTGCCACCCCAGAGATTAGTTTAAATGCATGTCTATATGTTTCCTGAATGCTAGCCCTAATGCCTTTGACACTCTCCTGCTTAGGTGCCTACCATCATGTTCAAAATATTTTGTATTTAAATCAAAATCTTCCCAGGAGTTGATACAATTAATACCATTTGTAACACACCACCTTCTCATCCAATTATTAACCCTTTTTATTTTCTGATTTATATTAAATCTTGCTTTGGGAACTGATAGGATTTCTGAAAAAAACACTTTTGCATTTATTTTCTGAGCTGTTTTCTCAGTACTCATAAGCTGAAGGTACATCTGATCTTCCCTAGTTCTATATAGGTCGTTTGTTCCTGTGTGAACTGTTATAAGTGGGATATGCGCACCTTTTTTACCATTTTGGGAATCATATTATCAATATCTGCTAGTGTAGCACCAGGCAGATAAGAGCTTGTAACTATTTCTTTCAAGCCTTTTGTTGTGTACTCTTCAGTATATCTAACAATGGAGTCTCCAATAATGTGTACCCCACTGTTCACTACACATTCTTCTGTTACCATTGCAGTGTCCTCCTGCCCATTATCCAAATTATTTGTATCTGATACAGGATTATGCAATGTCCCCTCTTCTGTCATTATAGTATAGTTTTCTTCTTCAGTGTTTTGACAACCACCAGTATCTATCAGTATGTTTCCTGTACCATAGTCCAAGCCCCTTTCTTCCACTCCCACTAGGCCCTGGGCCAGTGTCCCTTCACTCCCTACTACAGTTTCCCATGTTTCAGTAGGATTTAATAAACGGTCTTGTGTGTTATTAAGTACTGGCTGAAAGGTCATGACTCTCCTGCCCTTCTTCTTAATTCCTGTATTTGATTTTACCTCCCATTCATAATCATCATCCAAGGTACTTCTGTTTGTTTTTTGTGCTCCCCCAGTGTCCTGTCCACTCTCGTATGAGTGCTCCCCTGCTGCATTTTGTATCTGGTAACATTTTAACTGTAGCTCTAATCCAAGTAGTTTAGCTTTCAGATCCCTAATCTCACAACATTGTTCACAAGTGTAGGCTGTCAGGCCTACGTTGTTACCCACACAAAATCTATTACAGGCTTGACATTTTACCCCCAGTTCACCCGACTGAAGGGCAACAATAGGACTTTCTATTTCCATATTAAAGCACTGCCTACCTTGGCTTTTCTTGTATTTGCTGTTTCAGTATAGTCCAGTTGGAGCTTTGTTGCCATTAGTCACTAACATGCAGGTTCTTTCCCACACCCACAGACCCGCGTGAACACACGTAAACACGTCTGAGACACGGGGGCCTTGGTGCCTGTAAACATGTGTGTAAACGCATGCTCGAGCTTGCATCACTCGCTCTCGTGCCCTCCTTTATGTGCCACGACCCCGAAGTTCAGCTAAGGGTTGCGGCTCACAAAAATGAGCAGAACATCTGCTTAACAACAGGTATGCACCCCAGACAGGCCCCTAGCTATGGGAGTGCTTTAGTACCATACACTGTGCCCCAGTTAAAATAGCAGCCTGTCCTGCAAAATAAAAGTAGCATCCCTGATAGGACTATTTACTATATACATCACCATTCAGCAGAGAGCTATTAGAGCTTTAAATAACCAAGCAATCAGCACCAGCAAGGCTGCCTCCCCCTGTCTCTTGGCTTTTGGCTGACCCACAGGCTCAGAGGCAATCTCACAGTCTTGCAGTATCATCTGCATAGCAGTGAAAACTCAAGTCATACCACCTAATAATCGCTCCCAATGGCAGCATATATACCACAAACAACATGGGTGCCAAATGGAACCCTGTGGCACCCCACAGAATAGGGGGAGTGATGCAGAGGAAAAAATTCCTGACACCACCCTCTGAGTACTACCCTCTAGGAAAGATTGAAACCATCTGAGAACCATACCAGACAGTCCACAGATGAACTGCAGGTGCTCCAATAGCACACCATGGTCTACGGTGTCAAATGCCACAGAGAGATCAAGAAGGACCAAGATGGAACAGGTCCTTCGATCTCTCGCTATTAGGAGGTCATTAAGTACCTGGACAAGGGCTGTCTCAGTACTATGTTTCTTCCTAAATCCAGACTAAAGAGAATCATAGACATTGTGGCTAGTCAAATGATCATCCAGCTGCAATGCAACCACCTTCTCAATAACCTTACCCACAAAGGGCAGGTTAGAGACAGGCCTGTAGTTAACCAGACAGTCTGGGTCCAAGGAGGACTTTTGAAGAAGGGGCTGAGCCACGGCCTCCTTCAGAGGATCAGGGAAGATCCACCTCTCCAAAGACATCCAGAGTATCTCAGCAAGGACTGGACCAGTTTTATCCACACAGCCCACTAAGAGACATGTGGGACCCGGGTCCAAACTACAGTTGGTTGAACGCAATGACTGGATGATCATCACAATGTCACTGATCGTGGGGAAGCTGAAGTCACACCACACAAACCGGGTGTCCGACATCTTCTGCTGACCATTACAGTTCCCATTAGGAAGGGTCAAGCAGATACTGGACCTGATTGTGGCAACCTTATCTGAAAAGAATCGAGCAAACTCCTCACACCGTTCTTGAGGAAAAGCACTTCTAGGCTGAAGACAGATTGGATTGCACAATCTGCCTACAGTCCAGAAGAGCTGAGCTGGTCGATTCTGTGCAGCAGCAATCTCCTTGGACAGGAATACTGCCTTCTTACGGGTAATTGCTGATTGATAGACCACATAATGGTCCATCAAACTAAGTCTGTCACACTCCAGGCCTGGTTTCTGCCAGTGCCTCTCTAGCCTTTGGCCCGCTGTCCTCAACTCCCTCAGAGTCTCATCAAACCAAGGAGACCTGGGGTGAAGAGTGAGGGGACAAACATGAACAGGAGCAATGGAATCCAGGGCCCCTACCACTGCCTTATTATAGGCAAGTACCAGGTCCTCTGGATCCATACACTCACTCAGTAAGCCCGATAGGTCCAGTACTGCCATCAGGCCATCTGGGGAAACACCCCTCAAAGGGTGGTACTGGACCATCTTCATAGGGGCTGGCCTACTAGGGGTGACCACAAAACTGAACTCAGTGGTATGATGGTCAGACCACCCGACTGGTTCTTCCACCAAATCAGATATCTCCATCCCCAGGAGAAACACCAAGTCCAATGAATGACCACCAATATGGGTCGGGGAGGAAATAACCTGTGTGAAGCCCAGTGAGATCATTAGCTGGAGGAAGTCTTGACCAAACTGTGAGAGTTCATCGTTGACCCAGGCATTGAAATCCCCTAGAACCAACCATCCGGGGGATCCTAATGTCAGGTTGACAATGAAGTCAGCGACTTCTCACAGGAAAACATTCCTGTCTCCTGGTGGATGGTAGACGAGAAGTATCCTGCACCCCACACCCTTGCCCATGATACAGTCAAAGGAGTTGGTAGTTCTCACTGGTACCTCCATTAGGCCCAGTTCTGATCTAAAACAGATGGCAACACCCCTGCCCCTACGATCCATCCTCGGGTGGTGTATCATGCAAACTGACATGTTGAACAGGTTAAGCTGCTGGTGGTATTTTTAGAGAATGGGGAAATTTTGGTCAGGATACCTGAGAAGGTCTTTAACTCATATAGTATGGAGGTCATAAGCCTGCTAATATTTTTATTTTATTCTATTTTTCCCTGTTCTTTCTGTCTGTCCCCCTTTCTGCTTGGCTGCTCCAGCCCCATCACCCTGGCATCCCCCAGGTCTAACTTTCACCTCCATGTTCCCCCAGGGCTTCTCCCTCTGGTAAGTGTAGTGGGGCTCCCCAACTCCTGACATGGAATGAATTCGGGTGGAAAGTAGTGCCTGGGTAGCTAGTGACAGGCGTCATCTAGCCAGTTGGAGTATTTCCTCTTTGCTCCCAGAACCCCCTAGGATGTTCACATCTTGGGTGTGCAAGCACATGCACTTGCAAGCATGCCTGGTGCAGCACCAGCTGACATCCTCCCATCCACTAGCTGTTTTGACTGCACTACCATCTGTAGTCACCCAAGTGGCAGTATAGCAGCAGATGACAGCATCCTTTGAGACACTAAGTCCTCCTCCCCCAGCTGGCCCCCAGTGACTCAGATTTACTCCTGAACCCAGGTCTTCGGCTTCACAAGCAGCATAATGGGCCCCACTCATATTTTAAAAGTATACCAAATTGCAATTAAGACACGTAGTACACTGCAGAATTATAGTGGGGATGAAATCATTTAGATGCTCCAGAACAGATTTATTTGAACTTTACTAGCAAACCCCTGCTGAAACTCTCATATTATTCTAATGTGCAAAGGCATGGGAGATTTAATAAACTATGTAATCATTCTATAGATGACCAGTTACTGGTCTAAAATTTTGCATATGGATATAATTAGATACTCCAACCTTTGCTTTCAAAAGGCTATGCAAGCATACCTTTTTGAAACATCATTCTCCTGTCTATAAATATTACAGATTATTTGCACAGTATTCCATATGTAGTGGTTTGAATGTCACAGAATAATATGAATAGAGAACAAATGATGACGACAGTTAAAGAAAGGGTTCTGGACATTTTAAAACCAAATTATATTGATGTTTCATTTCACTATCCTGAACTGGAACTAAGTTATAGCTGGGAACATTAATTTAACATTTTGACAAATCCTGATCCTAGGGCTGCATTCAAAAAAATATGAATACAAAGTATGCTATCTCCTGCAAAGGTGAGTATTAGAGCTGGGTGGAATGTGGAATTCCATTGGCAGAATTTGTGTGGAATGGCAATTTCACTTCTGAAATGTTTTTCAGAACTTCTTTTTGAATCCTGCAGATTTTTGAAAAGAATTTTTATGTAAACCACAGACAATTATTCTGTGATTTGCGGAGAATAAATTTCAGTTTATGTAAACTGATGAATACTGTTTCACAGTTTATGTAAACCATGTAATACTAGTCCACAGTTATTTTTAAAAATTCATTCTCAAAAGCTTGGAATTCTTCTTCAGATAAAATTCTGCAGAATTACATGAAATTTCCAAAATTCTACAAAATTCCAGCAGAAGTAGAATTTGGAAATTTTGCATAGCTTTATGGGGTAGGTGGTTTGAGATACCAAATTGTGAGAGACACTGTCCTTGTACAAGAGGTTAAGTTGAATCAGTGAAACAGTGTTCGTATAATTTTATAAAGAAATGCAGAACTCTTATGTTGGCCTTTTTGTTACAACTTTGTTCAACCCTGCCTCTGTAATATATTTATCTGTTTGTATTTATTTGTATTTTTTGGCCAAGAAAGGCACACTAAGCTATTATACCTTGTTTCCAGGTTTGTCCTGGGGGGTGGATTTCATGGACCTGTTTTATTGACAGGGGGAATGTTGGTCATGAGACCATGGCAAATCCCTTGCTCCTCTTTAATAATTCCCATGGAATCATTTACTTTCACCTTGACAGCAACCAGAGATGAGCAGAAGGGATCACAGTTTAACATCTCATCTGAAGGATGACACATCACCAGTGCAGCACCCCCTTGTTCTGCACTACTATGTCACTTAAATAATGGTATTACCTCAAGTACCTGGTATGGGGCTAGAACCCACAACATTGCAATCTTCTGGCCCAAGAGGAGAGCATACTACCTACTGAGCCACTGACACTGTTGGGATATAGTTTGTCAAGTTTCAAGAATATAGACACACTAAATAATGTAGCCTCATCTGCCCTGCAAGCAGAAAAGATAAGAAAATCTAAATAATATATATATAGTTTCTTAATGGATTTTTATTTTAATTTAATCTTCTGTGTGTATTTTATACTTTATTTACTTATTTTGTTTCATGATTTGGATTGTGGTTTCATGACCACTGTATGCTACACAACATCAGTGAAAGTGTTTGTAGAAGCAAATGTTATGGCTTATCACACTAATGAGATCCATGTTATAATTCTGCATGAGATATCTACAGGCCGCTAAATCAGGGGGGCAGACAGGGAGAAGGAAATTAGAGATAAATTAACGATAGTAGATAAACAAGGACAGTATTCATAGGGGGCTTCAAACTCCCAAATATAGATCGGGACACTATTAGAGCAGTAAGCCAAGAATATCAGAGGCTTCTAGAAATGATGCATGCTAACCTTTTCACACAATGAACATGCAAACCCACAAGAGGAGAAGCAAGTTTGGACTTGGTTCTGTCCATCCAGAATGTGGAATATTAACAATGAGGATCCAGTTGGTCAGAGTGACCACAACACCATTAGATTTGACATTGAGCTGTGGTTGAAGCAACTTCATTGCTTCACAGTGGTCACTGACTTTAGGAAAGTAGATTGCAATAACATGAAGATAATCAGATGAACAGCTGGAGGACCTATACAAAATAAAGGGACTGAAAACAAGTGGGCAGCAGTTAAAGGGGCAATATTGGGAGTCACACATGCTTGTATAAAACTTGCCAGTAAGACCAAGGCAGAGGAAGCCACTTTGGCTCAACAAGTAAAAGAGATGCAACATTATGAGAAAAATAAAATGCGGTAGTTTCGATTATACAGCACTAACTAGAATGAGTCCAAAAGTGATGTATTCGGGATAGCTTAGCAAAACATAAGAACATCATAAAGAGGGATAAAGTGAGCACAGAACTAAAGATAGCTGAAGGAGTGAAAAAGTGACAAAACTTTCCATAGATTTATTTTTTTATTTATTTTTATTTAATTTCTTACCTGGGTAAGAGCACTGGGCAAATAAATACCCTTTTTCAGGCCCAACTCAAAAACACACAACAAATATGCCATAACATATACAACAAATAAGTTAAATGCATAGATAATCAACAAGTAACAAATATTGCACACAAGCAGTGGACATTCATAAATACATTTACAAACATCCTGGCAAGACAAATATTCTTTCAACCTAGACTTAAACACTTGTAACGGCATAGTGGTACGTAAACTGCTGGGAAGATCATTCCAAAAAACTGGAGTAGCAATAGAAAAAGAATGAGAACCCTTTTTAGAGTTACACAATGAGGTTGTAAGAAGAATACCAGATGAGGACCCCTGAATTAGTCCAGTAGATGATTAAAGAAAAAAATGGCAGACATAAGATAACATAGACAGAATAAAGAAGAATGGAACACGCAAAAACCAGGATAAAATAAACAAGCAGAAAGGGGCGTTCAAGCTGAATGAAAACAGGCAATAGCATTTGCTCCATGCTCTGATCCAGCCCAGAGCTTTTGCTTGTTTTATAACTCTTCTTCAAGCCTCTTCAGCTCAAGATACTAAAAAATGGATTTGGGTGAATCCATTCTGCAGAAGGTCTCAAAGAAGGAGTGGGAAAGGGAGAAGGAAAAAAGAGAAAGAGGCTCTTAAATAAATGGAGCTCAGCTTCTTATCTATGGATGAGGTGAATACAGACAACTGAGAGAAAATGTGTCCTGTAGAAAGGTTCCTCAGCACTTTACCTGCAGGAAGCCTTGGGAATTTGGAATCTAGGTTGCTTATTCTGCTACTCCTGGTCCTGCTAAGAAGCACTTGCCCATTGTTACAAAACTACAAGGTTAGATGTTGTCTTGTGGAAAAATTACTCTTTTGAATATGTGACTAAGTCCTATCATTCCCTTATGAGGGTAATCATGAACTGTGAGGGTAAACTTGACTTTTATAGTTCCAAGATGTGATACAGTTGAATGCAGAGTGGTGGCAATAGAAAAAAATCTGGAACAGCATACAAAAGAAAATAATGACTTAAAGCAATTAGAATCCTCTGAAACCTACCTTCCTTCCTCACTGTACAAAACTGGAAACTAGGGAACATTGAAAATAATATAAGAGAAATATTTGCATTTCGTATGCATGCCTTTATTTTTTATTGCAAAACTTTTTATTGAACGTTTTTAGCAGTACAACCAAGTATACATTTCATCACAACATAACTGAACAGGAAAAAGATCCCCCACTTAAGAATACAGCATGCACCTCTATTGTGCATATGATAACAGTAACACATTCCTTGAGATAGTCATATACAAACCACATACAACATAACTTTCCAGTTCCCCAGAAAGACAGCCATGTTTGGCAGAGCAGAAAAATGTCCCTACGTTAGAACAGGATAGTAGAAATGCCACAAGAAAAGGTAGAGTAAGGAAGGTGGCACATGAAGACTAATTTCATCCCACAACAGCACCCTGAATGTACTTTAGGCCTAGGCCCCAAATTCAATGGAGAGATCCTTCACTCACAGCCTCCTAGACAACCAATTGGGAAGTCAATCCTCATGGGTGGGCACGGCATCGGTTTTAAACAAAGACCCAGCTGAGCAGTGCAATCAGCACCATTCCTCCAAAAGTCAGGATCACGAGCAGCAAGGGGTCACGAGGGGTGTGTGTGTTTTCTGTGCTCCCTTCCCATCAAGGGATGCTGCTTCAGTGAGTCAGACTCTTCATGAATCTGGTGGTCCAATGGATAGATCCCCTGTCCCCAGCTTCATAGCCAGCCAGTCAGGTGGCTGATCCTTGTGGTTGGGAAAAGCCTCAAAAGGGCATCAGTTTTGAACAAAGACCCAGCCAAGCAGCATGATCGTCTCCATTCTTCCACAAGCTGGGACCAGGAGCAACAAAGGGTCATGTCGGGTGTGAGTCATCTGTGCTCTACTCCCCTCAACAGATGCTGCATTACTGAGCCAAGTTCTTCAATGACCTGGTGGTCCAATGAACAGATCCTCAGCCCTAGCCTTCTAGCCAGCCATTCAGTTGGCTGATCCTCATCGGTGGTGGAGCCAGTACTCCCCATCAAAAGGACTTTCCACTCTATGGGAGCTCTGTGTTGTGGGCCAGAGCACAGTGGCAGGAGCATTAGTGCATCATACTGTAGTCATCAGCTGTCAGCTGGCCATGCTGCCCAAACAGTCTTGGTAAATATATTTTGCTTCCACACTGTCTGAACAATGTACTATGTTATGCATAGTACCTAATGTTGACATCACATTGCTCTCTGTCTTTATTGACGGTGTGAGTGCCTTGATAATCTGAATCGGTTATATAACCTTGTACTCACTGCCTTGCTTTGTGGTCACCTGCTATTACCCCACTAATGTACTGGCATCCTTCCTAACTGGATGAGGCTTGCATTCCTCTGTAGTGATACTGGCTTCCTCCCTATCTGAGTGAGGCCTATATTTCCCTTTACTGATACTGGCTTCCTTCCTATCTAGGTGAGGCCTATATTTCCCTCTATTGATACTGCCTTCCTCCCTATCTGGATGAGGCCATCATCTCTTTTTATTGATTTAGCATTTTCCCAGTTTGGGTGAGGCCTACATTTTCTGTTACGTAATTTGACATTCTTCCTAACTGGGTGAGGTCTTCATCCCCTTGTATTCATACTGGCTTCCTCTCTATCTGGTTGAGACCTACATCCCCCTGCACTGATACTGGGTTCCTTTGTTTCTGTGTGAGGCCTTCATCCCTCTTTATTGATTTTGCTTCCACCCACGGTGAGGTCTACATCCCCTGCTTTTTCATTTGGCTTCCTCCCTAATGCAGTGAGGCCTGCATCTCCTGTACTGATATTGACTTTCTCCCTATCTGGGTGAGGCCTACATCCCCCTTTGTTGATTTGGCTTCCTCTCTAGTTGGGTAGACCTACATCTCCCTTTACTGCTATTGTTTCCTACCACTCCATCTGTTTAATTTACATCCTTAACTTGGTGTTAGCAATTGCTACTGCACCTTTGTCCACTATGCTGCTCCTAATCTTATCACTGCTCCCCCTCCTATGTACCCTCTCTTATCTCCCCCAGCCACTACTCCTTACCTGCCCCTCTCCTACATCTTCCTCTCCTCTACTTCCCCATCTTTCCCTTCCTCCTGTCTCCTTGTTCTGTCCCCTTCCCCTGGCACCCTGGGTGCAGTGTCCTATTTCTTTGACTTCACCTTGAAGCCCTCTGGCAGCTTCTGCTCCCCTATACTTCCTTTCATCCATTCCCCCATCCCCTTTACTCCTTCCATGTGTCTCAGAGGCTCATTCAAGCTACTTCTCTCCTTGCTGCTTATGGTGGCAGGTGATGTGCTAAATCCCAGCTTCTCCATCACCTTTCAGGTCACTGAAGGGCTGAGAATGGCTCATCTCAACATCCACAGTCTCTTCCCCAAACTGGATGAGTTGCAACCACTTATGCTCAACCTCTAACTGGATGTCCTGACTCTCTGTCAAGATCCCTGATACCTCCATCACTCTCTCTGGTTTCACAATTGCCAGGCATGATTGCACTGAGAGGGGTGGCAGTGGAGTAGCTATCTACCTCTCAGCTTGCATTCCCCTTCCTCCCCCTCCATGTATGAGCTGTTCTTCCTTAAATTCTCCTTCCCCTTCTGTGCCCCTATCTTCATCACAAGGATCTACTGCTGTCCTATATTGTCCCATCTTCCATTCTCCTCTCATTCCTCCTCATGTGAGTTACTCATTTTTGAAGACTTCAGCAATAATTGGCTCTCCCCTTCCTCCCATAAATTACTGTATGTCAAAACATAAAATCCCTTCAGCTGATCTTTGATTCACCCGTCTCAGTCATAAAACCATAAACCACTCCCTCCTGGACTGAGTTCTCTGTTTTCACCCCATCATACTGTGGATGTAGTTACCCTCCCTGATGCCCTCAGTGACCACCACTGTATATGGTCTACTGCATGTGCAGAATTTGATGGCCCTAAGTTTCCCCTAAATTCAGAAACTAGCAAGGCTCTTGAGACTTCTAATCCTCTCCTCACTGGATGGCTCCCCTCTTGAAATGGTGCAATCCTTCAAGTACCTCAGCGTGTGAATTGGCAGTAAACTTAACTTCTCAGCCCATATTGATGTTATCCATGCAAAACTCCACCCAACGCTGGGTGTCCTGTACTCTTAGAAAGACTGCCTACTCCTGCTGGTCTGCTATGAGCTGGTCACTGAAACTGTGCTCCCATTTTCAGACTATGCAGATGTGGTCTCTGCTCCTCCTTTTCTCTCATCCTCCTACCTTCACACTGCCAGTCACAATGTACATCCTTATTTTCCAAGTACTTGTTTGGTCTCCTTCCCTCCTATCTCTCATCGCTCATCTCTCCAGTTCCCCCTGATCCATGCTCCCTCTGTTCCATGGACCAGTGAACCTTCTCCATTCCTCATCCTGATTCTTCTGCTGGGCAATCCACCTTCTCCTATCATCTTCCAACACTCTGGGACCCGTTCCCATCATCCCTCCACCATTCCACCTCTCCAGGCTCCCTCACGTTCCTGCTGAAACTCCTCCCATCTCCTGCACCTGTTTCCCATAGGAGGCCCTCCCTTGTGATACTGGTAGCACAGGGTTTTGGTTCTCCCCAACATAACTGATCTTTATAACCCTGCATTGCTTGCCTTTTGACCTATTATACAGCATAAATCAATGTTTATTTCGAACTTGTATTGGTGTAACTTACTGTCCATAAATGTGCACTTTACTCTGTTCCAAGCTTATACCTGTGAAGTATTATGTACTGTACCTTGTCTGCACTTTATTTCTGTACCTTGAAATGTATTGTATTGTATTATGTTTTGCTGTCCCTCCTGTAACCATTTCCCTGGGTCATACCTGGAAATGAGCCTTGGCTCAGTGTGCCTTTCCCAGTTACCAATTTTCAAATACATTAATAAATAAATATTTGCTCATTCAGGTCACTGGCACTGTCCTCCCTCCATGCTGACCTACTTTCAGCTGACTGATTTCTTACCTTAACAGCTGACAACATCAACCCTGCCCTCCAATTCTTTCATTCTAAATGAGTGGCTATATGGCATTACCAGGTGCTTGCCTGCCTCTATGCAAGAGACCTAACTTGGTAGACTCCTAAGTTCACTGGCTTTCTTGATGACGTGGCTAAGTACTGGACCATTTGCAATGCCTGTAAAAGAGCTACCAGACTTGCATAACCTGAATACTTCACAGCCACACTCCAAGACAATTTAAGTCACCCCTCTAAGCTCTGGAAGGTGATCCACTCTCTCACTATTCTCCCATCTGATGCAGTCTACTCCTCAAGTCTCAAGGTGGATGACTCCACTCTCTCTGACCTTGCTGCCATTGCCTCTGTGTTCAACTCCTTTTTCACATCCTGTGCTCACTCCTTCTTCCCCTCCCCTTCCCCTACCTCCCTCTTTCCTATCTCATTCTCCCCTCCCTCCTCCTTATCCCCTTCTCCCTCCATCCTTCTTCCTCACATTTTCCTTCTCACCCATTATACCAGCTATCTCCCTCTAGGTCCTTTTAGCTTCAAACCCTCAAGGGAATGGGCTTCGCTAGCTTAAACCCTAAGTTCCTACATCTTTCTGCTAGGGGTGTGTGAATAATAAATAGCATTTACTGAATGCTAAGAATAATAGGCTATACACTACTCAGGAAGAAAAACTAATAATCAGCACTATTTATGGCTATTCAGCATTTTGCTATTCTGTGGGAGTTCAAGATATCCTGAGACTTCCTGTCCAATCAGTGAGCCACTTTAAAAGTTCACTCAAGGCAGGTCATGTGACCCAGCACTCACAAAAACTTCAGGCAGGAGAGGCAGATGACTTGAGCTGCTGCAGGGATAGAATATACTTCCATCCACTTGTTAAAGCTAGACAAAAATTTGAAATCTTGATATTTTTTGTTCCCTCTCTAAATCACCAGCTAGAGAGGATTGATTTTTTACACTGTAGGGTGAAAATTAGAAAGGCTATTTAGTGTTTGCTGAGAGAGAGAGAGAGAGAGAGAGACAGGAAGGCCTCAACAGCGTACACAGACACACACACGCACACACACATATGCTGTGTGTGTATGTGTACTGTACCAAAAACAAATGAAATTTAAACCTGCAGAGTAGTATACTAATAGCTTCAGGGAGTAAGGAATGTTTGTAGGGGTTTATTTATAGAAGTTTAAGGATTTTGTAACATAGTTGCTGTCAGACACAAAGAACAAGCATGTATTTTAACTGATGCAGTTACCTTAGGTACATTTTTCCATTGTTGTTGGTAGCTTGGCTTCATGCCCAAGAAGAAATTTTAAAAATATTTTTATTTTTGTGAGAAATTAGTCAGGCTTGACTATTAGCCTGCGAGACTTGCCATCTCAACATTGCTGCAGTGACTTGAGTGACTTGATTTCATAATAAATATAATTTAAATTTAATATCAGAAAACTTCCTGTGAGGAACCCAGGCTTGGGTTCCTCCATGACCACTTAAGCAAGTGTCAGTGCACAATAGCTGGTAGGGTAGGACTGGTGTGCTGACTACCACATGGCTGTGTGCCCAAGAAGAAATGTAATTTTTTTCTGAGAATTTAGTCAGGCTTGAGTATTAGTCAGTGAGACTTGTCCGCTCAGCATTGCTACAGTGGTTTGAGTGACTATATTCCATAATAGTTAGGGATTAAAGTAAATAGATCAGCACCCGCACTCCAGACAGAGAACTAGGACTCCATGGATTGATCCATGATAGTTGAAGTTTATTACATCTTCCTGGGAGGAATACAATCATGACAGGCAGAGGACATAGTACCAGAAAGCTTGATTGATCCAGTAGCCCCGGCAAAGCTGCAGCAGGTGTACAGCAACAAGTAGCAGGAGAGGCTGATTGTACTGCAGAGAGAGAGATGCTCAGGGTGCATTCACCATATAATATTAGGTTTTACCCCATCAAACCCAAGTACTAGTAGTGCTGCTAGGAGGAAATTGTCATTAACTGCCTCTGCTACCACCAACATGAATGTGTCCTTTTCATCCCATGCCACTTCCACCAGTAACACCAGGACAAGGACATCCTCCTTAATAACCACCACTGCTTTGATCCACCACCCATCCACTGAGACTGCTAGTATCCCAACTTCTGCTGCAGCAATGGCCTTGCCAGCCACTCTTGCCACTGTGACTGAGACCACTCCTGCCACTGTGACCCAGACTATTCCTAACACTGTAACTCAGAACACTCCCGATAGTGTGACAGAGACCACTACTGCCACTATAACCATGGTGACTACCATTACTGCTACAGTGACACCATCTACTACTGTCACTATAGCCCCAGCCAGTTGCACAACTATTTATCCAGTACTGTTCCACCCCTACTGTGACACCTCTACTGTAGAACATGACAATGCAGATGAGAAGGAGGGTAAGAGACTTTTCCCACTGATACATCATCTAAGGAGGCAACCTAAGCAGATTTGATAATGAGACAGAGCATGGGGAGTACTTTGAGAGCCATAAAGCAACAAAGTAAGTTGGCCAAAAAACTCAACCTCTTGAGGTTGCAGTGGCAGGAGAAATGAGGATATGGCTTGTCCCCCATAAAAAAATCAACATACTACTCTTCAACACTTTGTTCAGCAGGCTCTGTCCTAGCCTGAACAGCCAAATAGAGCAGATGCAGGGGCATTAGTGCTGCCATTGGAAAACCTGCAGAAGCAGGTCCAAACAAGAATGGCTAGTGAAAGCAAAAAGAGTGGTGATGGTACTGGTGACACTAGCCACATGAGTGGTGTCAGGACTGGTAAGAGCATGGTATGGTTGCATTTCACAGTACTAAAATAAGATAACAGAAAGACAGTATGCACACTATGCAAAACTACTATCAGCAGGGGAAATCTCTGACAAATTTAACCACCACCTCCTTAATGAATCACCTAAAGGCATAACATCCCCAGGTTTTTAAAGTGTCAGGGTCTGTGCCTGTGGATCCATCAGATCCATCTCATGGTTATAATGTAAGCAATGGTGCTGGTGTCACTTGCAATGCCACAGAATGTTCTGCCTTTGATAAAAATGCTGCTGCACCTGCTGTTACTACTACTCCATCTCCCTCAACACCAGAGAGTACTCCATGCACCCCCAAGCACTTGTACCAGACACCAATACCCTACAATTTCCACAGCATCTGGGAAACATACAACATCCCCCCATCCACAGTCAATGCCAACAGTGGAAACATTCCAGGCCAGAGCTAAGTACTGGTCATTCAATTCAATAGCTCAGCACATCAGACAGTTCACAAGTGAAATTATGGCATTTAATCTGCAACCCTTTTCACTTGTGGAAGACATTGGCTTTTGCAGACTTCTGCAACACTTGCAACCATGGTAACAGCTTCCATCACGTTCCACATTTTTTAATGCATATTTTATTAAGAGTTTTACCAGTAAAAGATACAAGATCCTTGAATCTCATAAACTAATGTGTATACATAACAGTAGGCAACATAGGTATACAACAAACACACAATGCCACAGGGAATAGACAGCAACATATCTAAACTAAAACGTAAAAATTACATAAACAATTTATTTTAGAACAACAGTTCACACTGGATGCATGTAGCCTAGAACTGATGACCATCCAGCAGAGTACAAAATCACTGGGGTCTGCTATGTCTCATCTTCGGTATCAGTGGGGAGTCTGCAGAGTTATAGTTCTCTAAGTATGTATCCCTTCTGGTCTACCTCATTAGATATAAAGATTATCACCTTCATAATGATAATACAGATTCAAATACATTTCTTTCATTATCTGAATTTCTTTTGTTACATTAAGCCAATCAGTGAGTGTGGGGATGGTGGGAATTAGCCACCTTCTTGTGATGGCTTTTAGAGTGGACACCACAAAAATATGATGGAGGTAGTTATTCTAAGAGTTACTTACTTCCTAAGGGAGAATACAAGAAAGAAAATTTTAAAATGAAAAGGAAGTGTAACAGCTAGAATGTGTGAGATGGTGCTAGAAAACACATGCCAAAAATGCGTAATTTAGAGCAAGATCAAAATATATGAAACTGCTCACCTCTGGCCCCACACTGTTTCCAACACCAGACAGATCCTCCCACAGTATAGTGTCAGGTAGTAGTCTGAGTTCTAAAAAAAAGTTAAACATTACCTTCCACTGGAATTTTCTCTATTGGTAAAAGGAGGTGGTTTTATGAACCACCATCCAAGTTTTGACCTTAATTTGCAGATCTAATTCCCGGAAAGAGCCAATTCCCACTTCTCCCAGATAGGGTGGGGATTTGTCTGCATACGATGCTGCAAAAATGCATACAAAGAAGAGATGACATGGGATTCTGCAGCCACGCTACGTTCCTGTGAAAGATATTGCTCTAATATAATAGGCAGGTTATTAGTGTGGGATGCTGCAGGGAGGGAGAAAGGATAATTGTGAACTTGAAAAAAGTGAAAAAGCTCAGTATGGGGAAGATGAAATTTATGCCTAAGCTGTTCGAAACTCATCAAAGAGTCCCAGTCCATCAAATTCCCTATAGTGTAAATGCCCTGAAGGGCCCAAAGATGGAAGCCCTAGTGGAAAATCTCTGTTGCCAAAAATTGGAGTAAGGTGGCCCAAACAATCTGCTCCACCGACCATAGTGCAAAATCTCCCTCACTCCTTTAGTGTGTGCATTATTCATGGGTTTTCTGATTTAAGTAATTGGAATTAAGGCAAAAGCAGGAGAGGGACCACCATCAGGGTTACTCCTGGAGATTGTTCCTCCTCGCACTCCAGTCAGCCAGTATCTGGTTTAAGTTTTAACATAGTCAAAACTGAAGAGGCCTGTGCTGCAATGTAATAAACTTTTAAGTAAGGAAGGGCCATACCTCCAGCAAGTTTTCCTCTGCAGGATGAGCCACCTTATACACTGATACTTTCCACTCCAGATAAACTTATCAATTATCTGATCAATTTGTTTCCAAAAGAATTCTGGGGATTTAATTGAGAACATTCCAAAAACATACAAAAAATGGTGCAAAATGTTCACATAGAGCGATTCAATGCCAGAACCTAAAGAGAGAGGGAGAAGCTCCACCTCTCTAAATCTTTCTTAACATCTGCTAGGATGACTTTGTGGTTTTAGTCGTATACCTGATATTGATTAGTAGTAATATTTAGAGCCAAATAACGAAATCCATCCTGCACCCATCTGAAAGGAAAGGATTCATCTTGCTGATAGTCAAAGGAGCCACTTAACAGTAAAGCTTTTGTTTTATCAAGATTAATTTTGAAGTTGGAGATAGCCCCAAATTCTGTTAGAGCATGTAAAAGGTGGGGGAGGGATGTCCTAGGGTCCTCAAGAAACAATAGGGTGTCATCCACATAAAGTGCAATCCTGCGGGTTATCGGCCCAACCTGAATCATGTTAATGTCCATGTTTTGTCTGACGTGAGTGGCCAAAGGATTCATGGCCAGGAGAAAAAGCAATGGAGATATAGGTCAACCTTGGAGGGTCCCTCTATTCAGAAGGAAAGGATGTGAGAAGGCCCTGTTAATGCCCACCCTAACAGAAGAACCTGCATATAAAGCCATGAGATTTGAAATGAAATTCTGGCTGAACCCATTGGTAGCAAGGACTTCTGCCAAATACTTCCAGTTGAGCCTATCAAAGGCCTTCTTGGCATCATCCCGAGATTGCCAGGGTGATCAAGTTGGTATGTGTTATGTGAGAAATAATATTTAGTAAATGTCGGACATTGTTATAGGAATTATGGTATGGGATGAAACCTTTCTGGTTATGGTGTATCAATATGGGAATCACCACTTGTAGCCTGTTGGCAATAATCTCAGTGTAAATTTTAGCATCAATGTCGATCAAAGAGATTGGGTGGTAAGAGGAACAGAACTTAGGGTTTCTACCTGGTTTGGGTATCACCATGGTCAATATGGATTTCCATTTGGGTGGGAAGGTGTGGTGCTGTATACAAAGGGAAATTGCAGTCTGAAGGGGCTCGACAAGAATATCAGCAAAATGTTTATAAACTTCCATGGTGAATCCATCATCCCAACCACTTTTTTAGTTTTAAGGCCTTTTATAATGGAAGGAATTTCCTCTCTTGTTACTGGTTGGTCCTTGAATTCCTTCTCCACTTCAGATAAAGTGGGAAGATGTAGGGGTTGGAGAAATACTATTACTCTGTCCCTGTATTTGCCATTTTGATCTAGGGTGTAAAGTTTAGTATAAAAATTACCAAATTCCTTAGCTATGTCAGCCAGTTTAATAAGGGTTTGGAGGGTTGGTCTTCTGTGTGGAGTTTCCATATTACTCTTGAAGCCTGTTCCTTTCAGAGCTGAAGGGCAAGAAGGCATTCTTTTCTGTGGCCTTGGGAGTAGTAGGTGAATTTAATGCACCACAGCATTTTCTACACATCGTCTATAGATATTTTTGGGAGCTGAGAGCAGATGTCTTGAATTTGTTTTTATTAACTCAGAACCACCTTCTTCTTTGTATTTTGTCTCCCAGATGGCTAATTGTTTTTCTAGGTCTATTCAGTTCTTAATTCTTTCTCTTTTTTGGTGGGTAAGATAAACTATAATTTTCCCTCATATGACAGGGTTCATTGCGTTCCACAAGGTGGTGGGAGAAATTGAGGGGTCTGAATTAAATTGAAAATATTCATCGAGCACCTCCTTTGTCATAACTCAAAATGAGTCACTGGCTAGAGCTTCCATGTTCAAGTGCCATAGGTCTCTGTGGGGAGTAGGATCCAGCTCCACCATTAAGGTGACTGGAGCATGGTACAATAATGTGATTGGGTGAATTGCAACTCCAGAGAGTTGCTGCAAATGAGGGATAGTTATGTACCAATGATCAATGTGAGAATATGCTTTAAGGGTATTAGAGTAAAAGATATAGTCACAGTCAGTAGGGTGAAGCCATCTCCGGGCATCTTGAAGACCTGACTCCACCACCAAGGCTACCAAAGTTCTGGCTGAGGGAGACTTTCTCAGAGTGTCTGTGACTAATCTGGAAGAGTCCAAAATGGGGTCAAAGATACAATTAAAGTCTCCACCTAATAGGCAAAACCCATTATCTTTATCTGCAAGTACTTGAAATATCTCTTGAAAAAAGGAATGAGGGGGCAAATTGGGAGCGTAGATATTTAAGATAGATAAAGATGTGTCCTGGTAACTTCTATTCACCAGCACAAACCTCCCTTTGGAGTTCCTGCAGTGTCATTCAGGTATAAAAAGGGAGTTATTTTTTAATCAGTATAGCTACCCCATTGATCTTACCTCTTGGGTGGGACATCGCTAAGACTGTGCACACCCGCTGCCTACAGATCATGGCATGTTCTGCAGGAGTTAAATGAGATTCCTGCAAGAGAGCTATCTCTGACTCCAACTTTTTAAGGTGGGAGAGGACCCAAGCTCTTTTAATAGGGATATTCAGACCCTTAACATTAAAAGTAGTGAGTTTTAATGGTGCCATAATAATAAAATGAGAATATGAGACTTACGTAAAAATACTTAAGGTCTCTAATTCTGCAAGGGATCATTGGATCCTCCTGGGGACATAAAAAGAAGGGGGATAAAAATAGAAGAGGACCCCAACAGTATAACACCTGGAGGACTGAGAATAACCATAAACAGTAGGAAACAGGGGCAGGATTCACAAACCGTTCGGGAGCTAAGTCCCACTCGGCAACTCCAGTGGCAGACTGAAATTGCCCACAGTGGCGGTGCATGTGATTCACAGCTACAACAGTTGTGGAGGGTGTTACAGCTGCTCCCACCGGCCGTAGCAACTCTGTACAGCTGCAGCAATCCCTATAGCAACACCACCCTCAAGCTACCATAAGTCGTGCAACCGGTTGCAATCTGGCTCCACCTTTGTGAATACCCGCTGTTGCGGGACCTCTGTGACTCCAGTGGCCACCCTTTGGTGCTGAAGTTTTGTCACAGCTGCAGGACTTTCATGCAGTTTGTGAAAACTGCCCCAGATCTTTTGCACCTCAACTCTAGGCCATAAATAATAAAGCTCAGGCACAAAACACAAATGACAGTAACTGAACCCTGCTGCACAAAGAGCATAAACACTATAAATAACAGCATGGTAACTACATTAAGAATCTATGAATAACATCAGAAAAGCAATCTAACAACTTCCAGAGTAATTAAGAGCCTTGGCTCAAAAGCCCCAACCCACGCTAGCAGAAAACAGCACACACGAACCTGGGGGGGGGTTCTTCTCACAGAGAGGAGCTCCTAGATGCAAACTGCACCCTAAAATAAGTGTTGTCACACTGATGAGGTAATTAAAAACCATGCTAATCATAGCTAGTGTCAGTAGCCCAGGGGGATTGACAAAAAGCTCTGTAGGAAAAAAAGAGAAATGTTGGGGGGGCACGTTCCACACTTTCAGGCACTGTGATAACAAAGATATATGAGGCTGTGAGAATGACAATTGACACTCTACTCTTGGAGGCTGTGGTGGGAGGTTTCCACTGCACCTCAGACATCTTGAACAGTGCACACTCCATGCATGTATATATTATGTTCACTGCACACTGGTGTGTGCAAAAGCCTATGTCTGCTGTTGTGGATTCATCCTTCTCTCATTGTGTCACTGGCTCTGCCTTCATCCATCCACAATCTGGCAGTCACTCGAGGTCTGTTATTCTAAACATTGGGCTAATGGGGAAAGATCACTCATCACTGAACATCCTGGCATTCATTCAAGACATTCTGCAGTTATGGACAATTGGTACCAATCTACATGTTGTTGTTTTTTTGTTATGGATACAGGACAAATATGGTGAGAGTAGTTGCTGATGTAACTCTTGTCAATATTTGTTGCTTTGCCCATACCTTGAATCTAGTGGTTACATTTGCATTATGTCATAGTACTGAGGCTAGCAAGACTGTCTCCACAGCATGCTCCATCTGTACTCATTTTCATCACTCTGCAAAGTGCAACAACTCCTTGCTCTGTCTCAACATCACTTCATACAGGATCTCAGTACCAGATGGAATTCATTATACTCAATGTTGTCTGGCCTGCTAGAAGAGAAGCATGCTTTTTATGACATGGAAATCAAGTGTGACATTGGTGAAGTCTCAGGCCACCATGAGTGGTCATTGATTGATGCCATAGTGAGACTACCTGGGCCATTTGAGAGGAGCACCCATGATTTGAGTGTGCCCACTGCCACTCTGAGTCATGTGATACCAACAGTGCATATACTGAAAACATCCACAGAGTTTTTCTTTACTGAGAGGGTGGTGGATGTATAGAACAGCCTTCCTCAGGTACAGGTGGAGGCAGAAACAGTGGTAGGTTTTGAGAATGCTTGGTACAGGTACAAAGGCACCACCACACTGACTGGCAGTTAAGGGAGGGGGTAGTCCTATGAGCAGACTAGATTGACCATATGGTCTCCTTCTGCCATCACTTTCTATGTTTTCTGTGTTTCTGTGAGAGACATGTAGAGGAAAACAGGGAGATTCCAGATGGGGCAGCCTTGCTCATTGAGCAGCTGCAAGCCAAACACGATGCAAGGTTTGTGAAAGTGCTGAATAGCTGCAGTCACATTTTTTCAGCCATGCTGGATCCCTATTCAATGGCGTGATCCTTCACTTGGCTATGGATGGTGACAGAATGATTCATTTTCACACAAAAGGTCATGAGACACAGAATTCCATCTGGCAGGTCTGGTTCCACTGATGTAGGTGGGGAAGAAATAACTGTTAACGACAGCACTGATGGGAGTGAGTGGGCACTATTCAGCACATCATTATGTCAAAAGCAACAGAAGAAGACACAGTCACAGCCTTTTTCTGTGGAAAATATCTTGAACAGCTATTTTGTGGAATCTCTGGAACCATTTCAGGTTGATCCAGTAGGCTACTGGGTGCAGAAGATGCATTCATCCCCTCATGTGGCACAACTGGCTATGAGGTACATTAGTTCTCCCCCTACAATTGTGCCATCTGATTGAATGTTTAGCACAGCTGGTGATGCTGCTGAGTCTCATAGTTCAACACTAGATCCTGAACACATCCAATAGACTGTTTTCATCAAGCTTAACTTGCCATTACTTGGGTACAAAATGAGTTACTCCTATAAAAATAGAAATACAGCTGGCCCTGTGGAATGAGGGCTGGGGAGCTATAAAACACCTTACCTCCTGCCATGTTAGTGACCCGAGTTTGGGAAAGGACACAGGTAGGTTGAGACTGGCCAGGTGAGGGAGAGCTGACCATCTGGAGGACAGCTTTCCTCCCTCAGGAAGGGGGTATGTGTCTGTGACCTGCTGCTCAAGCACCACCTGGGAGAATCCAAATGGAGGTGAGTGTGTTATGTACTTGAGGAGGCTCCATGTCCAGAGCACCAGGGACATCTCTATAGAGGCAAAGCTCATATAACATGATCATTGCATGTTCATAGCAGCCAAGGGGAGAAAAACAGAAAAAAATGAAGAACTTGCTTCATGAAACCTCTGATGTGCCGTAACCCGCTCCATCACTCCAATCTAAAGGGACCAAGTCTGGATGCATAATGGAGGGGAACGACTCTCCCCCTCTGGCCCTGCTGTTGTGGGGCAACCCATGGAGGATTCAGGCCCTGGCAGTAGGAGGAGGCTAGAAATGGTGGTGGCCACCAGAAGGGGGCTGATGTTGGCCACCCTACCATAATAGGATAAAAATCTCAACAAAAAAGAAAAAAGAAACACACAGTAGTCTCTCAAGTCTGCTTTTGCTGACTGTTTTCCTTCATAAAATTAACCTTCATATTTTTCCGCTGTGCTTCCTTCCTGCACTGAGAAAAGAATAGTTCAGAGAGTATCAAAAGGGGACAAGAAATTGTTTTGGTATGTTAGTAAAAAAAGGAAAACAAGGGGAGAGATTGTACAATTAAAGAGAAAGGGGGTGACTTCTGGAGGGTGTCAAGAAAAAGTAAACATTTTAAACAAATACTACTGCTCAGTGTTTACAGTAGAAGGGTAAGGGAAGGGACCACCCAAGGGTACCAGGAAGTTTTCTGGGAGAGAAATGGACACTAGTCCATTTCTTGTGGAGAGAGTCCAGAAGGCATTCATCAACATGAAAGTGGACAAGGCTATGGAGACAGATGGGGTACACCCAAGGGTGCTGAAGGAGCTCAAGGAGGTACTAGCTGCACCTGTGACAGACCTGATCAACAGATCACTCAGAGGACTGGAGAAGGACAGATGTTGCCCCATTTCACAGTAGTGGTAACAAGAAAGAGGCAGGCTATTATAGGACTGTCAGCCTGACATCAGTGATGGGTAAGTTAATGAGAACACTACTAAAGGAATGGATTGTGGAATATCTTATATCCAATAGATTACAGTACTTGAGGCATTATGGTTTCAGAGTCATGCCAGACAAAGATTTCTTTGGGAGATGAAGGAGCTGGATCAGGGAGGAGCAGTGGATGTAGCCTACCTGGACTTCAGCAAGGCTTTCAACACCATTCCACATAGACAAATAAGCAAGTTGGGTAACTATGGGGTGGGCAATCAAGTGGTAACCTGGGTAAGAAAATGGTTAGCAGATAAGACAGAGGGTAGTGGTTAATGGAGTTCACACTGAGGAAAGGAGGGTGACCAGTGGGGGTACCTCAGGGATCAGTGCTGGGACTGGTCCTCTTAAATGTCTTTATAAGTGACAGACAGGAGGAATTGGAAGGGAAGGTCTGCCTCTTTGCAGATGACACCATGATCTACAATAGAGCTGACACTCCAGGGGTGTGTGTGTATGGAAAGCATGGACAGGGATCTAAAGAGACTGGGAGAGTGGTCAAGAGTATGGCAGCTAGGTTTTAATGCAAAAAAGTACAAAATAATGCACTTGGGCCATAGAAACCTGGGAACTTAGTACAAAATGTGCAGAATGATATTGACAAAGACTAAGCAGGAAAGAGACTTAGGATAATCATATTGGGTGACATAAAGATGGCCAGGCAGTCAGAAGGGCTAGTGGGATGCTGGGGTGCATTGGAAGGAATATCGCCAGCAGAGAAAAGGGAGATGGTGCTGCCCCTATATACAGTAGATCGCTAGTAAGACCCCACCTTGAGTGCTGTGTCCAGTTCTGGAGACTACATCTCAAAAAGGACATAGAGTGGAGGAAGTCCAAAGAAGGGCTACCAAAATGGTGCAGGGTCTGCATCAAAAGCCCAACAAGGAGAGGTTAAAGGAGCTAAATATGTACTCCCTGGAGGAGAGGAGGGATAAGATAGAAATAAATACTTACAGAGGTGACAATATAAGCATACACATTGTATAATATATATATATTTCTATATAACAAACCAATCTCACACACACACACACACACACACACACACACACACACACACAAAAAAAAAGTAGATAAACATGTGGGGAGTAGTACAATGTAATGGCTGTGGGGCAACAGTCTTCCGGGAGTCTTTCTGGAGGCTGAGATGCTGCCCTATTTGCAGACAACTCTCTTCCCTGAGGGAGGAAGTTGCCTGTCTTCAGGCCACACTGGACAGTAGTAAGGGAACCTTCCCCCAGGCCACACTGGACGGTAGAAGGGAACCTCCCCCATCCATGGAGCACCAGAGCCACCACCACTACCTCAGAGGTTGCAAAAAGCACAGCAGTTGGACCACAGTGGGCTCAGAGAGGGTGAGGATGGTGGAACAGAGGCACACCCAGTCAGTTGTTCCACCCAGAATCCATACACCATTCTGGGAGAGCATATCTCCCCTATGGATGCACCCACAGAGGAGACTAAGGAGGCTGAGGACAACTGTCACAAGGGAGGCCCACAGGAAGAAGGCAGAGGACACCACAAGGAAAGGAAGCAGCTCCTGGTGGGGGACTCAATTATTAGGTGGATAGAACTGGGGGGAGCAGGGAAAACTGAAGTAAGGTGCCTGCCTGGTGCCATGGCTTGGAGGAACAGGAAGCGCAACCTCAGGATCACGTGAACAGCTGCACGGGAGTCTGAGCTGGACGTCATTGTCCACCTAGGGACAAATGACTTGGATCATCATGAGATTAGAGCAGTGCAGAAGGACTTTGTAGAATTGGGGAGGGGCCTAAGACAAGTAGCACACACAGTATCCTTCTCAGAGGTGCTGCCTGTCAATGGCATGAGTGAGGCGAGGGTACTTTGCACCATGCAGTTTAATGAATGTTTGAAAAAATGGTGTGGAGCACAGGGGTTTGGCTTCATTTGGGGACTGGGGTTCCAACTGGAGGGACACCAGCCTATACTGGCAGGATGGTCTGCATCTGTCCAGAAAGGGAACAAGTCTTTTGAGCAATCAGTTTAAATGCTTCATTGGCAAGCTTTTATACTAGTCAAGGGGGGAGGCACTGATAAGCAGCAGGAAAATCCCAGCCTTTCCCTACAAAACAGGGTACTAAATGAGAAAAAGACCAAGGTAGAAAGGTCAGTGGGGGATGCTGCAACAGAAGGTAAAGCCATCAAAAAATGGAGAGCAATGAGTACCAATGCCCGTAGTCTGAGTAACAAGCTCCTGAATTAGTGGCCTTGATGGAGGAGGAACATCTGGATATTGTGGCAGTCACAGAAACATGGTACACACAAAACCATGACTGGGACGTAAACATACCAGGATACACTATCTACAGGAGGGACAGGGAGGGTAAAAGAGGAGGAGTAGCTCTTACATAGGGAAGGAATCAAAGCAACAGAACAAAAGGGTAAACAGGGAGGAGAAGAAGCACTGTGGGTAAATTTGGAGACTGGCAATGGCACCACAATCGGCACAGGGGTTGTATACAGACCCCCATCTCAGGGGGAGGAAATGGACAAGGAAATGATAGAAAGTATACTTAGAATGGCAGAAAAAGGGGAGATATTGCTGATGGGTGATCTGAATATGCCAGATGTTAACTGGAGTGCAGTTGCAGCAGCCACTTTGAAGAGTGGGGTTATTCTAGATGCTCTACAGGAGGCATGCCTTAGACAACTAGTATTAATTTGGAGCCCACTCGAGAAGGAATAATCTTAGACCTGATTCTCTCAAATGGAGATGAAGAGAGAATCACAGATGTAGAAGTGGGTAGCCATCTGGGGAACTAACGACCATCGAACAGTATGGTTCACAATAAACACAGCAATAGAGTCAAGCCATACAAAGGCAAAAGTACTGGACTTTAGGAGGGCTGACTTTGCCAAAATGGGTGAGTGCCTAAGGAATGCACTAGCAAAGGGGCA
Organism: Neoceratodus forsteri; assembly: GCA_016271365.2. NCBI lineage: Eukaryota > Metazoa > Chordata > Ceratodontiformes > Ceratodontidae > Neoceratodus > Neoceratodus forsteri. Next base: position 678,648,453 of record CM028132.1, read on the forward strand.
GGAAGGAGGGGTGGAAGAACAATGGGGGAATAATAAAAACTGCCATCACAGAGGTAACAAGCCTTTGTGTGAAGCAAATAAACAAAATGAAATGATGTAAGAAACCATTATGGTTCTCAAAGGAAGTGGCAGTGAAGGTTCAAGAGAAAAAGAAAGCATTCAGGAAGTACAAGGAATCACAGAAGGAGCAGGACAGAGAACTGTATCAGTTAAAGCAAAAGGAAGCTGGGAAGGCAGTCAGAACAGCAAAGGCCCAAACCAAGGAAAAGATAGCCAACTCAGTTAAGAAGGGGATAAAACCTTTATAGGTACATCAGGGGCGAAGAAAGACCAAGGGAGGGATAGTGAGGAGGCTTAATAAAGGGGAGGGAGGTGGGCAGAGGGTGACTGTGAAAAGGCAGAGATACTAAACAAATATTTTTGCTCAGTATTTGCAAAAGGAAGGGGGAGGTACCTAAAACAAACAGTAGAAACACTCTGGATACAGAAGTTGATACCAGCCCATTTACAGAAGAAAGGGTTATGAAAGAACTCTTAAAACTGAAGGTGGACAAAGCAATGGGGCCTGATGGGATTCATCCCAGAATTATAAAAGAACTAATGGTAGAACTAGTGACACCAATGACTACCCTCTTTAACAAATCATGGGAGGATGGGGTGGTACCCGAGGACTGGAGGAGGGCAGATGTGATTCCCCTTCACAAAAGTGGGAGCAAGGTAGAAGCAGGAAACTACAGACCTGTTAGTTTAACCTCAGTGGTAGGGAAAATGATGGAATCACTTCTGAAGGAAAGAATTGTTGAGTATCTAGAGGCCAGAGGGGCACAGGACTGAAGACAGCATGGATTCACAGCGGGAAGGTCATGCCAGACAAATCTGATAGATTTCTTTGACTGGGTGACCAAAGTAGTAGATCAGGGAGGGGCTGTGGACATGGCCTACCTAGACTTTAGCAAGGCATTTGACACAGTCCCACACAAAAGATTAATATACAAGTTAGCCAGCCTGGGAGTGGGTCCCAAGATGACAGCCTGGGAAAAGAACTGGCTGAAGAATAGGACGCAGAGAGTAATAGTAAATGGAGTCCACTCTGAAGAAAGGGGGGTTACTAGTGGGGTACCGCAGGGTTCAGTATTAGGACCGGTCCTCTTCAATGTCTTTATAAGCAACATTGCAGAGGGACTGGAAGGAAAAGTATGTCTCTTTGCAGGTGACACAAAGATCTGCAACAGAGTTAATGCACAAGGTGGGGTGGAAAGGATGAGAAGGGACTTGGCATGGTTAGAGGAATGGTTAAATGTATGGCAGCTTAGATTCAATGCTAAGAAGTGCAAGGTAATGCACCTGGGAAACAAAAACCCAAGGGAAGAGTACACAATGGGGGTGAGATACTAACAACAACAAAAATGGAAAGGGACCTGGGGATAGTCATATCAGATGACCTAAAGGTGGGCAAGTAATGTGACAGGGCAGCAAGGAGGGCTGGGGGGATACTGGGATGCATAGGGAGAGACATCACCAGTAGAAAACAGGAAGTTATCCCTCTGTACAGACAGCTGGTGAGACCCCATCTGGAGTACTGTGTGCAGTTCTGGAGACCCAATCTCCACAAAGACATAGACAGGATGGAAGCTGTCCAGAGGAGGGCAACTAAAATGGTGCAGGGTCTGCACTGGAAGACATATGAAGAGACTTAAGGAGCTTAATATGTATAGCCTCGAGGAAAGGAGGGAGGAGGGGACATGATAGAAAATTTCAAGTACCTCAAGGAATCAACAAAGTCCAAGAGGTAGCATCTTTCAAAAAGAGGTGTGCAAGAACAAGGGGGCACAATTTGAAGATGGGGCGGCTCAGAAGTAATTTAAAGTATTTTTCACAAAGAGGGTTGAGGATGCATGGAATGGCCTTCCGGAGGAGGTTGTGGAGTCAAAAACAGTGGTAGAATTCAAGCATGCATGGGACAGTCATAAGGCAATTCTAGGGGTTGGGGGTAGGAAGAAGTAGGCTGCTGGTTAACTAGGATCTGCAGCTTATCCTTTAGGTAGGGAAATGGGCAGACTGGGTGGGCCAAGCGGTCCTTATCTGCCATCAAATTCTATGTTTCTATGTTACTTCACGGGGGTGCTGGAGGGGGATATTTTTCAGAGAAAAAGGTACTGTAGAAAAAGGGGGCATGATATGAAGCTGGAGGGGAGTAAATTCAAGAGGGATGTGAGGAAGTACTTCTTCACAGAAAGGGTGGTGGATACATGGAGCAACCTTTCAGCACAGGTGGTGGGGGCAAAAACAGTGGTGGGATTCATAAAAGCCTGGGACAGACACAAGGGAATCATGGGGGGGAGGGGGGATTGCACTGTAGATCAAGATGGGTCTGCAGCAAAAAATAAAGGTTAACAAAAATAAACAGACTGGGTGGGCCCAGCCACCTTTATCTGCCATCACATTCTAGGGTTCTGTTTGTATTTTTAATTCATGCTCCTTGATTATAATATAATAGAATACATTCACTTTTTTTTGCACCAGATATAGCTTATATTATTGTTGTTTTAGTACCTGTTACAAGTTATCATGCATCTTAGAAACAGCAAGGATGTTGAGCAAAAACACAGCTATAATAGCCCCAAGACAAATTAAAGCCCAGTGAGTGCTAATAATTTACATCTCATGTTATGACTTCATAACAATAAGGTTGTGAAACTGGATGCACTGTACAGTGCATCACTCACCACTACACTTTTACATAAAGCCTATAAAACAACATTCCCAAAATCTTCTTGCTTCCCAGTGTCATGAACCCACACCTGGGGTCAGGCCCACTGAGCTCACAGTGCCCACCCTTAAGTGCAGACCGTGATGGGGGGGACAAGGAAACCCTCCTCATCCTTTAGAATGCTTGCCAGGGTCATGACTGCACCTCTGCCATGAGGATCCTGGGCATCCCTCTAGCTCTGGATAAGGGCACAATACCAGTCTCAAGTCTTGTGGCCAAATATGAACCTTTTCTTGGCTATTACACAAAGGAGGAAGACCCAGGCATCACACTCTCTTTAGAATAGTGGTGTAAAAACTTGATTTGGCCTTCACCCTACAGGACATGCAACAGCCTGGTTCAAAATCTTTATAGACTCTGGTATTCTCCTTGTTCTCTTCCAGATGTCCCTTACAGCCCCTTTTCTCAATTTGATTGCTTATGGTGGCCCCTCTGGCAATAACAGTTTTTGCCAATTATTAATAAATCTTCCACAGTCACACATACAATATAAAAACTCTCATGCAGGCAGAATTTCTTTAGGGAAACAAATGTTTTACTAAAATACTTCAATAAATAAAGTACAACTTAAAAGAGAATATTAATTTGGGTTACAGTATACAGAAAAAGAAAATGGAAAAATGTACAGTGAAATGCACTAAGACTGTTAGCTATCTACCTGAGGTATGAAGATTTCAAAGTCCAGAGAATCACTGGTTTGCAAAATATAGCAGCCTTTCTGTAGCAGCCTTTGGTTCTTAGGCAGTCTCTGTGCTGACAGGTGTTCTCTGTGGTCAGGAGAGGGTCCAAGCAAAATGGCCCTCAGTGTCTGTGCTGGGGAGTTTATATAGAAGACCACTCCAAAGTCTGTGACTAAATACTTGCCCTTCCATGTCAGTGAGTAGAGGATGGCCCTTCCCCTTTAGGCCACCAGGCGTCACTCTTGCACTTTCCCCAAAAGTCTTATTTTCATGATAATCTTTGATGTCAGATTCCCATAGTTAACACAGGGTTAATAATCTCACACATGCCTGTTAGAAGGATGTTTCCTGGCACTTATAAAAAAAATGTCAGTGTACTGTGGGAACCTTTTCTGTCACCTCTTGTCTCAGACCATTTCCCTTTTGATCTTAAGGGTTTATAACAGTGGAAATAGCTTCTCTCATCCTGGGATTTTGAACTGGATAATTTAATTAGTTATAAGGAAGATCCTGTAAGTTGTATGATTATACAGGCTGATTTTATTACTTCTGTTTCCCTTGGCCATTTGACATTAGAAGAATTCTCTTTGATCTTGTATCCACAAGCATTATGACAAGAACTTGTCAGATTTCTGCAAGTAAGGCTGGCCTTGTAGGTCAGATGAAGGTCAAACCCCTTTTTTTTAAAAAGATCCAGTCTTTTCTCTATGTGCCTTGCTGACATTAGCATGTTCATTTACATAGAATTACATAAAAAAACATATATACAACAGTTATATCTACATATAAGGGCTAGCAGTGGGGTAGCTCACCACACCCAGTTCCGACATCACCCTAATGATTCACAGATATGGCTAATTTAGGGGACTGTTTTTACTGTTTTCATCATTTTGCTATCCATTTCTTGTTTCCAGTTATTTATCTGATAAACCAAAAATGCTGCCTGTTTTATTGCTCTTTTAAAATCCTATCATTTCATTTTCTTTTTTTCAAACATTCACTTCACAGAGCTGACACCACTCAAAACCCAGCTTATGCTAGGGCTCCATGGAAGTCCCATGGGGGGGGCAGCTGTCTGTGCCTCCACTTCTCAAGAAAAGAGTCATTCATGTGATGTTTAATCCTCTCTCTCCTGGCTGGCCCCAGTGACCAAGGTCTATTCGGAAACTCAGTTCGCCAGAGTAATTAGCAGTACTGATAATACTGTAGTGCTACGGGACTAGTTTGCTCTTTTCATTTTAAGAAACCAAAACATTGTTTTGTTTTTTATTTTCCCCTGTTGTTGTCCACCAAGAATATACCCTTTAATCTGACAGGGATGGACCCTCAGAACAGACAGGAATATACCCTACCCTGTAATCAGATAGGGAATGAGATATACCCTGTTCAGGCAATATGAGCCATCATTAAGACAGCAGAACGGTTTTCTTCAGGCAGGGGCCTAGTATACCACACGGCATCCACCCAGTTCTGCTCATCCTGATCCTGGCCCATTGGGGCTGCCACACTACCAAAACATGTTGATTGCACCATGTAGGTCTCCTAGTGGATTAGGGATCCCTACTAGGAGATTAACATGGCACTTTTGTTCTGTGAGACCTTGCCCTTGGGCCCTCCTTGAAAATGAAAGGATGTAAAAAAAACAGCCATAAAATCAGGCAGCCTTTTTTATTTGTGTGATGATAAATACATTATCACAAGTAAGAAAGGGATAGCAAAATGATGACAACAGTAAAAACTCTCCCTTAATCAAGCCCTATCAGTGAAACATTTGGGTTAATATATGTGGTTTTAATGGAAAACAGTTTAACAACTTGATACTGGAAATTAACTGTATTTTTTTTTACTTTGTGCAAATTGCAACTGCTGACTGAGTGTTAAGACCTACCAGCCAGACTGTGACTAATTGCTTTTGCTTGCAGAGCAGAAACAGGCCTAGTATTTAGGGAAGAAACACTATTATCAGTTCTTCTGAGAAACACTGAAAATTATTTATCACACAAAAGTGTGACAAAATTTACCCTGTCTAGCTTGGGATTTAGAGAGGAAGTGAAAAATGTCAAGATTTCTGATTTGTGTCTAGTTTTAAAAAGTATTTCGATGGATGGAAGTAGATTCTTTGTCTACAGTGGCTCAAGTTATCTGTCTGTCCTGCCTGGAGCATCCACGAATGATGAGTCACATGACCTGCTTTAAGTGAGCTTCCAAAGTGGCCTCTGACTAGAAAGGAAGTTTTAGGACATCTTGTAGTCTGACACTGAGTTCCACCAGTCATATAAGAAATAATGAAGCATGAATAACAAATAATCAGGACCCCTGGATATTAATGCTAGGCAAATATTTAAAATAAGGTATTCGCACACCCCTGCTCTCTGCTCATGCCATTGGTATACCTATCACATATCTCCTAAACCTTTCCTTTTCCTTAGCTGCTGGCCCTGATGCTTGGAAGCAAGCAACTGTCATCTTCCTTCCTAAACAGGTTAATCCCTCTTCTCCTGGGAAATATCTTCTGATCTCTCTTCTCCTCACCTTGGCTAAGCTCCAGGAACACCTTGTCCTCTCACAACTCTCCCCTTTCCTTGACTCCTTTTCTTTCTTTACCCCTTCCCAGTCTGACTTTTTGGAAGTCCCACTTCACCTCCACTTCCATCCTCTGGCTCACTAACTCTGTCCTATAGAGAATGGACCATGGTTTTAGAAGTTCTGCAACCATTGACAACATTTCCAAATCCTTCAGCACTGTTGCACATCCCCTTCTACTGGAAAAGCTTAACATGGCAGAGCTCTCTGACCCTTCAGTCAATTGGTTATGCTCCTACCTTGAGGAGAGGTCCCAAGCTGTCCACATTGGAGACACCATCAAACATCAACCACCACCTCATACTCCCTATCTGCTCAGGCATACCCTAGACATCTGCCTGGGCCCCTTCTCTATTTTCTTAAATAATGCCTTTATCTCTGCATCCATTCACACATATATGGATGATATGGTACTCTGTTCCTCCTGAACCTTTCCCTCTGACCTCTCTGCTTGGCTCCAACTGTATTTCTCCAACATCAAGTGCTGGTTCTTGGCAAATGAAATGTCTCTCAATGCCAAGAAAATGGTCTCTATGACCCCTGGTACTAGGTAAAGGTTAGCCAGACTCTTACCTTCCCACCTTCCATACCCAGGACATGGCATGATAATTGATGACATCTCCTTCTTTAAATACCTAGGCGTATGATTGAATCATCCCCTCAATCGCATGCGAACACCATTCACAAGAAGCTCCACTCTTAAACTTGGTGCACTTTACTGGAATAAATGGTGTATCCCACTTTCTGCTCACATAGAAATCATCCTAAAGATGATCCTCCCTATCTTCAATTATGGTGACCTTGTGTATAGCGCTGCTTCCAAGTCCACCCTAGCCTGACTGGATCCCCTCTTTCACTCTTTCTGCTGATTTGCACTGGACTGTCCCCCTCATACCCACCATTGTTCACTCTACTCCTTATTCTCCCTTCCCTCCCTTGATGCCAGGCACCTCTCCCATTAGACTTCCATTGTCTTCAAATTATGGCTTGGGTCCTTTCCTCTTACCGTGCCTCACTCCTCACATCCCTCTCTGCCCCAATGTATTACCTTTACAACATTGGCCTTCACTCCCTTTCCCTTCCTCCAATGAAATTTCAGCAATTTCAAAAAGGCCAACTATGTTAGCATAGGAGAGATTTTGAAGGGACACCTATCTAGTCTTGAGTAAGATATGAATGTGTAACAAAAGTGGACAATAATCAGAGAAGGGATCACAGCAGTCACTTACACATGCCTAAAACAGAAAGTAAAGAATTTCAAGGTCAGGAAACTTACTTGGTTCAGTAGAGAGGTGTGTCAGGTAGTCAGGGATAAGAGGGCCACAAATAAAAAGTACGGGAAGTCCCAGAAGAATGAGGATGGGGGGTCTATTCGGAGAAAGCTAGAGAGGCCAGCAGGATCATCAAGCAAACAAAAATTAGGAAGAAACTGAAAATTGCTGAAGGGATTAAGGAGGGAGAGAAAGCCTTTTTAAGGTACATCAGTGAGAAGAAAGACATGAAGGCAGGTATAGTAAAGCTAAAAAAGGAGTAGGGTGGAAGATATTACAGAAAAAAAAACAGACATTTTGAACAAATACTTCTGCTCTGTCAAAGAAAAGGATGGACCAGTACCACAAGGAGAAAGGTGGGAGGAGAGTGGGCCATAACTGAGGACAGGATAATGGAGGACAGGGTTAGGAAAGGACTCTTGTCCCTAAAGGTAAACAAGTCCCTGGGCCCAGATGGCATGCACCTAGAAGTGTTTAGGGAATTGGTGGTGGAGCTGGCAGGTCTACTGGTGGACCTATTAAACAGATCTTTGGACATGGGGTGGTACCACAGGAATGGCAAACCATGCATATGGTATCGTTTCAAAAGACTGGGACCAGGGATGACCCAGAGAACTACAGGTCAGTAAGTCTGACCTTCACTGTGTGTAAGCTCATGCAGACCATTTTGATGGAAAGAATAGTGGAGTTCCTTGAAGTCAATGGGCTTCAGGATGAGAGACAGCATGAGTACATGTCAGAGGCATCCTGTCAAACCAACTTGATTAACTTCTTTAATTGGGTAACAAGAGTGGTGGACAAGGGTCAGGTGGCTGACAGTGAGGCCTTCAACTCAGTGCCACACAGGAGGTTGATCAGAAAGTTGAAGGATCTAGGATAGGGAACAAACGAACCAGGTTGGTAGCAAACTGGAGGACTCAGAGGGTAGTGGGGGGGGGAACTCTCAGGGACAAGGGAAGTGACAAGTGGTGTCCACAGGGGTCAGTACATGACCCAGTGTTGTTTAATGTGTTCGTTAACGACATTGTGGGCAAAGTTAAGGGCAAAATTGGCCTCTTTGCAGATGATACCAAGCTCTATGAGAGTGTAGATTTGGACAAAGGGATGCAGGACCAAAAGGAGAACATGGCTAGACAGGAAAGGTAGTCAGGCATCTGTCAGCTGGGATTTAACATGAAGAAGTGCAAGGCCATGTACACAGGAAGGAAGAACTCGAGAGCAGAGTACATTTGGGTGGGGGATTCAAAGTTGCTGAAACACAGGAGAAGAAGGACTTGGGGATTGCCAGCACCAGGGACCTTAAACAGGCCATGCAGTGTAGGAAGGCAGCAGCCAGGACAGGCAGAATGCTAGGGTGCATTGCTAGAGGATTTATGAGCAGAAGGGAGTAGGTTATAATGCCACTGTACAAATACTTGGTGTGTCCACATCTGGAGAATGTATCCATTACTGGAGCCCCTACCTGAAAAACAATATCAAGCAGCTTAAGGCAGTCCAGAGGAGGGTGAAAAGATGGTTCAGAGACAGCAGAGCAAGGCATATGAGGATAAGCTTAGAGAGCACAACATGTACTCACTAGAGGAAAGGAGGGGGAGAGGGGAAAAGATTGAAACCAAGTACCTGAAAGGTATAAACAAGGTGGACATTGGGGATCTTTTCTGTCTCAATGATAACAAGACCACTACGGGACACTATTTTAATCTGGCAGGGGGAAAATTCAAGAAGGAGGTTATAAGACACTTCTTTACAGAGAGGATATTGTCGGGGTGGAATGAGGTAGTCACTCAAAAGATGATGGGGAGGAGGGGTTTAAGAGAGGGTGGGACAGGGTGAAGTGGAGGAGTTGAAGGGGAGAAGGGTGGGGGCCACTGTAATCACTGGATCAGAAGCAGTTCAACTGAGCAGACTGGTTAGAATGTAATGCCTTCTTCTGTTGGCTATTTCATATGTTTGTATGTAAATCCACTGCAGGTCAAGCTGCTTACGCCTTCCAGTCCTTTAAACTCTGGTCTGCTCTTCTCTGTGTTGTCCACTCCATCTCATCCCTATACTTCCTCAAATCCCTCCTCCATGATTTCAGAACTCATGCCTGCAATTGCTCCTGCTCCTGTATTTGTGCAGCTCTGTGGTCCAGATCCCCTCCTGTGGTCCAGATCCCCTCCTGTAATCACTTACCCATGACCACTGCTTAGTCATTATGTATCATACTGTCTAGTGCAGATTCCTTATATCTGTATTTACTGTACACTGTTTTCGTATTGGTATTTGCCCTTTGCACGACTGCATCTTGTTATTTAATTTATTGACTTTGACTGGCGCAGACTCTGTAAACCTGTTCCCAGTCAAGGCAACTATGCATATTCTATATTTTTGTATTTGTCTTGTGCACGACTTTTGTTATTTAGTTTATTGCACCTTATTGTACTGTACACCCCAATCCCCCTCCCCACACCACATCAGGAAATGAGCTGCTTCCAGCACAGTATGTCTTTCCATGTAAAACTACATAAAGCACTCATTTACCCCTGTGAGAGTAAGATATTCTCCATAGTTCTACTATCTATCTTAGGAATTGCTATGGGCGTGGTCAGCCATCAACCAAAATGGCAGCTTGATTCATTTAGGCAACACTGTGCCAACTCAATCAGTTAAAATCCATCAGTGAGGTACATAGGAGCCAGGTTTATAAAATTTTTGGTGGGGCCCAGTGATTGGGGTCAAAGCCCCACCCCCTGGCCTAGGAGTCAAGGCTCTGTCCCCCTGTCTCAGGGGACAGAGGTTAACCATCAGGCTTCTAGGGTTCAAAGCACCACCCCATGGGCTGGGGTCAGAGGTCAACCCTCCACCAGGGGTCTAGGGGAGCAGAGCACCTTGTATCATAATGTGGGTGTCTGGCACACTCCCTCCACCAAGTGCTACAATTGCAAAGTGAATCTTGTTTACCATCAGGAACATGTGTCAAGTTGGCAACGCCATCCTAATACATCCACAGTATGAACGTAGCTTATAAATTTCAAAGGTAACCTCAGTGACCAGAAATCGGTAATAATTGCATTTGCATGTGGTCAGTGGAGGTCATCTTTAATGACGCGAGTCATTAATTACTAAAGGACCTGCAAAATTTCTGAGAAAGCAGAAATATACGAAGCAGGATCATAAGATGTCAGAATCAGAAACATATTTGCTGCTGAAAGACCATAAAATGACCATATAATGATCATAGAATGATTTCTTTGTCAGTGCACACATACTGCCACGCTGAGTATTGGTAACTCTAAATTTAGGTTATATGATGTCATAGGAACTCAGCTGACAGCTGATTGCCTTTGAAGGAACATTAACAATTACTGGTCAAGCAGCTGTTACAAACAAGATAGAAGACCATAAATCTGGAGAGACTCAGATACACGCACAGTATGCAACTAAGAGACTGAGTAGGGATGTCAACATATTCAATTTACAGATTTAAAACCAGTATAGTACTTAGCCGACACCCTCCACTGCCACCTCTCCCATCCAAAGCCTGACCACCTGACCCAATTAGACTTCTCAAAAAAATTAAACATTAAGTGCCCATACACTTACTCATGGTGATGGTCATCCTCAAACTCCACCAGCTGGTAGCATACCAGGCCCTTCTGCATGATGTCATCTCATATTGGTGTACGTTGAAGCACTACTCTCGCATGCTTCATCAGCAAGCACTGCAGTGTCACACACCAACATGAGAGGGCACCTCACCACACTACAACTGTCAAGTTGCCTAGCAGCAGAGTTTAAGAGGGGAACTGCAACAGTCAGTAAGTGTAGGCACTTGCAAGTGTTTTTATACAAAAAGCCTAATCTCCAGGTAGTCAGGCTTCAGGAGATGGGGACTGGGGAGCATGACCATGCAATGTCCCATGCAATCTTGAATTCCCCTACCATTTCTGTTCCCACCACCCACCTCCACAGAGAACCTATTCCATGCATCCAGGGTATTAAATACCTGCCTGGTGTAGCATAGCAAAATGGTACACAAAACAAGGGGTAAGGGTAATGTTACCCATTTCCACAAATGGGTAGCAATAAACGGCTATCCATTTCTAATGGGAGTCCATGCACAGTAGACAAAATTAATAGAATTAATTTTTTTTTTATTTTGCCAACCATTCTGTGCCAAGTGCTATGCATTCCGACAACTGATTAGCACTTTTACGCATGAAACATGCTAATCAGTTTTTTTGGCTTCTTTTTAAAACCCTGATCTAGCACCCACCCTTTCTGGGAAAATATATTTCCTCACATTACCCTCCAGCCTCATTACAACCTTTTGTGCTTGTCATTGAACATTTTTTTTTTTCTGAAATATGGTACCCTCTTGAACCGTCTTCACTGCCTTATATCCAACCACCCCAACCCGTCCCTCAGTGGTGGTTAGTATAACTGTAGTCCCCTCTTCCCAGCCACGGGCCCGTGGCACTTGCACTGAGACCAGAGCTGGGAGCCACACTCCCAAGGGTCTGGTACAACATGTGTTTGTACATCATGTGCCAGTGCAGGGCTGGCAGTCTGTCACCCTGGGACCTCCCCTGATTTTCCAGAAATCCAGAGTGGGTGGGACCATGGGCCCCAGCCCCCATGTCAGCTTTCCAGCCCCCCACCACTACTACCTCAGTCCAACCCTGGAGGCTAGTGCTCATCATCAACACAGTGGTGAGGCATTAAACAGCCAGGAGTACACTGGAACTCAGTTCCCAACTTCCATCACCACACCTCCTATACATTTTATGACACTAAAAAGGAGAACTGAGCTTAACCTCTAAGTCTTTTTCCCCAATAGAAGCTGTTTTTGGGGTACTAGTTAAAATTCTATTATTATTCCATCTTTGCATGCCTTTCAGTAACCTCAGTTGGTGTTCTTGCTTTACATGGTGTTAAGCGCCGCTGCAACTGAAAAACTGTATGTTGTAATTGATGTCCCTGTCAGCCACGGAGCTCCACAAAACAACATGAAAGCATCATGCCAAGAATAGAAGAGTAGAACAGGGACATATTTCTACATCATACTGTTCTAAAATGGTTCTTCATAACATTCATAATTACCCAGAAAGACAACTAAAAAGCCCGGCTAGCTGAAGCAATAACAGAATTTTAACAAGTATTTGAAAACTGCCTCTAGGAGTGATGTGTTGCATATTCAGCAGTTATCCTTTAAAGCAAGGTAGCATTCAAGCAGCAAGACTGGATGCATGCATGTAAGCCAAAGTCCCATCTCCAACCCCCTAGTGTTGAACAATCAAGCAGCAAATACCATGGGAGGGTAACGTGATAGGAAACACAACCTCCTCCACAAAGAAACTACCCACATCTGCTGCTGCCACCATGTCATCTTGTACACTAAAACAAGTGTTAGGTACCCACAACACATGCACTAGTGACTACCGGAAAAACACCAGCCCAACAGATATTTTCAGTGGCCCAGTTGGTGTACATACTTAAAAGAAGTGTTGCCTTCTTCAGTATGGTCCTTGTGTAGAAACCCCCACCCCACAAACCTTAACCACCCAGCACTCAATTACACTTTTCGGCTGAAATAAAAAAAAAATGTCTCCCATCAGAACTTACTTTACTTTCTTTTGTAAGAGTCTGCAATCTCAAAACATGGCAGATGCATCGCAGTAAAGGTTCCATTTCCTATGAAAGTGCAGGAGGCGAGGTGAGTGGTGCTGCTGCAGCACAGCAGTTTCATTGGAAATGGATCCAGATTCTGAGCAGCATCTGCCATGTTTGAAGATTTCAGACTTTTACAAACTAAAGTAATAACTTAACTTCTGATGGGAGAAGTTGCTTTTATTATACCCGAAAACCCTAAGGGTAAATATAAAAAATTAACCTGTGCACACACTGACCTGGAGAAATTAGAAGGTATTCTATTTAGCAAAATACAAGAGCATAGCAGACACCTGGGTTAACATCCTTACATATTGACCCTATCAAATGGATCTTCCTCAGGGGGGTTAGACTGATAGTGCCACTGGGTATAGCTAGAGGCCAGTTGACACCCCTGGAAGATGCACTGTAAAACCTGTGATATACCAGCTCATTATGACCTTAAGAGAAGTTCTGTTCACCATCAATCCACATCACACAAACGACAATACCTGTGCTGTCCTTGCAATCCAAGAGCCATACACAATATAATATTTTAAGTAGCCACAATACAAGAGTGAAGAACTTAACCCACCCAGCTGTTGCTTAACTTGCTTATTTGCTTTTTCATGCTTCCCTGCAACAGTATACTTCAGGGACAGGAACTGTATAAAAGGAGCACAAAGTACCTCAGTACGCACTGTCTCTGTATTTATCTTTATGTGAAACAGAGCACACCACCATTGATATTTATTATCACACCAGTATGGGGTAGACAACAGACAATAACAGTTTCTAAACTCAGTGGTGGCCCCAATGGTCATTAAGGCACTGTCTGTAGGCAGGCACAATAGACTGCCCTGGCTGGCACCCTATCTTCAATCTGCTTGTGTCTTATTACTTGTTATATTTCTACATCCAACAAGCCCCCCACACTTCATTGAAACTCAACTCACTCAGTACAGACAGACAGAAAGTCAGTAGTCAGACAGTAGTACACTCAGTCATATATATATATATATATATCTATATATATATATAGATATATATATATATATATAGTTATTTAAACTTTGACTTTTTCACTGACTCACTAGTCAAAGAGTGGTGGTCCTGGCTGGACTGTCACTCATCAGCAGCCTGCATCCCTCCCTATCCCCACCACACCTTACCTGGTTAGTAGTGTGCTCACTACTGCTGCCTGGGGTGGGCCTGGACACATATGACTATTGGCTAAGGCAAGGGGCTTGGGGGGAGGGGGTACGTTACCACCCAGGTGATGCTGTGGGTCTGAACTTCTTTCCCTCTCCCTAGGCTCTGATGCTGGTGCTGCTGGCCTGTAGTGCGGTCTGCTGCCTGGGCTGGGCTGGCTTGGCAGTTTATCTGTCTTTCTGTTGTCTCTTCTCTCGTCTTCTCTTCTGAGTTGCCCTGGTGCATGCTGTGTGTGACTGCCAGTTGGACCACTGCTGCTTGGCTCCTCTTCTGCTTCCACTAGGGACCCGCCCAGTAGCACTAATGCCGCAGCTTTGCCTGCCGCCTCACACGATCCCAAACCTGCTCCTTCCCAGCTGGAATCCCCGAGCATCCCCTTGAGCTGCTGCTGGATGTGGCAAACAGTGGTGGCAGCTCACATCCTGGCTCTGGCTCCTGAGTTTGGGCTGGGTGTCCTCGGACCTCCTCCTCCACACAGACACCAACCGTTTACCCTGCTGCTCCACCTGCAACTTTAAAGCCGCGCCTGACCTGCCGCATGCCTGCCACCTGTTTTGCATCCTGTTCACCTGCCGGTGAACTACTGACCACCGCTGATCACACCTCCCAGCAGTCTCTCACCTTCCCTCACTAGTCGTCTCCCTCTGCTCCTCCCCGAGGCCCTAGTCACCGTCTCCACTCTAACTTATGGCTCACACCATCTTTTGCTGATCAGTGCAAAACTCAGTCACCTCCTCCTCAGACGGGACCATCCTCACTCTTCACCACACCACAATCACCTTCCTCCACCTCGATGGCCCGAAGCATGTATCTCATGCTCATGCCCAATAGAAGCCCACCCTGGCCAATCACAATGTGGCGAATTTGAAAAATTCCACTAAACCACCAATTTCAGATAGCCTGGTGCTGCACCAGCCTGGGGGTTCAAGTTGGGGGGGCAACTCTGAGCAGGGGGTGGTTGGCTGGGCAACCACATTATATCATGTCACATCAGTGGCAGAGAGTGCACAGAAGTTCCATAAAAAAAAAATGCTTGTTTGCCATGCTGCCATTATTCCTGGGGCTCAGCTTAGGTCACAGAATACTGATGGGGCCCATGCCCCACGGGCCCATACTACTAGGCGCCTATGGTGAGGTACCTGTTTGATGAACAATGACAGCAGATTAGAAGAGATGAACTGATTATCAACAGATTGATACCTGTCTTGGGTAAAAGGATTTATCGGAAACCCGGAGTGTTGTCAGCTCATCCATGGGACAGGCCTCATGGTTAGCAGGGCCAAGAAAGCCTACTGAACAGTCCCAGAAATTAGTGCCTCTTTTTTACCATTTAATGTACTTTATTAAGTTTTTAAAGAGGACAAACACAACAAGAGAAAATATCATATCAACAAATCATATATGTAGACCGTCAAGTCATGAGATAAAAAGGGAACAAAGGAAAAGTATCAACCTCTAAAACAACTAAACCACCCCATATAGTCCCCTCCCATCCATCAAACTGCCCTCCTTCCCACCCCCCGAGCAATGCCACTCCCCAGGGGGATGGTTCCAGAAAGAAACCTCACCAACAAAACAGAATACGACAACACCCAAAAAAGGGGAAAGGAGTAACTGGAGAGATTCACAGGAGTGGAACCATCCACCCTAGAAGTTCCCTACCCAAGCATCCCTAGGTCCATTAAATAAGAGCTTCCAGAGGTTCCCAAAAAGCTAAATGCTTGTCTAGTTTTTTCTTGTCGTTTGGCAATAAGCTTCTCCACCACCAAAGCTTGAAGGAGTTCTTGTCGCCATTCAGAAGGCGATGGAATACTATCATCTTTCCAGTGATGAAGGATGACCAACTTGGCAGTGATGGCAATTAAAGAAAGGTACACCTTGCAGGGCCCAAAGAACTCCTCTGGAAGATAACCTACTAGGCAAGTTTCAGGAGTAAAAAAGGAGTCCAGGGATAGCAAGGAATCAAGAGAGCTATGTATAGTAGACCAGAATGGAGCCACTTTAGGACAATCCCATTATATATGTTTAATTCATTTACACAACAAGAGCTATTTGAGACTTCCACCACTTGTGTCCTGTATACTCTAAGCACTGCATCCTGGGCCGTTCTAAGCAAAATCAAGCCATGAACGGCATGCCACAAACAAATGCTAATACTTCTTGAATTGTAAGTGCTACACGCAAAGTACAAGTAGCAAAGTTGTTCAGCACACAATTACCGTTCCAGTGGTGCTATGCAATCAATTGTAATCAATTCAGTTTTTATTTTATACCAGCTGAAATACCAGACTGTGGGGATTTCTTTGGATTTATTCAAGGTGCTTAGGTGAGGCTTGAGAGACAAATGTCAGCCATGCACACCATACCATAAACAAATGCAAATAACTCCTACAGTATACATGAGAGACACAAAGTATCAGTGGCAAAGTTGTTCAGTACAAAACTACCTTTTCAACAGTGCTACACAATAAATTGTAATCAATTTGATTTTTATTTTATACAAGCTAAAATACCAAAAAAGCAGTGGGCTTTTTTCAGATTTATTCAGGATGCTTAGGTGAGGCTTGAAAGACAAATGTCAGTTTATTTTTCTAACCTTTCTAACAGTGCTATTCAATCAATTCAAAGCAATTCAGTTTGTTTAATATTTAGGTAGAAACTGCTGCCTTCCTGAGATGTTTCCTGGCCTGAGTGAAAGTCAGCTGAGTATGTCTACAGTCGTTACTGGCCTGAGTGGCTATGCCTTCAGATGCCACCTACAGGCATATCCAGGCCTGAATGAGTTAAGAGAGGCCATTCTGGTCCCACAGTGAGAACAATTCAGGGAAGAAAGATGTCCCATATGGAATAACCTTAGAGGGGTAAAATACATATTATGAAGAATACGGAATTGAATATACCAATATCTATCCTGTTTGACAAAGTGGTAGAGCCTCTTCCAAATAACTGGCAATCCTTAAATTCAAGTCACAGGTTCAGAGTATATTGTCAGTAAAAACCTGTACCTTGCAACCCCTTTGGTTGGGCTGGAAAAAGGCATAGAACTGAGCTAAGGAATGCAGGTTGTGAGCAATCAGCTGAAGTTCTGAGAAAAGAGAGGAGGGAGGTGGTACCCAGGGCAGGGACCCAAAAAGGTGGTCACAGCTCCAGACAACTGTAAATATTTAAAAGGGTGAAAGATTGGGATGTCAAAGCATTGCAGAATCATAGCCATTAGTGCAGGTTGACCATTAAATAAAAGAGACTCCACGGGGGAATTCCACAACTGGGGACAAAATTTGAATGGTACAGGGCGGCCAGCAATCCTAATGTTAGGATTCCCCATGATGGGTTGAGAGAGATCCCAGGTCCAATCCTGGTGAAGGTATAGCCGCAACTGCATGAGGGCCTGCACAGAGAAATGAGCGCTCCTATTCCTGACCCATCGGACATAAAACATCCTACAGATCCTGTCCTGGGTCCTGCAACATACAGCTGATCTGAAACAAACAACTGGCACTAAAAATGGCCTGGCACAGCTTGGCAGCAGAATTACAATTAATGAACACTGGGTCACCCAGCTACAGGATACTTCTACCCACACACAGGATCTACTTAGGGAACAAAATGCCAACATCACTTACTTCATCAAGAAGGTGAACAACCTGGACAACAGGTCTAGGAGGAACAATATGAGGCTAGTGGTATTCCTGGATGGGGTTCAACTCCCAGACATGGTCCGATTTTTACAAGCCACTATTCCGGAGCTCCTGAATGCCCTGAACTGCCCACCCTTCGAAATAGAGAGGGTGCATCGAACTCTAGCTCTGAGGGCTCAACCGAGCCAATCACCAAGGTCCATAATAGTGAAGCTGCTCTGGTTCCCTGTCCATGACAACATTCTATGCCTGGTGAAGGAATGAGGACCGCTGTCTTGGTGGCGACATAAAATTAGATTTTTTCAAGACTTATCGGTGGATCTATCAAATAGACGTCAGGCGTTTACCACAGCCTGGAAAAAGCTAGCACAGATGGTGTTACAGTACACTATGAGGTACCCGGCCACACTTCACATTATGATTAATGGGGTGCAGCAAGCTTTTTTATCTCTTGAAGCAGTACAGCAATTTGTATACCAGCAATCCCAAGCACCAGTTGGGAGGCTCCAATGGACACTTGTACAGTATCCGATCTGCGAAGACATCACCCTAACAGTGAGCTGAATGAGCCAGGGAAGACTCAGAAAGCTCCTATAGATCCTTCCTGGCAGCAAGTGAAGAGATCGAGAGGGAGGCCTTGGCACAATGGTAACTTCAGAAAGGACCATTCTTCTGTCTACCACAGGTCCTGCAATCAGAGCCGTAGCTCTGGACCCCCTGAATCACTCCACAACCTACATCAGTTTATTAATTCCAACAGATTTGCAGCTCTGGAATCGAATCTGCCAGCCTGCACTACCCAGGGAGATGGTCCGTCATGCTCCAAGACCTCCGAATATCCAGCAGTTGAAGAAGCCTCATAGGCAGACCCGACAGCTAAAATCTCGCTTTCTCTTCTTACCTCTTCGGGAACCAAGGATCCCAGCACCCCTAAGAAAAAGGGTCCAGTTCACTGAGGTAAAAGTTTCAGTTTCCTTTCGTATCTTATTTGCTTCTGATATTCAGCTTGCATGAGACTGCTGATTTTCCTTTTTCCCCACTCGTGCTGGTGAACACAGCCCACCTAAGTGGACTATAAACTGATCACTTTACTCTGAACTATAGGGGACCCCCTCTCAGACTTAGGATGTTCTTCTGCAGTCAAGAAGTCAGTCACCACAAGTTGTGAAGGTGACTCACCAGGTTTGATGTGGGGTTCTCCACCTTTACAAGGGCCCAGCATATTGACAGCCACACAGAGGCACCCAACTCCAGTAGTTCATCATGAGGCTCTTTCATGGCACACTGTTTGGTCAGATTGTAGGATCTGAATTTCTCTCAGCCCCTATTATCAACAACTAGCCAGCTCTCAGGGGGTTGTGTCTGACTTTTAAGCTACATATTGTTCAGTGGCCTAAATATGTTTGAATGCCTTCTATGATTTCCTTCTTATAAAGGCTATTACATGTTCTTGGTTTTAAAAAAGTGGTATATACATGGCACAGAAGTTCCTCTCTCCCTTCTGCTGAGAGACAGTTTCACAGTTTTGGCTATAGTTATGCCACTTATGGCAAAAAGGTTTGCTCTCTGATAGCCCAATATTTAAGGGATGAAGAAATGTATAAGCCTGCACAGGGAGTGTTCTCTTATATTGACACCTAGCAACTGTAAGGATTTATTGGAGGGGAAATATACTCACCGGTCAGCTATCCCCCATCCCCCACTCTCCTTGTACCCTGGAAGCCAAGACGCCTTAATAAACTTCCATTAGCTCTGTCTTACTAATCAAGTAATCCAAGGCTAGACTCTCTAGGTATTGGGCCCTACCCCCAACATCTGCACTTATACCCTTAAATTAGGGTTAGTTGGTGCTCTGTCTGTAAAGATATTCAGTGGATGCAACTTGGGAGAGTATTCCCGCTCTTGTATGGGGGCAACCATCTTTTAGACCTGACCTCAGCTGCTCATCTGTAATCCCATTATCAGGTTACCCGACTGATGGTTGTCCTTCTTATGAGATGGTGCCCCAAACAGTTTAACACAGACTTTCATCTGGCTGAGTTAGGAGGAGGGGATAAAGCTCATCACCCCTAAGTTTAACAAGCCTCAAGGCATCCCCCATACCCGAACAGAAGTTGGCAAGTAGTGTGTTGCCATACCCTGTGAAGTGTTCACAAATGGTTGCTTTTTCCACTATTATCACCCCGGGCATGACACTTCGGCCTTTTGGCAAACCTTGAATTGCCAGCATTACAGAGTTCATAGCCCCAGTATTAGAATGCTTGTCAAGCACTCCTTTATTGGTTACAAAAGGCTGCTTGACTGCCTTCTGGTGTTAGAATGTTTATTAATATGATTCTGGTTATAATTGTTGACAACTTTAACTTAGAATGCACATGTACTTCTGTACAGATAGCACAGCTTCAGGTGAATTGTTGGCAGCTACACATCACGTTCCCAGGTGGGACTCATATGCATGCTTGGCTGCATTCTTCTTTAGGGTACCCCAGCATCATTCTCCTGACTTTACAGTCAGACTTTTGGCTTCTAGCTCAAGTCTTTCTCTTTTCCCCCCAGATAAAGATGTAATAGTATATACAGTAGCCTCCCTTATAGCTGGTCTCAAATGTGTCACATGGAATGTGCGGGACTCAATTCTCCAGTCAAAAGGATGCAGATTATCTCACATATGAGGAAACTGTGAACAAATATAGCTTTCCTGCAGGAGACAAAATTGGTAGCCTGTGAAACTGGAAAGCTTCATAGGGAATGGGTGGGCTTGGAAGCACACAGTTGTGCTCCCTTATCCAAAAGGGGGGTTTCCATATTAATACATAAATCATCGCCCTGGAAAATACAGAAACAGGTGAAAGATGTTGAAGGTCATTGGTTGACTTTACAACTTACTACTCCACATGGACCACTGATCCTAGGTTCAATTTATGGTCCTAACTTGGAATCCCCAAGCTTTTATCACTCTTTTAGCCAAAAGCTTCAGAACTTTGCTCCCCCATGATACCCTGCTTAATTGGAGGTGACTTCAACACAACATTAGTCCCAGACATGGATAGATCCCTCCAAACTGTGAAACTGCACCCTAGGGCAGCCAAGGCCCTAACCCATATGATGGAGGACCACTCCATCTCAAATATATGGAGGTCCTTTAACCCAATGGCCAAGGACTTTACTTATAGTTACCCAGTGTGTGGGTCAGCTAGCAGACTAGATTCGGTATTGGGTTCCACCCCTCTCTTTCAGAAAGCTATTACCTGCAATATTGAACCCCTGGTAATATCGGATCATGCTCCAGTCTCCTTGTTGGTGATCTGGGGGTCTAAAACTCCCTGGTCCTCTCAATTAGGAGATTAGACCTGTTACTTATGAGTGATGAATCCTTTCTTAAATGGGTAATGGAAGAGGCCACCAGATTCTTTCAAGAGAATGACATATGGGAAGTTAGTGTCGCCACATAATGGGAGGCTTTTAAGGTAACAATCTGGGAAGGAATCATGGGATTTGTGGACAGACAGAAGAGAGAGAGAGAAAGAGAGAGAGAGAGACAGAGAGACAGAGAGAGAGAGAGAGAGGCAACTTTTACAAGAACTGGAGGTTTCTCTTGCCCTTAAAGACAAAGAATATAAAAGAGCCAAAAACCCTAAGCAAGCGAAGTCCCTGTTAGCTGAATTGACAGGGATCCAGATCCAAATCAACTCATTACTAGCCCATAAAGTGGAACTAGCTTTAATTCACACCAGACACAAATATTGGGATGTGGGAGAAAAGTCAGGGTGTTTGTTGTCTTACCATCTGAGGAAACAACAGGCGGAATGCCACATACCATTTATTTATTTATTTGAATTTTGATAACCGGGTAGGCCTACTGAGACAGACATGTCCCTTTTTCAGGGTGACCCGGGGAATAAAACCAATTCCACGAGTTGATACATTATACTTTAGGACACAGATGGTAAAAACATAAGGAGAAACGAGTACAATCTGAGGTAAGAGACTATATATACAGTATATTAAGTAACAGAAAGGTATGCTGTGAGAGAAAGTCAGTTTTCTCCATTGCTGGATGATGATTCCAATACTGGTCCTGAGGAGTCCTGCGTCGGTAATCCTTAGATTTGGCTTGTATTGAAAGTTCTTGAAGGGGCTTGAGACCATTGTGCTGGGAGAGGTGAGCTGGTTCATTAAATGCTAATGCACAATACAACTACATACTAGAATATTACATATTTACAAGATATAAGAGTGGAAAGAGAGAGATTTACAAAATATAAGTGGGGAGGAGAGAGAATGGGGAGAGAAGGAGTTAGGGGATGATTGGAGAGTCAGAGGGGGTGTGGTAGAGGTGGAGTGAAGGTCAACGGTAAAAGAAAGGGTTAGGGATAAGAATGGACAGCCAGTTGGAGCAGGAGAGGGAGGAGGGTACACTGAGGAAAACAGAAGGGGTTAAGTACAAATACCCCTGCAGATTGTGGGGAAGAAGATTTCCTTGAAACTTCTCTTAAACTGGGGAAGAGACTTACATGAGAGTAGACTAGGTGGTAAAGTATTTCATTTTTGTGGTGCAGAGAAAGTGAACAGCAAGGCGGAATTTGGAAAGGTTCAGCAATGGGAGGTGGGAGTGGCAGAGGGTCCTGGAGAAGGTCTTCAGAGTGAGCAGTCCAGAGAGGATAGGTGTGGACAGGAGGTGAGTGAGTTTAAAGGTAGTGCATAACACTGGGAAGTCCAATTTGGGCTTGAAGGATGGCCAGTCCAGGGACCTCAGTACATCACAGTGATGAGTCCAAGTGGCTGC
Source organism: Neoceratodus forsteri (assembly GCA_016271365.2). NCBI lineage: Eukaryota > Metazoa > Chordata > Ceratodontiformes > Ceratodontidae > Neoceratodus > Neoceratodus forsteri. The sequence goes on from CM028132.1 coordinate 678,671,024, forward strand.
ACCAGTGGTGAAACGAGCAATCCTGTGGTAGGCTTGTTTGAGTTTGGCCAGAGTAGAGGACTTGACTGAGTAAATTATGGGTGCATTGTAAAATAAACCAGGGAGGAGGGTAGCCGCAGCAATGGTCTTTCTAGCACAGGCAGTTAGGAAGGAGGCAGTGAGGTGTAGTAAGCTGAGCTTTTGAGTTATAGTTTTAATAACATTATTTGCATGCATGACAAAGGATAGATGATTGTCGAGAGTCATACCCAGATATTTGAAAGATCCAACCCCTTCGAGTGGTAGACCTGAGGAGGTGTTGATAACCAGAGGGGGCTGGGAGGTTGGGTCAAAGGAGGTATGATCGAACAGCATGCATTTGGTTTTCTTTGTGTTCAATACCAGTAGATTCAATTTGAACCAAGCTTCCAGATGTCTTTTTCCAGGGCAGATTGAATGGTGGAGACATTTGTGCCATGCCGGTATAATATGGCATTGTCTGCGTAGAGCTGGATCGATTCCCCCCCCCCTGCAATTTAGAGGCAAGTCATTAATAAAGATTGAGAAAAGTAAAGGCCCAAGGATATTTATCTATTTTATTTATGTTTTTGATAACCGGGTAGGTGCACTGATCCAGTGGACCATTTTCAGTCACGACCCGGGCCACAGGGTGGCAACACAGGGAAATCAACAGTGAACACAGTTTACATTAGAGTATACAGATTAAGCAACATTTTAGGTCAGTGAGAAAGTCATTTTACATGATGTATACAGGCATGGGGGTAACATTAGATAGGGAAAACAGGCAGAGATTAGAGGGGAAGTGGTTAGCATATGCACAGGCTAGCTTAAACATTCGCACAAAAGTTAGACAAAGGAGCACTTATGATACAGTCAAAGTAGACACACCTGTCCTGTCAGATTGTCGGAGCAGGTAGGGTGGGGGGAGCCTATGAGGTAGGCTGTGCTAGTCATCATGAGAGTCATGCATGTTGGTAGTGCTCAGGAGAGAAGGGGGTAAATGGCCACAGTAAAGGTAGGTTTAAGGTGGCTTGCGGGCTTCCGTGCTGCCTGCGAGCATTTGCAGGTGGACTCTTCCAGTAGCCAGGCCTTAAGGTTAGATTTGAAAGTCGCATGGGATAGAGACATACGAATGAATGCGTTAAAACTGTTCCAGAGTGAGGGGGCAGCTACAGAGAAAGCCTTGCTGCCCATTGCCATGGCGACACGAGGAACTTCAAGGGTAGGAATGGAGGAGGCCCTCAGGGGTCTACTGGCTGCTCTGGTAATGAGTAGGGGAGTGTAGGGGGATAGCCGATTACTCCTGAGAGCACTGTCCATCAGGCAGCCAGCAGCATAGTTAAGGTGTGCCTGGAGAGGGAGCCATCCTAGGGACTGGTAAAGCATGCAGTGGTGGGTTAATGAGGGGGCTTTGAGAATAAAGCGACAGATAGCATTATATGCCGTGTTTAGGCAGGACTGTTGCTTTAGAGAAATGAGGGAGTAGATGAGGGAACAGTAGTCTAGGAGAGGGAGAAGGTTGCCTTGAGCAATGGCGAGTTGAGCTTCAGGTGAAAGTAGGTGACTTACACGGTATGCCGCACCAAGTTTTTGATTGATCTTTTTTACAGGCAGGGTTATGTGGTCATTAAATGTGAGGAAGGGGTTGAGGGTAACACCAAAGTATTTAAAAGAGGTGACCTGCTCAAGTGGGGGGCCTGTGGGTGTACATACAGTGAGGGTGGTATTTGATTTGGTGGCCTTGTTTAAGAAGGGCTTTGATCCAAAAAGCATGGCCTTCGTCTTTTTCCCATTGACTAGGAGTTTTCTGGAAGTGAACCATTTTTCTGCCACCCTATAGTTCTCTGAGAGGTTTGAAGAGATGGATTCCAAGGACTTATCAGTGTGGTACAGGACTAGGTCATCCGCATAAAGGAGTGCATTGCAGTTTAGGCTCTCTGCTGGCAGTGCATTGATAAACATGGAGAAGAGAAGGGGGCCTAGAATTGATCCCTTGGGAACTGCTTATAGGAAGGGAGGCTGAGGCAACTTTGCCTATGAGCACGGATTGGGACCTGTTTGTGAGGTAGCTATGGAACCAGGCTGTGGGTCCAGGGGCACAGCCAAAATCTTGAAGTGTGGAGAAAAGAAGATGGTGGTCTACAAGGTCGAACGCCTTTGACAAGTCGATGAAGACTACACCCATGGCCTTACCCATGTCCATGTTTTTGAGATTGTGATTAGAGAAAACTGCCAGGGCAGAGCAGGTGCTGTGATGTTTCTGGAAACCATGCTGGAGGGAACATAGGAGGTTGAACTTATTGAGGTGTTCGGATAGCTGGGAATGGACAATCTTCTCTAGTAGCTTGCTAAGGTGTGGAAGCAGGGAAATGGGTCTATAGTTTTCTGGGGATGGTGGATCTCCTGCCTTAAAAATAGGGATCACATTTGCATGTATCCAGGTGTCTGGCATTGTTGACATGGACAGTGCAAGGTTAAAAATGTGTGTTAGTGGTCTGACCAGGGCTGGGGAGATGATCCTTGTGGGACCCTGTCCATGATAGGAGATAGAGGAAAGAGGGTGCCTGTCCATTTGACACATTGGACATGGTTAGATAAATAGTTAGAGATCCAGGAGAGGGAGTTGGTGTCAAGATCTAGGGATTGAAGATTGGAAATGAGGAGAGAATGATTAACAAGGTCAAAGGCCTTCGTGAGGTCAATGAAGACTGCCCCTGTGGCTTTACCTTGATCCATGGCATGAAAAATGTCAGAGGTGACCCTCAGGAGGGCAGTCTTGGTCCCATGGGATTTCCTGAAACCGTGTTGGTGTATTATAAGAGCGTTAGTCAGTTCAAGGAAGGAGTACAGCTGATTATAGAGGATTCTTTCTTGGATTTTCATAATAGGACACAGAATGGATATGGATCTATAGTTTTCAATGAGGTTAGTTGGGCCAGTTTTGTGCATGGGTACAACAGTGGCAGTTTTTCATTTGTCTGGAATGGAACTTGTCAGGAAGGATCGATTAATCAGCTGAGCGATTGGGTGAGCAGCGCCGGAACGCCAATCCTAAGGAATCAGGGGGGGCAGGGTGTCAAAGCAGGGGAGCTGTCAGGGTTGAGCCCTATTAGGAGCTTTAGGACTTCCTTGCATGAGGTGAGTTTTATATGAAAGAGGGGGTGGGGAACTTCGGTGGGTTGTAGTGCGGGGTAGTCATCTGGGAGATCTATCTTGTATACATCAAGGGCAGTGAAGAACAAATTTATTCCTGCAGTTATCTCGTTAGGCAAGGATAGTTCTGAGCCTTTCAGGATCATGGTCAGTGGTGTTTTTCATTCACGGTCCTTATGGAGTGTATTGATCTGCATCCAGAAGCATTTAGGGTCGCTAAGATTACTAGCTTGCAGGGATTGTAGATATTTCTGCTTTGATTTGTTTACTTTAGTTTTGTAGGTCTTTCACAACTGCCAGTAGGAGTTTCAATCCTTAAGGAGCCCACATCTTTTGTAGGATCACTAAGCCTTGTCTCTGGACCCCATTAGGAGCCGTAGCTCTTGGAAAAGCCAGGGGGAGTGAATGCCTTTGTCCCTTCTCAACTTGAAGGGGGCATGGAGGTCAAGGATGGAGGTGATAGTGTTGATTAAGTATTCTAGAGCCTGATTTATGTCTGGAAGCATGGTGATAGGGGTCCAGTCAGTGGACATAAGGCTGTGTAGGAATTCAGAAGTATTAAAATTTGTTAGGTCTTGTGATTTGATGGTTTTTGGAGGAGGGTGGGGGAAGTTGTCTCTCCAGATACAGAAAGTTGGTGAGTGATCGCTTAGTGCATCAGTGAGGACTCCCACAGCCCTGATGAAGTTCCTGTTACTAGTTAACATCCAGTCTAGTAGGGTGTGATTACCTGACTTCAGATTAAATCTAGTTGGTAGGTTGATTAGTTGTTCTAACTTGACGTCAGATATTGCTGACAGATATTCGGCATTTTTGGGTTAAAGCCAGTCAAGATTGAAGTCACTGCCGAGTATGGTGTCACAGTGATGGAGGGTGTCAAGACTTGTGAAGAGTTCAGGGAAGGAGGTGGGCGCAAGTTTTGGGGGCAGGTAGATACACCTTATAGTCAGCTGTTTGATATTGACAAGGGTGATTGAAATGAATAGGTGATCAATGTCAAGGTTGATGTTTTTGTTGGGTAGTTCACAGACTGCCAGCCCTGCCATAGTGTAAATCAGAACCGCCCCTTCTTGCTGGGTCAGTCCCGACAATAGAAGGAGTAACCAGGGAGAGCAACTTTGTGAGGTTGTATGGCTGGTTTTAGCCAGGATTCCATTAAACAAAGGACATCTGGCTTGCAGTGCTGAGTCCAGCTTTCACGTTCAGCCATTTTGCATTTGACACTTTGGATGTTCATATGGGCTATTTTGAGCCCTTTTGTCTCTGATCAGTTTGGACAGGGAGACTGGGGGTGGGGCTGAACCTTCTTGCAAGGTCCAGGTTAGTTTGGTGTCACCGGATAGCAGGAGTAGGCACAGATGGGAGTGAATATTAGGTGGGTGAATAAATGGAGACTTACCCCAGTTCTGGGGCCGATACACTTGTAAAATTGTTTTGGCACACTGAGTGATGACAAGATGACCGAGGTGATGGGTGGGCCTGTTAGATGTAGTAGGGGAGTCGAGCAGGGGAGGTGGGAGATAGGTTGAGGAGGGTGATAGAGTAGATGCACTGTCCATGTAAGATAAGTCATTGTGGAGACAGGCCAGGAAGGAGTAGAGCAGGAGAAAACTTTGACAGTGGAAACTGCATAGTGTCTAACTGTCAGACAAACTTGGAGAGGGCAGGAGAAAGGTTGGAAGTCTACATTGACAGAGGGAGAGCTGAGTTAACACTGACAGGGATAAAACAGCACTAGACAGAGGGTGAGCTGGGTTAACACTGAGGCAAGGAGTGGGAACCCAGTGAAATACCTAACTGTAAAGGAGAGAAAATAATTCTATTGAGGCTAAATGTCCAGGAATTTTTCCTCAGCCTGCAGGATACAAGAGCTTAAAACTGAGTGACGCTATGAAAGTATCCCAAACAAAGGGAGAGGAAGATTCCACGTTTAGGTTTCAGAGCCCTAGGGTTAGGACCACCGTCAGTAGGGGATACGAGCTAAGGATTAATGACTTTTTAAACAAGCCTAAATATAATAAACCCTAGTTTTGGAGGCAAGAATTGATTCCAACAGACAGCAAGACAAGTAAAGCCAATAGAGAGTTCATTCAGAACGGTAGGGCAAGAGTTGAATGCAAACAGATAGCAAGATTTCTATAACCAATAGGAAGTTCGTCATGGGAGGATGGACGGGACTCAGATGTATTTAAGGAGGCCTAGGAAGGGGGCAGGGGGGTGGGCCAAAAACCCACACAACAGTTTTTCAAATGAAATATTTTTTCAATCCGAGAGAAGCAGGTCCATGCAGCACAGAAAGCCGTGCAGGAGAGCCAGCAGATGCGGCAACCAACTGGAGTTTGGCCGTAGCTGAAAGCAGCCAATGGGCTTCTGTCTCCCTCTAACAGGGAGCCAATTGTATCACCTGCTTAGAAGATGGGTTTGAAATGCTGTATCTCGGGCTAGAGAGCTGGAGAACTCCTTAAGTTGATATCCAGCCGACGGCTTCCTCCCATCGGTTACGGGAGCAGGGATGGCCCTGAAGGGCTTTGCCTGGGGGAGAAGAGACAAGACATAATTAAACTTATAGTCTTGAGACAAAGACTAGGCTGGGCACTTAATAGTGGGGTGGGAATTAGAGGATTAGCTAAATGGGTGTAGGAGGGATAGACGAGAGACAGGCTGGGGGGTTGAATCAGCTCAGTCGGGGGTCACTTGCTTGGCACCGAAATCAATTTAATTCAGGAGCTCCATGGGCCTGTTTGTGTCCAGGGGACAGGAGTGGGAAAGAAGTTTAAAAACTGAAGTAGATAGGAAAAGTAAATTCAAACAGTTTGAGGAAAAAACGGGCTGATAGCAAGCAGCAGGTCAAGGTTCATGTGCTGCAGAAATTAGACACAGGGTTAATAGAAAGATTAGAGGGCTTAGCTTTAGATAGTAGAATGCAGAAAGAGGGTGAAGCAAAGTAAAAAGAACCTTCTCTATACAATATAAAAAGTTATAGCAGGTTCATCAGGTAGTAGTTACAATAGCAGAGAACACATTGCCTAAGAGCTAACAATTACCATCCCTTAGATTTACAAAGATTTAACTTTATCTACATAAATTACAGTTCCTTCATACCTCTCAACTGTACCACATTACGAGGAACGTTCCTCATTTTGCTTCAGAAAAGCTCCCTGTTCCACATTGTGAGGACTTGTCCCACATTCAGTATTAACATTTTAATGCAAAAATCTCTAGTAAATGTTGCAAAAATTATATTATTCAAGTAATAACAGACTATCTGAACATAAATGCAAACATTTTAATAGTGTTCTGAGCTTCCTAGGTAAAGATTTGATTAAGTGTTCCACATTTTGCTCATTTGCTCCACATTTTGAGAGGCAATGTTCCTCATTTGGGGGTCAAAAGGTTGAGAGGTATGAGTCCCTTAGGTTTTCATGGATTTAACTTTAGCTATATGCTGCACATGTTCCCTGGCTAAATTATTTCAAAAACCAACACAACAGTTTTTTAATTGAAATATTTTTTTCAGTCCGAGAGAAGCAGGTCTGTGTGGCGCAGAAAGCCATGGAGGAGAGCTAGCAGATGCGGCAGCCAACCGGAGTTTGGCCACAGCTGAAAGCAGCCAATGGGCTTCTCTCTCCCTCTGGCAGGGAGCCAATCATATTACCGGCTTAGAAGGGCTCCAAAACCTAAACGTGGAATCTTCCTCTCCCTTTGTTTGGGATACTTTTATAGTTTAATTTGATTTTAAGCTCTTGTATCCTGCAGGCTGAGGAAAAAATCCCTGGACATTTAGCTTCAATAGAATTATTTTCTTTCCTTTACAGTTAGTATTTCACTGGGTTCCTACTCTTGCCTCGGTGTTAACCCAGCTCTCCATCTGTCTAGTGCTGTTTTATCCCTGTCAGTGTTAACTCAGCTCTCCCTCTGTCAAGGTAGACTTCCAACCGTTCTCCTGCTCTCTCCAAGTTTGTCTGACAGTTAGGCATCATGCAACTTCCACTGTCAAAAAGTGTTCTCCTGCTCTACTCCTTCCTGGCCTGTCTCCACACCTTACCTGGGGCTAGAGAGCTGGAGAAATCCTTGACTTGGTGATCCAGCCAGTGGCTTCCTCCCTTCAGACATGGGAGCAGGGATGGCCCTGAGGGGCTTCACCTGGGGCTAGAGAGCCAGAGAAATACTCAAATTGGTGGTATGGCCAATGGCTTCCTCACATCAGTTATGGGAGTAGGGATGGTTTTGAGGGGCTTCACCTGGGGCTAGAGAGCTTTACTAATACTAAAGGATCACTTCATTGCCCCCCAGCACAAACCTGGTGCAATAAATAAATCATGGCTCAATTTTATGAGAACCTAGTACCTTGGCTACAGACCAAGTTCCCCAAATTGACACCTTCCTGTCCAAACTCAATATACCACAGCTAACCCCCCAACAAAGGGCCTCCCTGGGCACCTCACTCTCACTGGTGGAGATTCAAACAGCTATCCAGATGTTAAATAAGAACAAATTACACAGGGGGGATGGGATACCTGCTGACCTGCAGTGAAGCCCACCAGGATGAAGTGCAGTGTCACAGGTTTACTGCATGACAAAAGGGATTAACTCCCATTGAAACTGCACTGTTTGCTGCAGTCTGCTCTTCATTCTGATGGGCTTCACTGTATATGCACAACTAGCTCCTATCATCAGTCCCTATCGCTACAACTTGTTTTCAGAATCCCATCTCTCCAAGACACTCACTCTAACTTTTAGGGAAGCAATAATAATGGTGCTCCCTAAGGAAGGGAAAGATCCACATCTCCTGACCAGCTATCACCCCATATCATTGATAAAGGCAGACACAAAGATCCTGGCCAAAGCACTAGCCCTGTGTTTAGACAAGCTTCTTTCCACAATTATACATCCAGCCCAAGCATGCTTTACAAAAGGTAGGCTAGCCTCGGACCATCTCCTATCCTTGATGTCCATTACTGCAAATGCTAACAAAACCCCCTACCCTGCATCTGCAGTCACCATAGACATTGAGAAGGCCTTTGATTTGGTGGAGTGGGAGTACCTTCTCAAAGTCCTGCACCATATGGGCTTTGGTCCATACCTCTCAACATGGATACAGACTTTATATCAAACCCCAAGGGCATGGGTCAGATGAACTCTACCTTGTCATCCCCTTTCTTACTTCATAAAGGCACCCGGCATGGTTGCCTTTTATCCCCTATGTTGTTTGTATTAGCCATTGAGCCATTGGCAATTGTGATTCAAGATTACCTGGATATTCAAGTTATCACTATCAAGGAGCTGGAAATCCGCATTAGTTTGTATACAGATGATCTGCTAGTTTTTCTTTCAAAGGTCTCCAATGTCCTACCCCATCTTCTCTCTCTCTCTCTCTCTCTCTCTATCTCTCTCTCTTTCTCTCCTTAAGTCATTTACTCTAATCTCAGGCTTCAAAATCAATCAGAGGAAGACTGAAGCCCTACCTCTGAATAAGGCCTGTACATCAGACCCATTTGTACAAATCAGTCTAAGATGGTCTCCAGTCTCCATAAAATACCTAGGTATTCACCTTTTGGGTGACCTAACCAGAATCCCCACTCTCAATACGTCCCCGTTAATGCAGAATCTCAGAGCAGACTTTGACAGATGGAAGAAGCTGAATCTTTCCCCTGTGGGGAAGATATCTGCAGTCAAAATGATGGCCACCCTCAAAATGTTCCACTGTCTATCCCACCTGCCCATCAAATTAACTCTGGCTTGGTTTGCACAATTGGATACATTAATATGTTCTTTCTTGTGAGAGGGTAAAGCCCAAAGACTTAGCAGACTCAAGCTTCGATCCCATTGGACAAAAGAGGATGGAATCTCCCATGGTTCCAAGGATACCATAACTCCTTTATAGCAGCGCAAACATCTCAATGGTTCATACCCTTGTCAGACCCCCCTTTGGTCTGGCTTTCTATTGAGGCTTCCCTGTGTTCCCCAGCCCCACTTCTGGCATATCTATATTACCCCATGCCCCCAACATTTGCAACAATATAACACCACCTATGCCTCCATTTAGTCTTGGCACTGGATAGCAAAAAATATTTAACAGGCCATTACTCCTCTTAAGTGGGTTCCTTGATGGAAAAATCCACTGGTCCGCATTGATAACCTGACACTAAATTAGAGTACCTGGGCACAATAAATCCTCCACTTAAAGGATATCTTGATCCTGGACACAACATCTTTGGACTCCTTCGTTAAGATACGCATGGCCTTTTCACTAGCCAAATCAGGCTTTTTGAGGTTTCTCCAGCTGTGAAGCATGCTAGACCCATTCTTAAAAAAAACTCCCAACGTATCTAAGCAGGACATCTCCCTTGATACAGTATATAACCATGGCTCTCCAAAGGGAAAGGGAGAGCAAGCCTAATATACTCACAAATCTGTTGGGCAATCCTGGACCAGACCCACTCAGCATCGGCCTACTGGGAAGCCACCATGCATATCACAATCACTCCACAAGTATGGGAAAATGCTTGGAAGGCAACCTATAATGCCTGCCCGGATAATAGAAGCCTCCTTATTCAGAACCAGAACAAGATTCTGCATAGAGTGTACAGAATACCAGCTAAGCTACATACCATGGACCTTCTACTACAAGATTCATGCTGGCACTATAATTCGTTGGGAGGCAATATCCATCATATCCTATGGAGTTGCTCTGCCATACAAACATACTGGAAGGAAATGCTCACAGCATGTAAGCTAGTGGTGGGTAACTCATTTCCATTACCCCCCAACTCATGGATAGTGTATATCCCTCCCCCTTTATTTCATCACTCTAATCCTCAGATATGCTGGAGCATCCAGGCCGGAGTGGAAGCAAAGTGACTACTCCTGTGGAATTGGTGCAACACTAATATTCCACATATACAGGTATGGTACCAGGAGATCCAACAAGTGGCTGTCCTCTCTCGCATGTCCCACATTGGTAAAGGAAATAAACACAAATATATTCAGATGTGGGCCCCTTACTTCTCTTCACCCTGCTGTTTTGATCCACAATGGGCTTTTCTTTAGATGGTATAAGCTCTTATTATGGGGCACTCAATTAGCACGTGTAATACTTTAATTATAGCCTATGTTTAGATTAACATGAATAACAATGTGTTAAATTCTGTGTCTGTAACTGCTATTGTAATTGTATCTGGTCCATGCTGCTGTGTTGTATGATTGTGCATATTGTTTACATGATTTCTGCAATAAAAATTATTAACTGCAAAAAAGATCTATCTTAGGAATTTCTGCAAGTCATTGACTAAGTGGTGAACAAATGGCTTTTCTCCAGTTAAGCAGTAATTGTTGTTTTGCCTCAATTCAGGGAGAACATATCAGTTTACAATATGAGTGGTTATGTTTTTGAAGCAGGGACACATCCCCCAATATCTTGAATAAAGGGTGATGTAGGTACCCATGGAGCTTTGCAGCATTCTGTAGCTTGACCCCCAAAATATGTAGTGTGCCCTAGTAAAGTCTACACCTTCATCATTTTGTCTTCAGATACTAGACCTATACATTTGAGTTTAGCAGGTGTGTGATGACACCTACTGAGTGTCTTCCATGGCTCAGCAGTTATGTCAGGTGTCTTCAGTATTGCATTTCTGCATTTCTCGTTCCCATTGCAATCTCTGCTTTTCCAGTGAAAACTCAGTAATATGATGAATAGAACTATAGATGCAGTAGCTGCACTCAACCTTTACTCTTGGATAGCAACGAAAAAGTATTTTATCAGTCATTCCACTACAAGGAGCTGTGTAGCCTGAGACCAACTACATATAGGGCCAATTCCACATAGTGGTGGAAGATAGTCAATTTGATACTTGAGGGTTGGGATTTGTTTTGCATACTCCCCTGCATACATCCCAGATTTGAGTAACAAATCTTTTCCAAGTCTGATAGTTTTGTTTTCTAGGTTATTATTGTTTGCTTATTTAATTTGTTTTTTTTTGTGGTCAAAACAACTAATAATGCAACCCACAATAACTGCTTTGAAGGCATCCTATCTAGATTCAATGCAAAGTAGGATTGAGTTTCTTTAGTAGTCCAGGTATTAAATTCCTCTGATTGTGGGAGAAAGAAGTTAAGCCTCCAATGAGGAAATATGATTATAGACTGAAAAAAAGTGACCAAAAGTGACACCAGGGCATTGTCAGATAGGATGATAGGGTCAATGTGAACATCTGTTACTTCTTGTAATGTTTTAGAGAATACAAGAAAATAATCCATCTAACTGGTTGAATTGTGCCTGGAAAAGTGAAAGGTAAAATCAGTGCCATTTGGTTACAGTGCTCTCCAAGAGTCAGCTAGATTCCTCTTCTGGCTTAGACACAATGTTATAGGCATGCCTTTATTGGAAAAAAAGGAACACACTACAACTGGGATTTGATTAAGGATCTTCTGATGATCAATTCAGAATTAACTGAGTAAACAGTTCTCCCACTTATTAAGGCATTTAGAGATCCTATCAGAATTAAACAATCTCAGATTTTAACAACCAGGATGCAAAAACCTTCAACCATTCTGGTAAGCGTCAGTTCTGAATTAGATTGAGAAATAATTAATACATTTTCCAGATCGAAGGAAGCACTTACCTTTAGAAATGTTAAATCCTACATCTACAGTATTCTGATGTTAGTGCCACTATGCAAGGAAGGATTCATCAATTTTTCAAAATTTTATCAAGATACTGTACGTGTGATTAGTGGGTAGTTCTTTCTGTTATATAAATGCAAAGCAAGTGTGATCTCAGAAGATAAGAGGGGACTTTTCTTTGATACACACATCAACTGTCAAATTCCTAAGAGCGCAGCAGGCTAAAAACATCGAGGATGAAAGTTTCTGCAAGGCTGATAAATCATAATCCAACATATTTCTTGAAATTGTTTTTACTGAGTAATGAAGGCGGTGAATCAGGGGAGAATAGTGCAAGTCACCTACCTCAATTTCAGCAAGGCCTTAGACACGTCCCACATAAAAGGCTGGTTAACAAGTTGGGTAGTCTGGGCATGGGACACAAGGTGGTAAACTGGGTTAGGAACTAGTTAATAGGCAGGAGGCAGAGGGTGGTGGTAAATGGGATCCAATTGGGGACAGGGGGGTGACGAGCAGGGTACCTCAGGGATCAGTCCTTGGGCAAATCCTGTTTAATATCTTCATAAGTGACATTGTGGAAGGGCTGTAGGGAAATGTCTGCCTGTTTGCAGATGACACCAAGCTCTGCAACAGGGTGGATACTCCAGGCAGGGTGGAGAAAATGTGGAGGGACCTGGGTAGGCTTGAAAAATGGTCTGAGGTGTGGCAACTGAGGTTCGACTCAAAAGAATGCAAAATAATGCATCTGGGATGACGGATCCTAGAGGACAGCTACAGGATGGGGGGTAGTTACTAATGAGCACCAAGGAAGAAAGGGATCTAGGCATTATCATTTCAGATGACGAAGGTGTCAATGCAGAGTACAAATGCTGCAGGAAGGGCCAGTGGCATGCTGGGGTGCATAAGCAGAAGTAGCACTAGCAGAAGGCAGGAGGTGGTGATGCCATTGTATAAAACACTAGTGAGGCCTCGCCTAGAGTACTGTGTGCAATTCTGGAGACTGCACCTTCATTTTATTTATTTTTTTTTATTCGTTTTTGGTAACCGGGTAAGGCCCACTAGGCACAAGTGCCTGTTTTCAGGGGTGACCTGGGAGCACTGGGTGTTTAAATGACGTGTTCAGAGTTGCACAGTATGCAAGTGGAGGTTGTGAGAATCAAACCCAGGTCTGGTCTGCTGGATGTACCAAGCTCATTCACACCTCATTACTCTAACCTCTAGGCTATACTGCCAGCCCATAAAGACATTGGCAGGGTGGAGGCAGTTCAGAGAAGGGCGACAAAGTTGGCACAGGTCTTGTACCAGAAAACATATGAGGAGAGATTAAAGGACCTCAATATGTACTCACTGGAGGAGAGGAGGGATTGGGGTGAAATGAAAGACATATTCAAGTATCTTAAGGGCATAAACAAGGATCTGGGGGGGGGCAGCATTTTCCAATATAGGAGGAGTAAAGGAACGAGGAGGTATGATATGAAATTGGAAGGAGGCAGGTTAAGGGGAAATGTGAGGGAATTCTTCTTCACGAAGAGGGTGGTGGACACATGGAATAGTCTGCCATAGGAAGTGATGGGAGCAAGCACAGTGGAGGGATTTAAGCATGCCTGGGACAGCCATAAGGGAGCCTCTGAGGGGGGAAGGAGTGGTGAAAAGCAGTGACCAGGTAGGGTCAGAGGCCGCAATAATCTGTAGGGTTTACAGGCAGACTAGATGGGCCTGGTGGTCCTTATCTGCCAACAATTTCTATGTTTCTATGTAAATGCCCTCTTTGGAATTTCTGCAACTGGAGTTACAGACCTCAGTGCAAGGACCCCTTCCAGTTCAGCTTGCTCAGTCCATTTGTACTAGACCTCCTAGTTCCTACACTAAAGTCGATACACAAGCTAGAGGGGAAAACATGAACCCACATTTGTAAAAGGACGAGCAAACACTGTATATTGTTATATCATAAAACATTTTTTCTAGTAGGATTGTAGTTTTATAATATATGATATCTGATAATTAATAGTTTTCTGAATTAGTGGTTTAATATGGGATAATCTGTCCTGGAAATCATGAAGACTTTTGGGCTTAAATTAAATATAGACTTATAAGAAAAAAATCAGAGTTCAGTTTGGGGGGGAAGGGTTACATACCCCTTCAAAAATGTTCAGTTTAAGCATCTTTATGTAGGCTGAATCTAAAAAGATATGGATTACCAATGTCTTGCTTTTTGGTGATTTATGGCCATAATATTTTAGTGTTACTGACAGCTTACTGAATTATATACTGTATGTTGGATCATGGTGTAACTATATATAACATATGGTAGTGAGAAAGAAATAATGTCACCTACTGGGTATTGAATCCAGGCTCCCTGAATACCATGTTAATGTTCTAACAACTAACCTACAGGTTCACATGGTTTGACCTTGGGTTCCTGGCCACACTTGTTTTCTCTGGTATTGCATAGCCTCAACTAGGAATAATCAAGGGTTCAAGTCCCAGTTGGTCACATTATTTCTTCATAATTACAATTTGTGATTTAAATTGCTTAGCAGTAATACCACAAGAAAAACATCTATATCAATATACATAATTTCTTTTTTTTAACTTATTTCCTTAATATCCTAATGTTTCCTTTAGTTGTAAATTGAGGCCTGGATATTCAAAGGGGTTGCTCCCCGGTGGGATATTCAAAAGGCTGCCAGGCGCAGCGCATATCCCGATGTGCCAGGGTGCAATGGTAATGTATGCGGCACAAATGCAGGTGGTATGCCCATGCATATGTGGCACATCCCAATAATCAGTCCGGGATGTGCGGCACATAAGCTGGCACAACCCTGCATTATGCCATATGGGGGGCTCAAAGTTGAGCCTGTGAAAAGGAGGAACAACTCCTGGCCACCCACAGGTGGGCTGCTGTATTGCAGGGTGCAACGCAGCAGCCGCCAGCTGTGGGTGGCCACCCACCCACCCAGAACACCATACACAAGCAACTAAATGGGCCCTGGTAGTCTAGTGGTACCCCCCATCCTCCCATAAACCTGATTGCAGGCATTGGCACAAACAAGCCATGCCCTGGCAGCCATGGTGCATCACTATTGAATATCACCTGGTCCTGGCTCAGGTGCATCCTAGCTGTGCTGCACCCACACTTGCGCCACTGCCAGGTGTACTCTGAATATTAGGGCCTAAGTGTATAGTAAGTACCGGAACTTTGCACTGACTGCTGAGTTAAGTCATTTTGATTGGAGACTTAGAGAAGACATAATTTGTTTATCCTTCTCCCATATCATTACTAGATTATCGTTATATCATTATTACAATGTTTCTTATGAAATGAAAACCATCCTATTAATAAGACATTATATGCCAAATATTAGAACTCACCATAGTTTCTGTATATTTACAGATTTTCCCATTTTTTCTTAGCAATGGCAGGTATAATGTATTGCTACTGTATGCTTATTTTCTTGTTACTTAAAGATAAAATGGATAAATAACAAGCATTTGTCAATGCTGAATGTTTGCTTGCTGGTATTAGCAATTCAAGTGCATGAGTTAAACAGATGCAGAATAGGAATGGCAGTGAAGTACTGAAGTGACACCAACCCAACCCCCACCCTGTCGAGATGGACAGGCATTGGTCTGTGCCTTTGGGTCATTGCCCATAACGCTCATGCCATTTCACCTTACCCTATCCTGCAGATGCTGACAAGTGTTGAGGCGTGTGTTGGGGTGTTCAGCTTTACAGTCACCCCATTCCATAAGGAAATATGCTGAAATGGGTGCAGTGTAGGAGAATGGGGTGAACTCTGGGGCCGAAGAGTCCAAGGCACACCTCAATGCCTGTCACTGGCTGCAGGGTGGGGGTGTGGGTGGAATGACATGAGCATTACAGCTTGCAATCCAAATGCATGCCCTGATGCCTGTCAGTCTGTACAGGGTGGGACGTTATGGTTAGAAACCCTAACACCCCGGACTTTTGTTGGAATAGGCACTACAAATTTTCAACATGGCCATTTTGTGACCCCACCTCATGAAACCATTTGAGACCTCTGATCATGAACAGTGGCACTGTGATTTTGTTAAAGGAAATTTCCGATATAAGGTATTGGGCTTCATAGCCCAGTACCTTATATAGTCCTGAGCTGACTGGTAGCAAAATTTTAATTTTAAAGTTATTACTTTTTGTTTTGGTAGGGATCATAACTGGTGCCAAAGCCTCGGCCAGCTGATCCCGTCCAGCTTCTAGGTGCTGGAGCTCCACCCAACTCCACCCCCGCACTCTCAGAAACTGTAATGTGTGGCAAGAAAATTAAAGCAGTCGCTTAACTAGTAGGGACCCTACTAGTTAAGCAACTGCTTTAATTTTCCCCTAAGACTGTTAAAAAATGGCTAAAAACTTGCTTTAAAAATAGCCCCCATAGACTTGTATGGGGCTCCCCCCTGTGTTCTACCTGCCACATGTCACAATTTCTGAGAGCGCAGGAGGCGGAGTTGGGCAGAGCGCCAGCACTAGGAAGCTGGAAGGGATCTGTGGGCTGAGACTTTGGCACCAATTATGATCTCTTCCAAAACAAAAGGCAATAACTTTAAAATTAAAATTTTTGCTCCTGTCTGCTCATGCAGCTATAAGGTATTGGGCTATGAAGCGCAATACCTTATAGCGCTAAGTTGGAACATCACTTTAATCTGTTCCAACCATGCCATTCTGTGCCAGATGTGCAAAAACACAGTTTGGGCAGAATGTGAAAAATGACACCTGTACCATTCATAGGGAGGTGTGAATAGATGGCAATGTTGAAAATCTGAGAGAAAATATAAAAAATTATCGAACTTACGAGTGTGCGTGGAAACTGCGCAATGCACGCTCATAACACATTCATTTTGTGGAATTCTTTCGCCAAATTTTCAACATAGGCATTTTATGACCTCTGCTCATGAACAGTGTCATTATGATTTTCTTAATCTGTCTTGAAAACTTTGATTTCCCACAGCGAGTGTGCCATTGTTCTCCAGATGTACAAAAACACATTTTGGGCAGGATGTGAAAAATGACAGCTGTACTGTTCATAAGGAGGTGTGAAAAAATGACAAACTTGAAAAACTGGAGTGAAAAGATTACAAATTCTCGAAGTTAGGAGTGTGCGTAGAAACTGTGCAACGCACGCTCATAATACAGTCATTTTTTGGAATTTTTTCACCAATCTTGCCATATAGGCTTTTTGGGAGCCCACCTCATGAACAGCAGCACTGTTGTTTCATTACTCAGTCCCGAAAGGTGATTCTGCGCAGCGACCGCGAAATCACCTTTTGGGACTGAACAACCACATGACAGAGACTGAATTCATGAGGTGGGGTCCCAAGAATCCCATGTTGAAAACTTGGTGGCAAAATTCACAAAAATGGGTGAGATATCCTCCTAAGTTGAAAAAAAAAACATTTATGACATTATACAGCTTCCTGGCATTTCTTTAGTTTGCAATCGGCTTTGGAGAGTACAGATGTATTCCTGCTCAACCAAAGATCATCGCACCGGGCTCCGGAGGTAAGTATGGGTAAGGGGGTGGGGAGGTGGGTGTGCAGAGGGGTGGTGCTGGGGAAGGGGGGCACCGGAGACAATGAGGGACAGTTTTCTGTTTCCACGGGAAAAAACAGACATTGGGACTTTTTCCTTTTACAGGAACAATTGGCACATTGGGGTGGGCTCTCAGCATGCCACCTGGGTGTTTTTTTGGGGGTCTGGAGCCGACGGGGAATGGGCACCCCATCAGCACATAAAAATGTGTCTGTGTTTGGGGGGACACATGAGCTGAGGGAGATGGGGAACCCCCCTTGGCACACTACTAACTGGGGGACATTATGCCAATGAGGATTGGGCTCCCCCATTGGCAAATAAACTGGGAAGGGGGCATGCCAACAGGGGGATTGGGCACCCCCAATATTAGCTTTCATGGTGACTGTGTGAGGTGGACAGTGACAGGTGCCGCCATGTTAATTGAAATGTTACACCACACAAGGCACTGTCCTGCAATGACAGGTCACTCCCTCATTGCAGCAGCCAAATCATTTCAAGTTGGTGGCACACCTGCAGAACTTGTGTCAGTAGGAGCGTGCATCGCATTGGGTACACAAGGCCAAGCCCACAAATGCAGTGGTGGCATTTGCCACCACAGTGCAGCACCTCTACAACCCGCTTCTCTCCTAAGCTGCCATATAATGTTTCTTGCGCATGAATGCAAGCAAACATAAAAAGGGCAAATAGATTAAATGAGTACTTTCAGTTCTGTGTTCACAACAGAAAATACTGGGCCACTTCCTGACAACAAAATGCCATTCCAAGGTAGTGATAGTAATAGGTTAGAGATAGTCTGTATAACTCGGGAAAGAGTTCTGACAGGTCAGCAAGACCTTAATGTGACCATGTCCCCAGGATGCGATGGGTTGTACCCAAGGGTACTGAAGGAGATGAGTCAGTCACTGTCAGTCCCCTTGACAGATTTATTTAATGAACTGTTGAATATGTGTGAGGTGTGTGAGGACTGAAGGGTGGCAAATGTGGTCCCCCTGCACAAGAGAAGGACAAAGGAAAACTTGGGTAACTACAGACCAATAAGTGTGGTGTTGAATGTTTGCAGGCTGCTGGACTCAATCACAAAGGAACAGATAGTATGCTTCCTGGAAGAAAATAGCCTTATGAACAAAAATCAGCATGGTTTTATGATGGGAAAGCTGTATCAACCACACTTTATTGGCATCTTCAGCCTGGTGACACAGATGATGGATAGGGGCCAGGCCATCAAAATTCTATACCTAGACCTCTATAATTTGAGTTGGTGTATCATAGGAAGGTTATCCAGAGGAATGTAGAAATAGGACAAGGAAGAGGACTGAGTGGTTTGGCAACTGGTTATCAGACATAAACCAAAGATTGGCCCTGAATGATAATTTTTTTATTTTTAATTCAATACACTTTATTAAATTTTCAGCAAAAAAATAACAACAACAGACAAACATATAATGTCAAACACAGAACATACAGGCAAAGTCCAACAATACAAAGTCCCTGGACTCAGCTACCCCTCCCCAACCCCCTGCCCATCTCCACCCAGAGCACCCCTTAAAAATCTACATATCTAAGATGACCATGCTCATCTAGAGAGGGGTATAAGAGCATTTACTTGCCCCAGAGGGGCCACCTGCCCTGGCCTGTAAGGCTCTAGAGCTAAAGAGTCACCACCCAAGACAGGAAGACAGGTAGAGCCATCATGTGGCAGAAGGAGTCTGACGTTGGTTTGAAACTAAAAGAAGAGTGTGAAGGGCTTCCAATCTTCGATAATGGGAGCCACTCATCTGTAGATTCTTGGCAATGTGCTTTTTGACTGCCAGGATCTGTAGCAGCTCATTATACCATTCCTGGTATGAAGGAGGTGATTCCTCAAGCCAGTGTCATAGGACAACAATTTTCACAGAGATCACTATGAGGGCCATTTTGGCTTTGCGGTGTATAACAGGGAGGGCAGAGAAGTGACCCAATAGTCAAATTTCAGGGGTAAAAGTCTGCTCTTACCCCAGTAATTGGTCCATGGCTGCCTTAATTGCAATCCACAGGGGCTGGATCTTAGCACAAGCCCATATCATGTGGTACAAGTCCCCTTCAGGCAAATTACAACGGGAACAATTAGACATAGGAGACTTGCCTGTGCAGTACAGTTTAAGTGGTGTGAAATACAGATCATGAATTATTCTAAATTGGGTCAATCTGTGTCTGTCACATTGAAGATAACGCTATAGATTGTGTCACATGGAATGCCATTGCTGGGGTGTATAATGCGGGGGTAATTTATTTTGCCAATAGAATCCAATCCAGTCAGCAAGCCGGGATCAATTGTTTGCAAATAGGAGTATATACCAATGATACATTTTCTGATGTCAGGAAAATCACAAGTGGCATGCCCCAGGGTTCAGTCCTGGAAGTAATACTCTGCAATGTGTATATTAGTAACATTGGGGTTAGGATGCAGGGTAAAGTAAGACTGTTTGTAGATATTGCACATAACTATTCAGGAGGCTAAACAATGATGAGAGGATCAACAGCATGAATAGGGATGCAGAAAAGATGGAGCAGTACTTCACATTATGGCAGTTAAAATTCAGCACCAAAATATGTAAAGTGAAGGACATTGGCAGCAACAAATTGTAGACAGAATATAGCATCAAAAGAGGCAAGGAACCTATGGGTTACATAATATACAAGAGTTTGAAATCTGGTTTGCAATGAGGGACAGCATATGGGAAAACAAACAGGATGATGGGATGTATTGGGGGTTGGGCCCAGTTACGGCCACCAGGGGTTGTGGCAATGTGCTGCCCGGCCACCCCCCGACATGTAGCACTCCCCATCCCCCAATATTTCTGAAATACCCCACAGGGCTTGCTCATGCCCCCAACCCCCAATAAATGTGTTGGAATTATACTTCCAGAGGTACCAGGGCTCTAAAATTTTGGATCAAGAACCATCTGTGGCTGTTTCAAATCAGTGCAGAATGCATGCCAATGGGTCAGATGGAAGGCACACTGCATGAAACACTACTCCTTAGTTTTGTGTAGCCCATGTTTTCTTTGTAAAAATAAGCACACAGTGTATAGCCTTGTGTTACATGGCTTTTAATGCATTTTCTAAACACTGTGAGACTGATTCTAGAAGCACCCTAATGCATGTCACAAGTTGCAACATGCGAGAGATGCAGTTGCACCAAGGACCCTGTGCCCGATTCTGTAAGGAGCAGGGCCCTCGCGGCTAAATCCAGTGACTAACGACAATCCCACAGGTACGCCAAATGAAGGTTGTACCTGAAGGATTTGTCAGAAGCGGCAATCCTGGATGGAAGGGTGTAAGTGCCCCCCATGTCCCGATCCCCAAATAATAATATAGAAGCACTGCATGGCTAATCCTCCCTACGATCCCCAATAGTAAAAAAGCCGAAGGAGCTAGCTTATACCCGACTCTCCAAAATTATAGCACAAACATGCAGATCCCTTTATCCCCTTGTAGTCTAGTGGCCCCCACTCACCCCACCCGGCAGTGCCTGACCACCCCTCTTCCCACAACCTGTTTCAAGCTGGAGACTGGTAAAAACCACCTCTCACCATCATGGCCAGCCGCTGACTGAACTCTTCAATGAGTGTGTACTGTACATAGTGCATGCTCAGTGAATGTTTCATTAAATGAGTGTGTACTATGAACAGTATACACTCACTGAAGAGCTCACTTGGCAGCTGGCCATGGTGGTGAGAGGTGTGCTGTGCCAGTAGCCATCTTGAAATGGGTCGGGGGAGCAGGGTGGTTGGGCACTGCTGTGTGTGGTGAGTGGGGGGGGGCTACTAGATTACCAGGGGATAAAGGGATCTGTGTGCTTGTGCTATAATTTTGGGGATCAGGAATGGGGGGCATGAAGCTAGCCCCATGGGGCTTTTACATATTATTGGGGATCGGAGGGGGCATGAGCAAACCCTGCAGGGCTTTTACTTATTATTGGGGATTTAGGATGAGCAAGCCCTGCTGGGCTTTTTATTTTATTGGGGATCGGGGACATGGCAAGTCTTGCGGGCTTTTTATTTTATTGGGGATCGGGGGACATGACCAAGCCTTGTGGGGCTTTTTAATATTTTATTGGGGTTTGGGGCATGAGCAAGCCCTGTGGGGTATTTCAGAAATATTGGGGGATGGGGGGGTGCTACATGTACTGGGGGATGGCCGGGCAG
Organism: Neoceratodus forsteri; assembly: GCA_016271365.2. Classification (NCBI taxonomy): domain Eukaryota; kingdom Metazoa; phylum Chordata; order Ceratodontiformes; family Ceratodontidae; genus Neoceratodus; species Neoceratodus forsteri. Next base: position 678,692,549 of record CM028132.1, read on the forward strand.
CACATTGCCACAACCCCTGGTGGCCATAAACTTCGGTACAGTACAACATTTACATTATGAAGGCTGATTGTTTTCCCTCTGGCCACCTATTTGGCCTGTTCACCCTAACTTTTATCTGTTGCTCCATCCTTATGCAAATTCCTAGACCAGACTATAACTGGTGTCACAGTACTCTCCCCCTCTCACCTTAATGTTGTCGGCAGTATTATGTCTGGAACAGCACCTTTCACTAACCAGTTCCTTCCACTGCAGCCTGCATAATTTGTGCAGCACTCCTTTTCCCTCACTGTCCATGTGCTTCTTTTTGCATCTCTGGGGGACCTTAGATATCAGCCTACTGAATCCTTGACCCCCTCCCCCCGCACACACAGGAAGGGGCAGGCTATGTGTTTGAAATCACTTTTAAATGCTGTTAAGAAGATCTTACTGATCCTCTTGATCCGCTCTGGTGACATTGAGCTTAACCCTGGTCCCCCTCCTCTATTTCTGCCCCATCTGAAGTGGCTAATCTAAAGGGGTTAAAAATTCTCCATGCTAATGTCTGTAGTCTCATAAGAAAACTGGACCTTATACAAACCTGGCTGAACCTCGCCGCCCCAGATGTACTAGTTATCTGTGAGACCTGGCTTAAACCCTCCACCCTGGATTCTGAAATAAATTTACCTTCTTATAAAGTATACAAAATGGACAGGCAGGCTAGAGGGGGTGGAGTTGCCATTTATATACATGATAAGTACAGTGCAACTATTATAAATTCCACCTTTGTGCCCGAAGAATATGATAGTCTTGCCATCAAGTTACAGCTGTCCCCCTCCCAATCACTTCAAGTCTCGGCATGCTACAGGCACCCTTCAGCTGGTCTACAAATCCTACAGCATCTGAGCACCCTGCTCGACTCTGCATCCTCAGAGGTCATAGTACTGGGCGATCTAAACCTTGATTGGTTTTCTACCTGTTCCAAACCACTTAAGGACCTATGTGATGCCTTTGGACTGCACCATCTCAGTATGGAACCCACTCAACCAAACTTTAAAACCCCAGCCAACAGCTCCCTACTCGATATTATACTAGTTAACAAACCCCATCTGTTCTCCCATGTGGGTGAATTCTTTAGTGATCTCAGTGACCACTGCATCATCGCATGTGTGAGGTCTTAGCCAAAAACGACCTGCTCCTCCAGATATATCCTGAAAAGGTGTAGTTGGAACTTTGACATTTCTGCCTTTCTTACTGACCTGCAACACGCAAATTGGCATGCATTCTGTCTTGCCAAATCCTTTATTGAAGCTTATGATATATTTCACAAGATCCCTGTGGACACAATCAACTGGCATGCCCCGTTTGTGAAAATCCAAACCAAATAAATCTCCTGCCCATCGTTTACTACCAGTCTTAAGACCGATCTTTTAAATAGGGATGCCATTTGGAAAAAGGCACGGAAGTCTACGCTCCCAGCCGACTAGTCCGCCTTCAGAGCTGTCAGAAATCAATATACTAAGCTTGTAAGGGCCGCTAAGTCCAGTTGCTATAATACCAAACTAAGCACATCTACTCATTGCTCATCTGCTTTTTGGAAGACCTTCAAGGAGGTTGAGGGTCATAGGGCATCCAACACATGCCCCTCCAAAATTACCATCAATAGTGCAACGTTCACAGATAAACGTGATATACTAAATGCGTTAAACAACCACTTTGCCACAGCTGGCCTGGCTTTTGACTCCTCCCCTGCTAATGCACTGAGAGACCAGTTCTATGGACAGGACAAAACTTCCTTTCTCCCCGCAACAGCTGTATCTTCCTTCTCCTTCACCCCTATATCACTAAAGCAGGTAGAAGACTTACTAATCAAACTAGACATTGGAAAAAGTGCTGGTGCAGATCTCATCGACCCGTACTTTCTAAAAATTAGCTCCCATATCCTAGCTGTCCCCATAACTCATATCTTCAACTTGTCCCTCACACAGAACACACTCCCTGACAGCTGGAAAACTGTCCATGTTGTTCTTTTGTTCAAACTGGGGAAACCTGCTGACCTCAGTAACTACAGACCTATTTCTCTGCTTCCCATCCTATCTAAAATGCTGGAAAAGATAGTTAGCCAACAGATTAGAGATCATCTTGACTTGCATAATCTAATCTCCCCAATACAATCAGGTTTCAGACCTCAACATAGCACATTCTCTGTACTTGCAAAAGTTACTAATGACTGGTTGAATGCTTTGGACAATAAACACCATGTAGGTACCTTATTTTTGGATCTAAGCAAGGCATTCGACACAGCAAACCATGCTCTCCTCCTGGATATACTCCATAACATTGGCCTTGATTGTACTTCTCTCAAATGGTTCAACAGCTATCTTATTGGATGCTCCCAACAGGTCAAAGTGGAAGGAGATCTTTCCCCCATGAAAACCCTCCTTAGAGGTGTACCTCAAGGCTCTATTCTGGGCCCCTTCCTTTTTGCTATATATATCAATAACATACATTCTGACATCCACTTAACTGATATCCATCTATTCACCGACAACACTGTCCTATACATCTCCGGACCTACCCCATTCAAAATATGTTCTGACCTTCAACTTGAGTTCAACCACCTTCAGAACAACCTCTTACAACTAAAACTACTGCTCAATGCAAAATAAATGAAGGCTATGCTCTTCTGTCCATTTTCTAAGTATTTCTCTTCTATGGTAATGGGTGTGCAAACCCCAATTACCACTCTTCTTAATGAACCCCTTGAATTTGTTTCTAAATTCAAATACCTGGGGATGTGGATTGACCACAAATTGTCCTTTCTAGACCACATTGAAGAACTTTCCAAAAAGCTCAAACAGAGGCTTGGCATAGTCTTCTGCATTAAGCACTTGCTAATGCTGGGAGCAAGAACTAGAACTGTACAATCCACCTTCCTCCCACTATTTTACCATGGGGGTATTCTTTATGGTCAAGGATCCAGCACAGCTCTAAAGAAGCTTTATATCCTGTACCATAGGGCCCTAAGATTCATATCTGGAGCTCCCTATACTACTCACCACTGTTCTTTATATGCCCTTGTCGGCTGGACCTCCCTCAGCGTAAGACGATATAGAAATGCAGCAACCTGGACATACCGTGCTCTCACTAAGAACATGCCCCATTACATTTTGGACTGCCTTCCCATTTGCTATCCTGATTTCTATTTGTTAAGAAGCTCCTCCTATGTTAATCTTGCTATTCCCACAGTAAAAATGCGGTTTCGCAAGTCCTCCATAGGCTACTCCTTCCCTATCCTGTGGAACAAGCTACAAAAAGCCCTACAAATCTCTGCTCCACTTCCTCTGGCTACCTTCAAAACCTTATTGGCCAGGCTTACAACTGAAATTTGTAACTGTGCCTCCTAACACCCATTGCTTTCACCCTTCACTCTCCCTTGTCCTATACTTCCATTCCTCCCTGATTATACATGCATTTCCTACTTCTACCTCTTGCCCTAGGCATTTTCTGCTACGACTTATTATTGTCTCACTCCAGAGGTGGCAGTGCTGCCCTGCGGTATTCTTCCCTTCTGACTGTCTGTTCTCTACTTTCTCCTGCTCCAGGCCTTTTCTATTATGATTTATTATTCTTTCACTCCAAAGAGATGGCCTTGCTACCCTATGGACTTTTGCCCTCCTGCTGTCTATTTTTCAACTCCCTGTTGTCACCTGAGTCTACACTATCTATAATTGACTGGCACTCCGAGTTAAATGAAGCGCTGTTCAATATTGTTGAACTAATCAGTATATATTGTAACCAATATGTATATATTGTCAAATGTTATGCTATGTGTCTGGAAATATCTATATTATGCTATGTGTACCCTACTGGATTAATGTTATACTCTATACTCTGTAATGTTTCCCGGGTCCATTTTGCAAATGAGTTCATCTCAATGATGTTTCACCTGGCTAAATAAAAATTGATTTATTGACTGATTGATTGAAAGTACACTTACACCAGCTAATAACTGGTGTAACTGTTCTTTGGCGGATGTCATCTGGGGGTTGTTCCTGAATAGCAAAATCAGGGACTTTGCAGCTGCGCTTCCAGAACAGGGTGCAACTGCTGCTGTAAACTCCTTAGCACCATGTCACAGGGGGTTTATGATGTAACTGGTGGCATAAGTCCACATTGGTGCAAGCAGCCTATGACATCTCGCAGGCTGCTTTGCAGAATACCAAATGTTGCAGCTCCTGGCGTAAATTGTTTCTTGCACCCTTTTTCTGAGTGCAAGTCAATTCACACCAGGCATTACCCTTTGAGATTAGGCCCTATATATTTAAGCATGGCAAAACTGGGAAAGGCACACAGAGCCAAAACTCATTTCTAGGTGTGATCTGGGAGAGGGAAACAACGGGGTTCCAAGCCAAAAAGAAAAAAAGCAACAATGCACACTTATTCATTTACATATTCTCTTATTTATTTATTTGATGGTAGAGAGCTAGTTGAGAACACTGCAGTCTAACAAGGTGTAATGAATATAAAACAATAACAACTGTAGAAGCAAATACCAGTGCAAAGAAATACACTACAATAAGGTGCATGAAATTAAATAAATTTGCAAATGTACAAAAGCAATACACATATGGAGAAGGAACAGTACTGTAAATTGGTGAGGGTGGATGGAGGGACAACTACACAGTGCAAATGTGGGGCTGGAGACAGCCATGTCTGGAGGGTGGTGGCCAGCAGCTTTTGACATGACAAATTATATCAACATAAAACAAAGAAAATACAGTTGCAAACCGATTAATGTATTATACAGCAGAACATACCTATAACATTTAAATAATACAGCTAAGTGAAACAGTGCAGCAGCAAAACTGTCATTTCAGAATTTCTCTCTCTACAGCTCTCATCATACTTAAGCAATAAGGCATGACAGCGCATTGGTTGCACTATGTTTAACCCATGGTCAGGGTCATTGTAAGACACATTGCAGAGGAAAATGGGCTCAGAGGCGACTTTTAAAAACAAAAACTCTAAAAGTTTTCAAACCCACAAAAATGATAATAAAATGTTGCTAAATAATGCAAAATAGTCCCTCCACAGATGTTTTTCACCTGTCAGTCACCTTTCTTTCTTCATATTTAGTACGGTGTGTGATTGTTCACCATGGAATAGAATAATTCAAAGCTCTGCATTATTTCAGTAGTAGAATGCTCCCTTCTGCCCCACCCCCACAGACACAGAATGGTGACATGAAATACATGAATTAAAAATTCCTCAGTGTTTCACTGGCATACACACACAGACAGACACACACACACAAAGTCCTCAGGTGGAACCACAACCTTAATTTTGTCAGTTGGCTGGTAAGGAGCAGGGAGTTCTCTATCAAACTGGTGGGGATAAGAGGAAGATTATTCATGGTCATCAAAGAAACATAGAGGATAATGTATGGTTGGCTATCCATAACAAGCATGGGTAGCCATTAGGAGCCAGTGACAACCGTTTAAACCTCTAGAGGTTTTGGTCGCCATGGCAACCTTACGATGGCTACTCCCACTTGTTATGGATAGCCAACCATACATTGTCTTTTATAATGTATGGTATGCTATCCAGCAGAGATCTAGTCATATTAGTGCTATGTTATATTACTTGCTCCTTACTTTGTCCTTGTTTTTCTTTGTGACACTGTCCTTCGGTCTGTCTCTCACTGTCACGGCCGCGTCTGAAGCAGGGGAAGTTCACGTATCGCGCTTGCACGACCCGTTCTAAGATGTTATGCTGCTCTAGCTACATAGCTAGTGCAGCATAACAAACTAATTGACATAGCTAGTGCAGTATAACAAGTTTTTGAAGGGGTATATTTCCATCCCTAACAACATTCCATCATACACTGTACCGTAGTAGTGCTGAATTAGTCAACGGCTTTTTAAGGATTTTTGAAAATCCCTATTGATAATCGTGAAAGTTTTTGCTAGGGATTTTTTTGGTTTTTTTGGCAGTGTGTTCACTGCTACCAGAAAAGGGTGCTTCCATCTGATAGTCTAGTTGAAAATCCATGGTAATAGGAGATTGCCTCTTTCTGTAGGTATAACAAAAAGAATTTTAGAGGATTTTTCCCTACATTTTTTGAAGGATAAATGAGGAGTTTCACAAAATTGCTTGACAAATTTGGCACTACTACTGTACCAGCATAAATAACAAGCATCAGTGATAAACACAGTTTGTCTTATCTTGTCTGTCTGTGGTTGCCTTAAAACTGCCCCACCATACCTCCTATAATCATGGTGACACTTCTGTATATTAGTACAATCATTCCATAATGAGAGACAGTTTCTGAAAGGAAACTGGTGGGGCAGGGGAGAAAATGGGAATATTCAACAAACATTACACAGCAACACTTGTAGCCAATCAGCATCAATAATTCTCCCTACCCATTTTCTTAAACAAGTACATTACCCTGTCATCTTGGAAAAAAGATCATCCCTCATCTTAGAACTCTTGGTGGGGGGGGTCTGATTTTCAAAGGGCCTGGCATGGCCCTTTGACTAAATCCCAGTGTGCAAATTACTGATGCAGAGAAAAACCTCACACAACTGAAAATGTTATTTTCAGCATTTTATTTGTGTGTTAGTGGGGTTGACTCTTTTTGCCCAGGTATAGTATGCAAAAAAAGTTAAATGTTATTTTTAGCATTTTTGACAGCCATTTAAAATAAATCTGTGCAAGCTCCTCTAAACTATGGAAAGGTTGCAAAAAAAACAGTCTTTTTGAACACTGTGTGCATTCCAAATTGCAGCGCTGCAATGGTACCCACCCTTATGCAACTTTGTTTGAGCACATGCACACAGTTATTCAGTTTTTGAAAATCTGGCCCAAGGTTCATTAATGTGCTGTACCTGTATCTTCAATGTACCTGGTTTGAGTAGCTCTAAGCATCCTTTCACTTCCAAAGAACACTAAATGCATCACAAAAAAGTTCTAAAAAATAGTAACCAACCTTCACAGGTCCATCAAAAGTAAAGTAACAGAACAGTAGGAGAGTAGTTTTAATATCAAAATAAATTCTTTTGCATTTCTACTACTGACATTCCATGACCCACCTGCAAGCTTCCCCATAGTCTCTGGTGCCCACAGGCAGGCAACTAGAGTACATTTACTAGATCAGCAAATGTTTGCCTCTTTCCATGGGACAAGCAGGTATACTGTCTTTCTCCAAAAAAGATGTCCATCTAACACAACAGCAACAGTTCAGGTTTTCTATCTTCAAAGTTGAAAAATAGTGGCGGTTTTCATGGCAATCATCTAACAGTGCTGTTCTCTCTTTGAGAGCTAATCTCTAACCCATCCAGCTCAAGGAGCCATAATTCTCTGCCCCTCCTCCTAAGAGTCAACTGAAACAGGACCAAGGAGCATGATGTCATATTCCAGTCTGATAGTACTGAAAATATGTCCTCTTAATTAACTGCACCTTTTTCCTTTAAAATAATGAATCCCCAGTCTATTCTGAGATGGAAAAGTGTCTGTGTTATCTCCGGTATTGGTGTCAGTGCTAGAGAATGTTACTGATGCATTTAACTGTTTTAAGGACCTTAACCCATTAATGTCTTGCTTCCCACTGCAGTAATAGCCTTGCATAGATTCATTTCTCAAAAGTTGCTCTTTTTAGGTCTGAGGGGTTAGCCTGCAAGTTCTTAGTGAAGGAAAAGGTAATGGGGTCAAACTCCCGGCCCCAGTGAACAGATTTATTTTTGATAGCTACCGAGGCTCCATGATTAATTACTGGGGATTGACACTGGTAGACCCTGGCCTAATTCCAACAGTGGGTTTGGGGATTTATTACTCAAATCCAAGAAGTGATATTGCCACTGTAAAAGGCATTGGTTGGGCTACACCTTTAGTACTGCATGAGGAAATTGGATTTACACACTGAATATTTTGTCTGTGTGTAGGCTCAATTCATAGGCAATCAGTTGGTATGGGATGTCATTCCCTGTTAGCTGGGACATATTATAACAGTGGGCCTAATTCACTAATAGGTGCAGAGCTGGTGCGTAAAGGCACGCTCAGCTCCACACCTCCAGGAGATCTGTGCGTGGACCACATTCATGAAGCAGTGGTCCCCACCTGGCTCCCTTCTGCATCCCTGCCCCCCCAACATGGAGGTTCACAGGGGAGGGGTTGTGGACCTGGGTTGGCACCCAATCAGCTGCCCTACCTGGGTCCACAGTGAATCACTTGTGCCAGTATGGTGCCATGCCGCAGGGAGCGCGCAGAGGGCTGGTCATGCTGTCAGGGAGAATTGGCTGGCCCCCCCACCCCCAGCTCAACCACCATCCCCTGACACCAGTGGCAACCTCCTGTGTGGGTCCAATGACCCCCAGTCTGCACCAGCTTGTCCAGCTGTGGCATCTGGAGGGGGTGCGTATCTGTTATGGCTACCCTTCAGAAGCTTAGCCACCAGAACCCCAGTATGGCACTCTGCACTTTTGTGAATGGTGTGGAGTGCCAGCATGCACCCCCCCCCACCAAGACCCCAGCCTGCCCACGTGTGGAGTGCCACGCTCAGCCAGGGATCTGGTGCATGGGGGGTGTACCATTTTTGTGTGTGCCACTGAGGGGGTGCAGTGGGCATGAATGGGTATGGTGTGGCTACACACTTGAGTTACAAGGTGCATATCCACCCCAGCCTGTTCATGAATAAGGCCCAATATGAGAGAAATCTTCAGATTTGCCCTCTCGAAGCTCCCTTAATCAACCTTTCTGTACCAGTTTGTATACAAAACACTGCTTAGAAACTGGAAAAATGACAGATAACCATTAGGCAACAACCTACTGTATAATAACCTCTATGCTACAGGGACTATATATGATACAGGGCAGAGGATTACAGGACAGAGTCTATCTTAGAGAACATACAGCACAGAAAACTGGGAGGGCCTGACTGCCTATGAATGGGCTAGTATGGGCCCTAATAAGCACTCCCTAAACTGGACAGCTCACTGCTGTATGACTGAGCTCAACATTCACCTGGCATATGAAGCACAGGCAGAGCAGAAAACATCAAATTCACAATGCTTGGTAAACATACAGCTAGGGGCCCATGTAGTAGCATTACAAACATCCTCCTGAAATGCCAAGGCATGCTTGGCCTAAGAAGCAGGTATAGCCCTTGTAGAATGAGCTCTGATCCCAGAAGAGACATAGCAGTCCCAGGTACTATCAGACTACGGCACCAAGCCATTTGGCTAAAGTACTCTTGGCCATGGTGGATCCTTTCTTACTCGGGCCACGAAGAACAAAGAAACTGCCAGAATATTGGAATGGCTTAATACCCTCCAGAAACTAGGGGCTCTCCTATAATCCAGGGAATTAAGTCACTGCTAATTACCATTCTTCAGACTTGGGCGAAAGGTATACAAAGCTATCTCCTGTTGCCCGAGGAAGGTGGAGGTCACCTTATGGAGGAAGGAGAGCACCAGTCTGAGGACCATGTTGCCCTCATGAAACACAAAATACAGCTCCATATGCGATGTGCCTGTATCTGACTAATTATACAAGCTGAGTAAATGGCCACAAGGGAGAAAACCTTCAGAGATAAGACCCACTGGGAGGCCTTATGGAGACTCTTGAAGGGTGGTCTATCATACTTACGAGAACCACAGTTAGCTTCTGTGGAGAAGAGACCTGCAGGATGCTGTGGCAGTATTTGTTACATGCATTAAGGAAGATGAACATCATCCAAATGGGATTGGCAGCCAAGGATTGAATACCCAGAGGAGAGCACCAGGAGTGGAACATATTCCAGACTCTGCTGTAGGTCCAATTCCTAGGTCCTTTCCAGGAGTGCATCAAAAGTTGGATAACCCTTTCTGAGTATCATGCTCTCATAAATCTTCTGCACTCAGGATCCCTGCTGAGAACTGAAACATCTGAGGCTCTGGAGGCAGAACAGGTCCCTGATGGAGAAGGTCCGGCATAATAGGAAGCAGGATTGGAATCCACAGTTACATGTGCATGACCTTGAGTATCACTCTATTAAAGACCATCAATGAACAATGTTGATGGTTCCCTTTGCAGTTTGCATAGGACCTTTTGAATAACTGACCATGGAAGAAAAACATAAAGGTAGGCTTCTTGCTCTGATCAGAAGGGTCTGTTGATCTCCAGTGATTAGCTGTCACTGTATCTGGTGAAACATCTTGGAGTCTTTGTGTTGGGCCTATTGACCATGGGAGACTGAAGCAGCATTCCTCAATGCTTGCAAATAAAGTTGGAAGCTTTTTGGTTAAGATCCCATTCCTCTGGATGGAATTTCTGCTGATTTGACTAGTCAACTGCTGAGGGTACCTACCAGCAGAATTGCTGACACGAAGAGTGGGTTTATTTCTATAAAGCAAAGTATCCTGCATACTTCTGGCATCACTGCTGTGCTTTTTGTGCCACCTTTGTATCTGTTGCATGCTACGGTCACCGCCTTGTCCAACCATACTAAGACATGCTGGTTCCAGTCTTCCCCTGAATGTGAGCAGCACCCTGAACACTGCTCTTGTCCCAAGAACATTTATGGAGAGTTCTCATTCTACTAGACTTCATATCCCTTGAGCCAAATTCATGCCTGGCCTCATACCCCAACATGACAGGCTGGCATCCATCATAAGTGTGAGGGTAGTACGACAAAGTAGCGAAGTCTTTTGAGCACATTAATATGGGTGACTCCAATAGGGTGACTGTGTATTCTGCGAGCGTGTCATTATAGCGACTGCTAATTGGAGCGACCACGTATGCAGCAATACTCCAAGTCAATGTGCGACTCTGAGTTAGAGTCTAATAGATGGGGGGGGGTTTGGGGGGGTGCAGCAAAACCATAGAACAATGTAGCAGTCCTTCCTTGATTGCTTGATTGCTGACAGCTGCTTGAAGTGGTTAAAGGCAGCAGTGTTGCATGGTGGGGCAGATCCAATCTTCAGAATGTCAGTGGAATTCTTGTGGAGCCAGCATAGGATGCCTGTGATACTGTACAATGGATTCATTTACTGGAAAAACAAGGAGGTGGGTCACAAGATCTATTGGCGTTGCGGTGATTACCATCATTATCAATGCCCGGCAAGAGTGCACATGGTAGCAGACCATGTCATTGCTGTTACATGTGCCTAATGCTGCTGAGTTGGGAGCCTGATGAGTAATGGATACCTTGAGAGACCGTGCTTGGAGAACTTCAGATAGCATGTATTAGGTGGTACTAGACAGCACCGCAGGTGCTCCAGATGCTGTGGCTGGTGCGCTGCCAGACGTTCAGGTGATGGGGCAGACGGTACAAAGGATCTGCCAATCCGAGTGGGTTTCACCTGTGAACCCAGGTACATTGTCTGATTTGGTTATTTTGGGGGAGTATACCTGTACCTTGTTAGGGGAGAGGTTCCTTCTGTATGATGGCAGGGTCGGCACTGAAAGAATTGTAATTTACAGTGCTGCCAGAAGTCTGACTTTTCTATCAATGTGTGAGGAATGGTTTATGGATGGGATGTTTAGAGCATGTCCTAGTCTGTTCACAGAGCCTTATACCATACACGGATTATGTCCAGGTTCTGTTATACCTGCTGTGTATGTACTCATGAATTCCCAAAAGTCGAGCAGCTATGACAGGGTGTTAAAGCGACTCAAGGGGTGCGATGTCACTCTAAATTCTGTTTCCGTGATGATAGACTTTGAAAAAGCAGCCTGGAGGTCTGTGTCTATTGCTTTTCCTTCTGCCTCTGTCCACAGGTGTTTTTATCCATTTTGTACAGGCTATATGGCACCATATACAAAAATGTCCACATATCCATGCAAGATACATGCACAAAGCTGAATCTGCACTTAGTAGACACTATGCACTAAGTGGGTGGAGGTACGCAGATAGGTCACATACCCCACCCTCAGCCCTGTGCCCTGCAGACAGGTGCACCCAAACCGGCATTCACCAATGCCGGCCACCTGTCTGCAGCTCCTCCCTCCCAGTGCACAGATCTCTATAGGGTGGCTGGGGCAGAGTCGCGGACCCAGGCAGGCATCCCTGGCCCAATAATGGATGCTTCGCACTGCTATGCTTGGGTCCGGGGTAGTGCATGCCTACAGCAGGCACCTGGACCTGCACAACTAGGGGTGGTCTGGGTGTCCCCCATAGCTCTGCTACCACAACCAGTTGACTCTGAATCCATGTACTGTCTGCTGAATGGACACAGCTCACAGTTGGTACAGCCATCACAGCATGCCAGTGCAAGTCCACCACATGGCTTCATCCCAGTAGTTTACACAGTAGCCCGCCATTTGTGCAGCCGTAGGGTACCCCAAACCCCTGCACTGTATGATGCATGCACGGCTCATGCCGACTGCCATGCCCTCAAGCTGGATCCTGGTGGGACACTGCGCACTGCTTCCGGTGCCAGTGATGTGTTGGCAATGTGACATGACTCTGGGCGCTTGCCCGACCAGAAGTCCCTGCCACCCCTTACTGCCCATTTGGCTGTGGTAGCATGGGGGGGATCACATCCATGTTCCGCCGTGTCCAGCAGTGGGCTTCTGTGGGTGCACACAGTGGGTTATGGCAAGGTCTACCCTGGTGTACCTTGCACCACCCACTGCACACATGTGGCCAACACTATGCAGGTTTATGAATACCGCATAGTGCTGGCATGCCCCTGGAACACCCCCGGCATGGAGCTGTTCACGGACGGGGGGGGGATTGGGTGCAGTATGTCTGCCCGCCCCCCATCCAGCATGCCACGTGGGGGGTGCAGTGGGTGCGGAGTGGCTGTTTGCCTGAGATACACACACATATCCACTCTGGCCCATTAGTGCATAGCGCCCAATGTGCATATGCTGTTATCGTTGGCATTTGTGCCACAATGTGATGTAGTGCAATCATTTGAAGAGCTACCTGAGTGTCCTTTTTATGTGGCAAATGAAGAATTGTTACAGCCCTTAATCATTTATTATGAGAACACATGGGTTGGCTGTTCTATGAGTTGATCAGGATGTTGCGGACCCATGTTTCCAAATGCTTTTTGGAATTGTTATGATGCAGTGGTCCAGGGGCAAGCACGGACAAACAATGCTGTTAAAGGGTATCACCAGGGCTTTAATATGCATCTCGGTGCCTCTCACCCTAATATCTGGTGATTTCTTGGGTGCTTACAGGAGGAACAGAGGATGTCAGAAGTGCGGCTGGAGCAGATTGTTTCGGGGACTGATGCAGGTACAAGCTGACGCTGCTACAGGAAACTGACAGAGTGACTGGAGCAGGTAGTTGCTGAATATGCCTTTAGATCCCATTTAGAATATATCAGGGGCTTGGCATATAATTTTCAGCTACAGCTGTGATTTACAGTAGTAGATGAAATGACAAACGCTGAATTGACCCATCATGATAAATGCATGCACTGTAATTAATGCCCTGAAATTGCATTCACTGCAAAGGACTCACTGAATTGACATGGAGCCAAGTGTGAGCAATTGCACCTCCTGAATAGACATTCAGGTCAGGTTTGTATGCTATGACCACCACTTGAGAGATGAGCTCACTGATGATGAAGATCTTGGCTGACAGTGACATTGTCTTTGGATAACACAGGTGCAGAATGTGTAGCTGAAGGGTCCAAGAGAGAATCATTGTACCAAGTTGTTGCCAGATGGCATAAGACCCAGCATGAACAAGATATGCCTTGCAGTCTATATAGGCTTCAGTTTGAGACTTTAAAGCCTGAGGGAGAGATCTTCCTGTTCACTGTGCTAGACACTTTAGCTTGTGCTGGTTGCAGTGCAGTTTTATTCTCCAGCCTTAATGCGGTAGTGTTCTGGTGTCTTCAGAAGCTGTTCTATCTGGTGTTGACAGTGACTGAGCCCAGATCAGCTAGTTGACCCAGTGGGGATGAACATGTATGCACGTCTCCTTGCAGACTGGATCTGGATGGCACAACATTTTTTAAGAATGGGCATATGCTGATATGCCTCCTGGAGTCCACAGATGCCAGAGTAAAACCTTCTGTATGCACTGCTGTTAAGGAGAGTGTAGCCTCTCAACTGGAGGGAGTGGGTACTCAAATCTTGTGTTGTGATGTTGGAGTGCCAGGATGATTTTGTAATGCCTGTCATCTTGGAAACAGTGAAGAAGATAGAGTATAGACTTGAGGCCCACTGCTGTGGAGAAACCCTGTGGGTTGTTTCAATGGATCAGGGATGGCCAGTAGTGGCATGAATCACTAGGACCGTGATCAGATTGAGGTGATCGTCTGAGGAAGCCTTGGCTTGAGGATTCTGAAGCCACTCAAACTATAACAACATCTGAATACTCCTCACTTTCATGACATTTTGTTAGTAGGGCCTGCAAAGAGCAATAGACCTTTAAGCGAGTGCCATGCACCAGGAACAGAATGTTGACCTGGTTAGGAGTTGAAACCCTAATCTGCTGGTTTGCAGTGCGGTACCCTAACCATTAGTTCACTGCTGCTGACACCCATCTCAGTATGAATTGTGGTCCATACTATCTCTCTTGTCTTGGTGTATTACTGTACCTCGCTTTCCTCTGATGTCACACAATGACCCATGGAGATGAGCTTTACACCTTGTCGTGACAGATGTGGAAGCAGCTCACAGGGAGGTACTGTTGTGAACCAGATTAGATTTCTATATGGCAACTGTTATCAGTGCATTTACCCCAGACCTTGAACCCCACGATGCAGTTTCCTTGTCAAGCCTTTCTGAAGATTTTGATGTGTCTTAGATCTGGCCTTCTGCTCTGTGTGTGTCCATGCTGGTCCCTATATGGCAACAACTCCTTGAGCTTTTCTGAGCCTACAGTGAGGCAGGATAAAATTTGAGCCTCTTGAGGATTAATGAGGGCAGTAGGGGCTGGTCACTGACCACCAGAGCTAGCCCGGTGTACTTTACTGTCTAAAGCCTTAGAGCTTGACTACTTATTGCTGGTACATGTTGATGTACATTAAAGTTCCTGGGGGTCTTTGTTGGTGTTTTTTTTAAATGGTAAGCATCCATATCCACAGGGAGAAGATCTGCTCTCTTGATGAGTCTGTCAGACTTAAAGAACCTCTCATGAGTTTACTGTCAGAGGTAGAGAGCTGGAGTCAGTTTGTAAATCTTCTCAGTGTTGCCCCAGAGAAATGGGGGGGGGGGACTCTGTACTTGAGGAGTCCTGGATCTTGACTCTGAGGAGATTATCTGTTCAGATGAGTAAGAGGCAGAGCCTGATGAGCATTACGTCTCTTATGATTCAGAGGAGAATGCTTTATCACAAAATGGGCAGTAGGAGCCAGCAGAGGTGGACTGAAGCCTTGCCTGGAATCTTCTACAGTTCGGAGCCTTAGATCGTGCCTCTTTAGTGTAGGTGTCAGATGATGACATGTGCATATATAAATCTCGTAGAAATCTGATTTGGGGCCATTTCTTGAAAATGCCTTTCTTTCACCTGATTTATCAGGACCGGTTTTAGACCTAACGGCACCCCTAGCAGAAATAACTGTGGTGCCCCCTTCACTACTCCCACCACCTCTCTCCCCCATTTATCCCCACTTCACATCAAAAAACTGGTAAAAATTCTATATACAGTATGCAAGGCAAGCACAACTGTGTTTTTTTTATATGAAAACTTTTTGGCATTTCAAGCAGATCTCTGCTTATGCTCTCTACTTTAGTGTGCCCCTTCTGTTCTGGTACCCCAAACAGGGACTTGATTCACTTCTGCCTAACATTGCCTCTGTGAGTAATTAATATGATAGTTATTCACTTCAACAGATAAGAAGACTTTGGAGATCACGTGATGCTTCTTTTTTGGAGATCACATGATGCTTCTGTGAGACTAGCAGCTCTGGGGACCGGCTCCTGTTCCAACCCTCAATCTACAGTTAAAATACAATTGTTTAGACGGTTTTCAGCTTCCTGTATGAGGGATTGCAGCTCTAACAGACTTCTGACACATCCACAACAATTTGGGGAGCTATTCAACGAGTGTAGATCATCTAAATTTAATTTCTAAATCAAGGCCTGAATATTGCCATGGAGGTCCGAAATGCGCCAGGCTCTCCCAAACCATATGCCCCCACAAACCCCGGAGAAGGGGCTGAAATGACCCAAAGGCCAGGCCAGGGGCTCCGTAAAAGCTCTTGCATCTACAGTACCCCAAACAATGCCAACTCCACTATCAGAACAAAATTTCCTAGAAGAACTCCAACCATTTAAACTTGATCTGCAAGACATTATTGCAGAAATTAAGTCGCTCTGATGGGAGCTCTCCGGTACCAATCGGGCCATTTCTGATGTTACTGCCTGCACTACATCTCTTGAGACCTGAAGGGGTAAGATAGAGCCTGAAGTCGTGAACTTAAGGCAACAATTGCCCAAAATGGAATCAAAATTGGAAGATTTGGAAGACCGAAGTTGGAGGAACATTATCCTTATCTTCGGCCTTCCAGAAGAAGCCGAAGGACCTTCTCCCATTTTATTCTTCCAGAAGATGCTCATGAAAATAGCTGGACCCTCTCCAAATAATTCTACCTACATAATAGAGAGGGCCCACTGATCGCTATGACCTAAACCTGCAATCGGAAAACCCCTGAGACCAGTTATTATAAAACTCCTGAATTACCTTAATAAGCTCACATCCTCGATCAAGCCAGAAGTTTGCAGCAAGTCTTATGGAAGGGCCAGCAGCTGCGACTGGCACAAGACCTACCAGCTACAGTGAGGCAGCGTCGATCAGAGTACCATCCCTTGGTATCAAAGTTAATAGCCGCAGGGATTAAGTACAAGGTCCAATATCCATCCCGACTGGTTGTTCTTCATGGTGACACTTGGCATTCCTATGATACCACACAACTAGCTGCCCCAGCTTTACACGCACTGTTCCCCGACTTATTCCTCACTCGCTGAGGCTCCATGGAGGAATTGTCCAAGATTCATACTCTCCTCTTCAGAGGGTTTGATTGCAAGAGGGCATTAGTTTGAATTAGTCCTGAAAAGTTCCGTTGTCTGACCGCCAGATGGCGGTAGAATCTGCCACATTGAAGAAGATGGAAACAGTACTCCTCTACTTGCAATGGACTAATTCGGTGTTGACGCGATCGGATGTTTGTTTTTCATTTTTTACAAACCTACAATAAGGAAGGATGATTACCTTACATGCGGCCAGCCAATAAACCGGTACTTAGATAGCCTTACTTGATTTGATATTTTTGCCCTGTCGTCCCTTGCGGCCAGTGCTCTCCTTTCTTATTATTACTGCCAATATGAGTCTGCATAAAGACTTTTTTTTTTCTTTCGATGTTATTATTTGGAGAGGCCACAAGAGGGCAGCACAATCTTGATTTATAAGCCTGGTGTTGTGGCAGCCCTTAATATTAACACCCACATAGTTTAACATGGCTGAGTATCATAAGCTATTTTATTTTATTTTATGAAGTGAGTATATTAAGGACACAGTTGGCAAAGGAATGCCTTACAATCATTGAACTGCAGTGATTAACTTTACTTTTTTGTATTTTTCAGTTGTGATTATTGACTGTAATATTGCTGACCTTGTTATTACCTATTTCTCTTTACTATTGTGGCTCTGTAACCAGAATGTTGTAACTAGTTTTTTGTGACTCGATACTGAATTGGTAGTTGGGGCGGGAGGTAAGGGTTCCTGGTCTATCCTGCAGTCCATTCAGTGCACCACGTACTGGCGTAGGGTGGGATGGGTGTCCACAGCAGTGTCTGGGACTAAGTTCTGGAAGTTATTTGTTTCATTGTTTATTGTCCAGAGGCTGTAAAGTGTTATAGTCTCAGAATTATTCCCACCTTTCAGGGATACTGATTGTCTTGCTGTGGAACGGGAATATTGGGTGATGGGGGGATGGTGGGCAGGGGTTGGGCTAATTTAATAAGTTTGCTTCTGTGGGGGGGGCTTTCTCTTGTTTCAATTTTCTACATTTACAATATATATTTGGGTGGGGTATTGGGTTAAGGGGGATAGGCTGTTTTTGAACATGGTGTTAACTGTAAAGTGTTAGGGGGAGGGTTTTAGGTTGGTCGCCACTTAGTACTCACACAATAACCAACTGGGTAAGTGATTTTTCTGGGATTGTTTTAGTTATGCAGAGCTATTCTTGATATTTTATTTGGTTATGACAGCAACACTAAGATTTTGTTCTTGGAATATTAAAGGTGCTCAATCTCCCACTAAAAGAGCCAAGATTTTGTTACATCTCCATAAACTTAATATTGATGTGGTCTTTCTACAGGAGACTCATTTACCTACTTCACAAATTCTCAGTTTAAGAAGAACATGGGTGGGGCATGTACTGGGAGTCGGTTTGGATACCCGTAAATGTGGAGTTGCAGTGTTGGTTGCACGTTGCATACCTTTCAGGTTGCTCCAATCAGTATGTGATCCCCAGGGTAGATATATACTGCTGAGAGCCATTCTAGGCCACTCAGAACTGATAATGGGATCGGTCTATGGGCCAGTTGGGGACGACCCACAATTCTTTACCAAACTTATGACTAGTTTGGCTTCCTGGTCCACTCTCCCTATATTACTCGGTGGAGATTGGAACCTAGTTTTTTGTAATACACTAGATAGGTCAAAATCCAGACATTCTCCCCCTCCTCCTGCACAATTAGCCCTAAAGGACTTTATGAATACTATGGGCCTTGTTGATCCCTGGAGGACTCTTTTCCCTTCAACAAGAGATTAATCATTCATTCCCTGCCCCATAATACATTCTCAAGGATTGACTACTTTTTGTTGGGGATTGATCAACTAGCGAGGGTACAAAGTTGTGCCTATCTCTCTAAAGTGATCTCCGATCACCATCCAACCCTTCTGCAGTGGTCCCTGCCTGCCTCAGTTGAGCAAGACAAAGTTTGGAGGTTCAACCCTCAACTACTGAAATCCCAGAATCTGGTAGATCACCTTAAAAAGTATATAGAAAATATTTATGAATATAATGCCCCCTCTATGCAGAAACTTGATGTATTATGGGGAGCTTTGAAGTGTTCACTAAGAGAAGAAATTATTTGTTTGGCTTTCATTAGGAAAAAGAAAATATCCTCAGAATCCTCTATGTTACCACAGCAAATTAGAGCCTTAGAACAATCCCTATCTTCCCAATCTCACACTACGGAATTCAAAAAATTAGAAAGCCTTCAGTTCTGATATAACATTTTTCTTAGTGATAAAGTTGAACATCTCCATTTTAAATAAAAAGTTACCTACTTTGATCAAGGGGACAAGGCAGGGAAACTATTAGCTCTAAGGCTCAGGGTACAAGTAACAGATAGGATTGTGTCAACTATTCGAGATACGACAGGCAACCTCCACATCTCTCCCAGAGAGATTGTCTCCTGCTTTAAATTTTACTACAAATTTCTTTACTCACGTTCCCCTCTACCCTTCAATAGTACCACACTAGACCATTTTCTCCAGGACATAGATCTCCCATACCTGTTCCAACACCAAATTGTCCTTCTACAAGCTCCTCTGAAATTAGAGGATGTACATGAAGCTATTCATGCTCTCCCTTTAGATAAAGTACTGGGCCCTGATGGTTGCACATCCAATTTTTATAAAGCTTTTAAAACTCAATTGGGCACAACAGTGCTTGATACCTATAATTACATCTACAGACATGGCCTTTCGGATCTTAGCCTTACTGCGGCCACTATTGTAATGCTTCCTAAACTGGGCTAGTACCCCACAATGTTGCCAAATTACCATCCAATATCACTTATAAATGTGGACCTGAAAATTCTAGCAAAAACTCTTGCTAATAGAAAGGCCAAGGTTTGGTGTACCTTACTAAGCCCTGAACAAGTCAGTTTTGTGGCTGGACGCTTATCAGGGGACCATCTGTGTAAACTGTTCCACCTCATTTCTGCATCCAGGGACTCCCATATGCCAGTGGTTCTGGTGTCCCTGGATGCAGAAAAGGCTTTTGATCAGGTAACATGGGACTATTTGTTTAATTTACTCCCAAGATATTGTATTCCCACACAATTTATACAGTGGATAAAAATTCTTTATTTACATCCCTCAGCTCATGTATTATGTAATGGAGTCCTTTCCCCACTGTTTCCCCTACAACAGGGCATGCGACAAGGCTGTCCCTTCTCTCCTTATTTGTTTTAACTTATTTTTAGAACCACTTATTAGGAAAATTCATGCCTCCACAATGATATCTGGAATCCCAATCAATCATTCCCAATACAAATTATCAGTGTATGCTGATGATATCATTCTCCACATTACCCACCCTTCTAAATCTATACCTGCTACCCTAAGCATTATTCAAGAATTTGGGTATCTATCCAATTATAAATTGAACCTAGTCAAAACAGAGGTAATGCCCTTAAATAATCAAACTTTAAGAGCGGATATTCAACATCTTGAGCTCTCCTGGGTGAGGGATAAAATAAAATATTTGGGCATATATTTATCTCAATCTAGTTCCAAAATGAAACAATACAATTTGGATCAGTTAATTACACATATTAGGACAGATTTAAAACATTGGACGCTACTCCCTATTTCCCTTTGGGGACATATCAACACAGTTGAAATTAATGTCCTGTCCCATTTATTATACCCCCTTCAAATGCTTAACCAATTCCTCCCCAAATCCTGGTTTAATCAGGTGCATAGTATTATTTTCCAAATTTATCTGAAAAAATAAGCCTTCTTGAAGGGCAATTACTAAACTACAGAGGCCTAAAGAACAGGGAGGGTTACAAGTTCCCAACATCTACCTTTACTATCTCTCAAGTAATTTCTCAGTAGTTTCACAATGACTGAAGCCCGTGAAGACCCCCCATTGTGGCTACAAATAGAAAAATCATTTTGTAATCTAACGGGAGTAGATATTAAGAGCCTTCCTTATCTATCCCTTAATAAAGTCCCTAAGCAGTATAACTCCTCACCCATTATGGCCTCTCTTTGGATTCACATGCAGATGAATAAAACTTTTGGGTACTCGCTAGGGAAAGACTTTTCTCAACCTATCTTGAGGAACCCCAATTTTAAAATTGGGGGTAAAGTTATTACATCGTCTTTCTGGTCAGATGGGCTTGGAGAAACAGTAATAGATCTAACAGAAAATCATAATTTGCTTGCCTTTTCAGCTAGAAGTACAAAATATAATCTGCCAATTTCTTTCTGTTTTAAATATCTCCAAATCTCTCATGCATTATTACAGCAACTTGGTAGTGGCCTCTGGGTATATGATTGGCCCTGTTCTTGGCTCACTTTCCATGAGGCCTACTTCCCATCATGTTGCTTTCTACTATAAGGAGCTTCAGGTGTGACTCAGAGAGCTAGAAGGCTCCCCTTGTTATGCATGGGATAGGACTCTTCCCCCAACTTCCATGGCCCCCCGCCAATGGTCACAAATTTGGAAAAGGTTGTATAAGGATGTTAGGTGGGACCGCTATAGATTACTTCAATTATATGTATTGCATGACTTATATTACACCCCTATAAAACTCAATAAAATGGGGAACCTTCAATCAGACATGTGTAATAGGTGTGGGTCCCAGAGAGGTACACTACTTCATATTCTTTGGGAATGTGATAAGGTAACTCCCTTTTGGGAAGATATCCGATCAAAACTCGACCCCCTCCTAGGTTTACAGAATGCCTTTCAACCAGATATTTGTATCATGGGGGACTCGGGAGAAACCCTCATAGGAAATCAAAGGAAGCATATGACCTTGATATCCCTTTGTGTTAAGAAAATTATACTACGCCATTGGTTGGATCAACAAACTCCTACATACACGGAGTGGCATAATGAGATTCTTTTCACTCTACTTGAGCAGAATATCTTCTTGCAAGTATCTCTAAGCATAGCAATAAATACCAGAAGATATGGGCCCCCTAACACACCTTATTATCCATTTAGTGTTATTCTGGATCTTACTTGGATCTGACAAAGCTCTGCTGATGTTAATGATTAGATTTCCATCCCCCTTTTCCTTTCAACAGGTACTACCCCCTATTTTATACAATGTATGTTGTCGCTTCTTTTCTGTTTTTTACCCTAGTGGTGAAATGGGAGGGGTGGGTGGGGGGGTGTTACATACTATCTTCTATATATACTCTTCTTTTGTACTCAGTTAGTTTTGCTAAATATTCTCAATATTGCTCCTGATATTTAATTTTGGGCTTTGATGTTGGGTGAAATAACATAAAGATGTCTTATCTGTAGTAATCTACACCCTTGAATGTCACAGGAGCTTATGGGACCATAATGACTTGTTAAGTACTACTGTTGTTTATTAAGTTGTCTGTACAAGTTTGAATTGCTTACAGAATGTAAATGTAATAGTAAACCTAAAATGCAATAAAGTTTATTAAATTTGAAAAAAAGAAGACTTTAAAAAGATTATGCAGGTTCTTGAGAAAAATTAAGCACTGCTATGCTCAAAAAGTAAACTTGATTAATGTCATACATTTAGTTTAATATTATCTCTTTTTCAAAAATGTTTTTTGATTGGAAGTATCATGCAACCTATTTTTGCTGTGTGAGAGCTTTATCAAATGGAAGCATCATGTAACTCTGTTTCTTGGTTATATAAAGCATCATTGAATTTAGAGATGCCAGCTATAGTGTTCAGGATATGTAGGTAACCCGGCCCGCTAAGGGTTGATTACATGGCTTCAGTCATTAGCTAATGGCTTATGTCTTACTTCCATTCTGCACTACTGGTCAATAAGACTCTTTCATTAAACCTTTATGACCCAAATATCTGAATGTCGATATACAAATGGAAAGTTTGGGCCTTTGCTCAGAAAAATATTTTTAAACCAGTTAAACTTTATAGGTTTACGTGATTAACCCAATAATTTTTCAAACAATGTGCCCTATGCACAAATGTGCAGTTTGCCTATGTTGATGTGCAGAGGCAACCCTATGTTGGAATGCTACACAGTAGGGGTCCAGCAGACCCCTGGCAGCATTCACAGACACTGTATGAGCCACTTGAGCACCAGATCCCCCCCCCCCGCCGGCCATGCGGCTACGTGCATGGGTTGTTTTGGGTGAGTGTTAGGGGTGTGCCTGCACTCCACGCCATGCACAATAATGTGGAGTTCAGAGCATGTGGAGGTGCGGGTTATGGCAGTGGGACCCCTACCATAAATGTAGTGGATGACCCAAACAAAGACACTGCCACCTCCGCACGGCAGGACAGGCAGACATGGTTAAGGGGCAACACCATAGACACTGAATTACCCATTTATACCACTGGAATGGGGCCATGAGACCATGACATATGGAATGCCAGCATGCTATGATATTTGACATGTAAGCCTGATACCATACCAGAAGGTAGTTATTATGATGTCTGCTACTAACATATATAGTATTTGTGTGGCTACTGGTGTAGCAGATGTGGCAACATAGTGCCCACAGGGTTGTCCCCGGCCATAATATGCAACTAGGTGGGCTGGGGCATCACTGTGGGGGGGGGACATATTGGGACTAGGAACATGTCAAATAGCAGAGTGTGTTGACATTTCATATGTCATGGTCTCATGGCCCTATTCCCTAGCCAGTCATACAGCGGCATTCATGTCCATCACCTGTCGGAGGTTCTGTCCATCCTTCACATATCCCGGGACCCACACCTACCAGAATCCCTTGTTGGTGTGGAGCAAGAGATCCAACTTGGGACCCAGGACAGGCATCTGGTTGGATGCCTGCCTGTGTCCCACTATCCACCCCGCCCACCTGTATGCATTATTTTTTTATTATTAAAGCTTGAAATCCTTGATCTTAGTATCAAAATGAAAACTCTAAGCATTTCGATATTCATATTTGAATGTATTTGTTCATCTCTGTGCAAGTGATTTTATATATATATTGTATAAAAATATGGGTAGATATTTTATTTATTAGGTACTGTAGAACTAGAAATTTTCATTGAAAAAGATTTCACTATATTCGAGGGTGGGACCCTTTCCATGAAAATAGTTTTACAGTGAAAATTTCATCTCATATCATATCATATCATATCATATCATATCATATCATATCTATATAGTGTCTTAAACCAGAGTTCCATACAGTATCAATATGTCATTTACCCTACCTCATCCTATTCACCAGCAGCCTTATATTCAAAAGTTTAAATTTAAAAAATGTAAAATAAAAGATAAACAGGAGCTGGCAATGAGCTGACCAAAGGCACTAATTTTCTGGTTTCCAATCAACATGTCTGTTAGCATAGTGGAATGTGGCAACTCACACTTCCCTTATTCACCCTGCCATATTCCCTAAAACAACACATTGACAATACCATGCCACTGATTCAGGTACCTGTCTTTAATAAGCTGGTACCTACCCCCCAAACAAACACTCGCCCCAGAAGAAAGAAGACAAAACAAGAAACACTGACCTTCAACTGCTGATTCCCTGATCTGCATATCAGCTGACATGCTGGAATGTATTCGTGCTTCCCTAATTAACCCTACTTAATTTCCCAAATGACACACTGACAATACCATGTTACTGATTCAGGTACGTGGTGCCTATCTCCCCTAAAAATACACTCATCCCACAAGAAAGAAGCCAAAAAGGCATGTACTTCTCCCCAGGACCACGTGGTGCTGAACTGCTGCTGATTCTCCCCAGCAAACAACAAACTGACCCAATACCATGCAGCTGATCTACCTATTTTTCCCCAAAAAAACATAACAGCAGGTTAAACTTGAATGAATTTAAAAACAAAAAGCATTTGTGAAACCTAATGATGAAGAAATAATAAATAAAACACTAAAAGCAAAACTGAAATAATGATTTTTGAAGTATTAATGAAAGATTGTTGTTCACTTTGGTACAGACATGTAAAATTATAGTAAAAATTGAGTTTCCTTTTCTCACAATATGCCTTATGATTTTTTATATGGGTTGTTTCTTTTATAAAATTGTATTTTGTTTACAATGAATGCTCCTTGGTGACATAGATATATTATGATGTCACAATCAGGAAATGTTTTTTGATTGGCTGGAAAGCATTATAAAAGCAAGCTATTCTGAATTAATTCTAGACCTCTGATAAAGCACGTATTGATGTGCGAAACGTTAGAGTGCTGCTCAGGAGAGCACTACACTTCTTCGATCATCACCTTATTATGGCTGAATAAAAGCACCAAAAGTATTTTAAGTGTCTGAGGAGTTTTTCCAGAGAAGGAGGGGTGAGTCTGGTTACCTAAAATCCCAAAGTACCAAAAAACATTTGTGTTTACAGTACCACACTCCTTTCTCTCATACTGATCAGCAGCAAGGCGCAACAATTGTTTGGGGCGAACTAGGAGGCAGTCATCGAAGTGTGATTTAAACTTTACACAGATATTTATAGTTACTTATTTTGTATTTTTCAGAATCCAGCATAATTACACACTCTAACATTTTTGGGGGGAATCGTAGTGATTTTGAAATAGAGTAATGATTTTATTAAATACTTAAATAAACTGAAACTGAAAACATGGCGTGTGCATTGAATAATAATGTTGAGAGAAGAATCAGTATTAATCATCATCATCATCATCATCAAATCTTTATTTATTCAGGTGAACATCATTGAGCAAGGCTCATTTACAAGATGGACCTGATAAGGTCAAGGTTCAATAGTTGATACACAACAGATACATCATACACTTATATAAGACAGTTATACATACAGGGGAAAATAACGTTAATAAACACAGTGATGTACAGTAAATTCACATGATAAAAAATGGTTACAGGAAAGTTAAGCCAATATTTACAGTATGTACAGTATATACATATCCCAGTGGTGGGGGGGGGGCATGGCAGACACTCAACATAATGTAATACTAGGATGGTGAAGGTATTACTGGGTGCCATAAGATGTTGTGTCTGTCTGGAAGGAATATGCCATATACGGTTTGGAAGGGAGATTTGTGAGATGACAATGCTAGCTCTAGTGGTAATATAGTGCTTTTCATACACACTATCCCAAAACACTGTACAAGCAATGCTAGACTGGTAGTCAAGTGACTGAACATGTACTGGCAGCAATTTAGCACATCAACACCCACACACAGCCTTGGACAATTGCATGAATCAGTTTTATGGGGAAGGGGAATATTGGCCAGGACACCAGGGAAAGTCCTCTACTCTTCCTGAGGGAGGAGCTGCTGTCCATCTGTCCATAATGGCAGACTGCAGGACTGACAGAGAAGGAGCTGCTATACCTGCAGGTGAGTAAAATTCCCTCCCTGCAGGTCCAGCACAGGAGATTGAAGATAACTGATTTAAGTAATTTTCAAAGTCAGCATGACAGCAGACAGCAGAGATAGATTGAAATGGTTGGAAACTCCAGAGCTATCTGATAGTGTTTTGAATTCAGAAGTGGAAAAACTGCATAACACACTAGTGGGAAGAAAGAAATTCCTAATGTTCCTGATAGCTGAACAGAAAACAAACTATATAAAGGAAAAGGAGAAACTTGCTGCGGGAGCAAAGAAAACGGTAAGCCCTGGGCATTCAGCTGCCAGTTTAGCTGACATTGACAAACTCAGCTGATTTGTGTGATGCAGGCTTATCAAAGGAGCTGGCAGTCATTGACAAGGAGTTGAATGTTAGTTTTACAGAAAATGATTCCCAATGTAAAACTCAACAAATGCAGAAAAGTAGTCTGCAAACAGAGGGTCAGTCCTCTACTAGAAACACATTAAACCACCTGACAGATGCTAACTCACATTTAGGATTATGACAAGGCAGACAGCCCCATTTGCAACTGCCAAAACAAACTGGAGCTCTGATGATTCCTTGGTCTGTGGAAATGGCACTGTTTATTGCAGGTTGAAAAAATATGAATTTGAAAAGTGGGTTTCTGATCCAAACCACAGCCCTGTTCCAGAACAGATTTAAAGACTGCAGGACACAGTAATACCTAGGCTGTAGCAACAACAGCTCCAGGAAGCATTCAGGTACCAAATTTAAAATCATTAGAAGTGGCTGCAAAGGGCAGAATAGCAATAAATGTTCAATGTTCAACTACTCGATTATATAATAATTTAAATGTTGAATTGCCAGATAATTATTTTAGGCAGGAAGATTTGGACCTTCATACAGAAACCACTGAGACAGTCACCACTGATAAAGAAATCTAGAATGCTAAGGTCCCCCCTCCAAACTGCAATGTCTTGGTCTTCAGAGGATGACTCTGTAGGGGAAGGTCCAAGTAGAAATATCTAGTTTTTGAATTTGGGGTGGGGGGCAGAGTGGAGGACAAAACTGAAAAACCTACCCCTGTTGATCCTTCAAATCCTCATTCAGAATCTGCCCAGCAAGCCTGGTAGTGTTTTAGAATACAGGATGATTTTTCTACTAGTACTGTACCTGCAGAAAGAAAAAATGTTGTATGGTTATATTATAAGGGATGCCTAGATACACCACCAGACCGTTTGTATATGGGAAGAAAATTATTAAAAAACTGTATGCATTTCTTAACTACTAAGATTTATGCCCACATTCACACACCTTGAGATTTTTTATTTGATGTCAGTTTCAAAACCTCTGCAAATTTGGATCAGTTTTGGTCTCAATGGGCACTATTCATGAATGCCTATGCGCTCCATAAGGGCAGCGCATAGGCATTCCAATGCCAAAATGCCATGCAGCTGTGATCTGCACACCCACAGTGGCATTTGCCACGGGTGCACTAGCACCATGAGCAATGGATCTGCCAGCCAGCCATGCAGCACCATGCCAGGGGTGGGACGGGTGCATGCCAGGGGGATGCCCAAGCTCTGTGTATGCATGACAGCATTTGCATGCCATGTCAAAGTGGATAATGCTGCATGAGGTGGCACCCTGCAACAAGTATTTATGTATCCCCAAAGGTTAATGGCTGGGCATGGCGGTAACAGGATCCCCTGCACACATCTGCACCTGCCCACAGTACTGCCTGAGAGGGCTGAGGGTGTCCATTTGGGTAAACACTCATTGTTTAAATTTTGTTGGGCTATGCACTGTCCCAGAACCCCCTGCATGAGTGCAGGAGGGGATCCACTCCAGGACCCAGAATGAGCATCTGATTGGATGCCTGCTCAGATGCCTGTGTTCCTCACCCACATTGCTGCATGCTGGGGGTTGGGGGGCTCAGTCCCAAGGCCAGCATTCATGCATGCCAGCTTGCACATACCTGTGCAGGGGTGCAGAGCAGTGTGGGGATTTATACACGTTTCACACATTGTTAGTGAATAGACCCCGATAGGCCCTATTCACAAATTCCTACACACTGCATAATTCCTATACCAGAATGCCATGCAGCAGTGATCCATGAACCCTTGGCAGTATTCAACATGGGTGTTTTAGCACCCTGTGCACTAGATCCCTGGCTGACCACATGGCACCATGCTGGGGTGGATGAAGTGTGCCAGGGTGGTGCCCGAGCCATGCATATGCACAACAGCACTTGTGTGCCACTCCAGATTGGGTAATGCTATGCAAGGGGGGACTCTGCTGTAAGTATTTATGCACCCCCAAAGGCTAATGGTGGGGCACGTCAGCAATGGGATCCCCCTGCACACATCTGCACCTGCCCACAGTGCTGCCTGGGAGAACTGTGGGTGTCCATTCATGCAAATTCCCACTGTTTAAACTTTGCTATGCACAGTCCCAGGACTCGCTGCATGAGTGCAGCAGGGGATCCACTCTGCATCGAATTGGATCCCTGCCCACATGACCATGTTCCTCTCATGTGCTGCTGAATGCCAGTGGGTGGGGGTGCATTCCAGCAGCTGGTGATCATGCAATATGGTGGGCATACACTTGGGCACAGGTGCAGGGCAGCATGGGTAAGATACACACATTCTGCGTGTACTTGCTGCTCATTAGTGCATAGGGCCCAATATGAGAAATTAAAATACTCAGAACTGTAGTTACCATTTCAGAAAATTCTTACAAAACCTGAAATTAGAACAGTAACCATACTGTTCATAAACGAAGAGGTCAATGTCTATGACATAAAATATTGGCTTTCTCAAAGATATGACATTCTGAGCCCCCCCAATCCAATTATGGACGATGAACAAATCTGGACTGGTGGCTGAAGATTCAAAGTTAATTTGAAGCTAACAAATACTGGTATCCAACATCTCCCTAGCTGTTTTTTTTTTCTTGGCAAGGACATGGGGCAATGTTTTTATCAAGGACAACCAAAAACCTGCTTTTAAATGTGGTTCTTCAAAACATTTAAGCAACACCTGTGATAAAGTATGGTGCAATTTGTGCCTGGAGTGTGGACAGGTTAGTACATATTGTAGTAATGAATTAAAATACAATTTGTGTGAAGAAATTGGCCACTCTTACAGATCCTGTCATTGGGCTACCCATAATAGAAATTCACTGTGAGTGAATAACGTGCTTGTGTGAACTTGTAAATATATGTACTTTATGGCTTCACTCTTTCTCACCCCTTGTGATGGGAGGCCAGGATCGGGGAAAACAAATGCTCGGAGAAGTGGTAAGAAGAGCGCCGAGCAGAAAGAGGTGGGGAGGAGGGAAGGTATCCTAAATGAACTAAGTGCTGAGTGAGTTCAGAGGCATGATCATATAGTGCTGGTGGGTGGAGTTATTCCACCCCATTAAACTACGGGCTTAAGCCCTTCAATTCTGTGTTTGGGAATAATGTACTTGTGTGAACTTGTGATTATGTATACTTTGTGGATTTACTCTTTCTCACCCCTTGTGATGGGAGGCCAGGATTGGGGAAATAAATGCCCCAAAAAAGTAATGTGAAAACCTCCTCCAACTTGGACAGTGTGAACAACAGCACGCAGGAAAGGAACCCCCGTGGGGGAAACCTCTGAGGAACCATGGCTGCCAAACTGCCCTTCCTCTGGGCATACTATGAGGAAGTAATCCTAAAATATATTTGGACTTTGGAGAGCTATAGTCCAGGAAGGATCCAGATAACTGAAGTCTTTGTATTAGAACTCTGTCGGAACAAAGGCTTATAATATCACTTTTTATAATAATGCACTGAGATTCACCTCGGGCCTTACCCAAAAATTATTTCATAAGTTACCAAAAATAATAAACATTAACATGTGATATTATCCTATACTCTCCAGATTAAAGTATAATGTAAATGATACTGCTTACCCCATGTATAGTTATATGAAAAATAGATATTTTATTTACATCTATGCAGTGGTTCTAAATATTCCTCATTAGCATAAATATCAAGCCTAATCTTGTAAACATTAACAAAATTGTTTCAGATAATCCAGCAACTAATAAACAAATTCTAGCAAATAAACAATGTAAAGAAATAAGCAATACTTAGCATAATAAATGGTAACAGCTATACTATTTTATCATACTTAGTATTTAACATAACCCTCATGCATAAGAACATATGCTTATAAGATCACTATCTCAGATTATTTCTGTATAAAACTTGTTTTAACTTCATTGCATGTAAAATGTATTTTCTATGAGAACTGGCAACAACTCATCACATCAGTGATTTGTACTATACTTTCATAAGACTCAGTTTTAACTTTTCAAATCATGCCAAATATTTCTTAGTTCAAAGCTTTTAAGCTATATACCCAGATTCTAAAGTTAAACTTAGATCCCCTCTTACTTTCCCAGATAAGCTGATTTAAATTACCAAGACTTATACTTAAAATTAGTGAAAGTAATTAAAAAGGAATACTTATATTTCTGGTTGTAGAAGTGGGTCTTCTTTTTTCCATTTAGAACTCTGGCTGAGTCTGGCTTTCGATGAAAAGGTTTCTTTGTCAGCTAACTTTGACCCTGTAACTTCTTTTAGCAAGGATAAACTATGCAAGTTAAACTTCTTCTAAAAATCAGTTCTTGGATTTGTAGAACACAGCTTCAATCTGCACATTCCATAACAATACTGGATTCAAATAACTTTCTTGTGAATAGCAAGCTGTTTCAACAATTGTAGCTTATTGACTCCCTCATGTTGCATCTGCTTTCAAAATCTTAGGACAATAGACCTCTTTTTCCTCAGCACGCTGTATAGCTTGTGTGAGTTTTAAAGTATGAGTCTGTTTGGTCCTCAGCAGGCAACGTTATTTGTCAAAATGCTCAGCAAATAAACACAGACCTTGCTTCATACACAGTGAGAATGTCCTTATATTTCTTTCTTGCCTGCCTCTGGATATCTTCAGCAGCACTAAGCTCTGGCTCTCCCTAGGCTGACCTCTGCATTCCAAACAGGCGTGACCCAATGTTCTTTGGCCTAGCATTAGTATAAAGCCATAAAATTCTTAGTTAACTGAACATAGGTCTTCCTACATCACTAGTTAGCTCAGACTGAGGAGTGGTCAGCAGAATTTACTAATATTTTTTTTTTATTTATTTCACAATTCAGATTTACAACCTTTGAGCCAACGACTCATTTACAAAGGCACCTCATCACAGGGAGGGTAGACAACAACTGGTGGAGTATAACAATGGAGAACATTACAGGTGAGATACAATAAAAGAACACACAAAGCAATTCCAGTAATACAGTGGTGTACAAAGGCTTCAATTAGTTACAATTAGTCTAGTATACATATCATTTTTTTTTTATTTTATTTAAGTTTCGGAATTACAATCCTTTGAGTCGAAGACTCTTTTGCAAAGGCTCCATGTCAATACAAAATGGACACATTACTTAAGACAATTTTGAACATACTACACTAAGCAGAACATCACATTAAGACAACTTTTACATGGTTACAATCGTACAGGATAATTTACAATTCTTGGTTAGTATCGCTAGAGTTGTTAAAAGACCCTGGGTCGTCGAGGTGAAGTGAGACAGGTTACCAATTCTGTAGGCCTATCCAGGCCTTGAGTTTGTGGTTTTAAAGTCCCGTTGGGATTGTAGGTCTAGTTTCGGGTCATGACTAATAAATTAAATAATAAGGTATTGCTATAGGTTCCAGGTGGCGATACCTGGGGGGAGGGGTGGTTGCTGGGGGAGAAGGCAGTTTGGGAGGACTTTGTCTGTAAATTGGGCCAGGCGGAGCTCTAGGTATGGCCCAGTCATGGGCATTTACAGCTCCAAGTGTCAGTGAGATGATTTTGGAGGGCAATTTTGAAGGAGCCAATTTTGGGGATGCTTGTGATATGAGTGGGGAGGGAGTTGTACCAGGAGGGGGCTCTGTAGCGGAATGAATTTTCAGCGAGTGAAGTCCTGGCTCTCGGGACCTGGAAGGTGGCTTTGGTTGCATTTCCGGTGGTGACCAAGTGGGAGGCCAGTTTTAGGGATGCAGCAACCCCGGGGGGAGAGCCCAAGTAGTGATTTATTGGCCTATATACAGGTGTGGTAGAGCAGGCACTCATCAAAGATGAGTAGGTTTGAGGAGGAGTAGAGCTGGCATGTGTGCATTCTGCTGGGGGAACCAATCAGGAGCCTGCAAGCCTTGTTGATCAAAGTCTGGACTTTGGTGAGGACAGTGGGGTTAGCAGCCGCATAGATAGGGAGCCCATAATCGACCAATGACAGGATGGAGGAGGTGATAGCCAGCCAGAGGGCATTCTGAGGGAGGCAGTCTTTGTGGTGGTAGAGGAGTCCAATCCAGGTGTTTATGGCAGAGGACAGGGAGTTAAGATGAGAGTGGAAAGAGAGAGCTGAGTCGAAGGTGATGCCCAGATATTTGTATGCAAACACCTGTTTAAGGTGGTGTAGGGTGCTGGGGAGGATGAGAAGGGGGGCATTTCTGGAGTTACTCTGGCGGTGGGCAAAAAGCATAGATTTTGTCTTCTTGTGGTTCAGAACCAGACAATGGTTGAGGAACCATTTTTCAGTTTGGCTGAAGGTGAGTTACAGAGAGTTCTGAAGGGTGATGGGGTTGGGGTGGGAGGCGATGAGGATCACGTCTTCGGCATATAGGAGCATTCTATCAGAGCAGGAGCTAGGAAGGGTGTTGAGAAAGAGACTGAACAATGTGGGGCCCAGGATGGAGGGGGTAGAAGACCCAGGACCATGGTTGGGGTGGACATTCAGGGACAGCAGAAGAAGTAAGGTGATAAGTCAGAGGAGTGGGCTACAGTGGTTGGGGTTGATATGCTTGAGCTGATGTGAGGATCTGGAGGTGGAGGTGCAGGGGATGGGTAGGGAGCTAAGGGTAGGTATGGCTAGGATGGGGTGAGACCATTCTGCTCTGGTGGTGGGGGGTGGGAGTGGGTGTTGGCAGTGGGTGTGGTGGGTGATATGGTGGTCCAATGTGATAGGTGAGTTGGGGTGGGAATGGGGGGAGTGGGATACAGGGTGGGGGTAGATGTGATATCAGGCTGATGCTGCTCGGTCCATCCCTGGTAGGAGTCCCATTTTTTAGGAGGCTGCAAATGTTGATATTGGCATTACGTAACCCATGTGCAGGAGGTTGTGTTGCAACGGGTCCTTGGTTTGAGTGTATATTGCCAGTCATAAGTAGGATGGAGGGGAAGGGACCTGATGATGAGATTCCAGGTCCTCTTTTTAGGACAGTACAATTTGTATGCTTGTGACCCTCTTTCACTAGATAGGGTGGGGATGGGGAGGGTAAGTATATGTGTGGAACTCAGGATAAGGAATCGCATAGTGGGTGGGCTTGGCAGGATCGGGGGGAGTAGGGTGGTAGGGAGGTGAGGGGAGCCAGGCCCTCACTGCAGGCAGTGAAGAGGTTTCCAGTGCAGCAGTGCACAAGTGGTAGACAGATGGTCATATTAGGTGTATTGGGTTGATTGGTGGGTGGAGGCTGACAAGCAGGCAGATGGATGTCTTTAACACAGTTGGGGAGATTCGCTGGAAAGATAGCGGGGGAGGAGTCAGTACAGGGAAGAGCAGAGTGAGTATAGTGATGACTACCACAGACATGATGGAATATGAGATGGGAGGAGGACCGAAGGAGGGCCAATGAGGGAAAAAGACCGGCAGACTATAATCCCCCTAGTGGCAAACTCATATAATCTGCAGGTGGAGAAGTAGGCTGATTGGTTTATAACCATGCTCCTGCCTCCCTCCTGCAACTATATTGGGAAATGTTAAGCAAGGGTGGTGGTGGGGGCAGTGGGGAGCCAACGCGGAGCATCAGTGGGGATCAACTCAGTATATCAGCACAAGCGTTGGAGTTCCCAGGTCTGGCATTTCTGTACCTTTATTGTGGTGGTTTCGGGGGAGCGTGGGGGAGGACGACTACTCCTTTGGCCCTCACAACCTCTGTTAGACCCTCTCAGGATCCTCAGCTTCTGTGGAGAAAGGGACAGCAGGTAAGGATATTTACTGGAAAAAAATGGGGTGGGTTGCAAAAGAGCTACAGTGAGTCTATATGAGGGTAAATGGCTGATTATTGTGAAATGCCTCCTTTGAGTACTCAGCTAGACTGCGTAGGGCTTTTGGCATGACCAAAGGGGCTAAAATTATAATATAGTACTGTCTAATGTAATATTCCAGCCTACCACTACAATGTAGTTTTAGGGGCTATCGCAACAGTGAAGGGCTTGTTTGCTCAAACCAAAGGAGTTTAAGTAATGAGTTAAGTTCTAGCTGATGCACTTTTAGCTCCCACTGATTCAGCAACAATCCAGCCTTCCACTACAATTTAAAGTCATTCTCCTTTTTCTGTAACAAATGCAGTTTGGGAGGGGAAGAAGAAAGCTAAGTTAATTCAAGTAATTAATGCTAGCTGGTGCAATTAAAGCTCTCTCAGGTAACTAGAACATTCCTGCATTCCAGTACAATAATTAAAGCTCACTCTGGTTTCAGTTATAAGTGTAGCTGGGGGAGGTTACAAAAGCAAATAAATAAACTATCTCCACATCTACAGCGACTAAAAAAAAAAACAGAAATAAACTTGGACTGGCGCCCAACACAGTCTCTGGTTTGAAATTCAAAAAGGCACCAACTCAGTATATCAGCACAAGCATCAGAGTTCCCAGGTCTGGCATTTCCGTACCTTTATCGTGGTGGTTTCGGGGAGGGGGGCATAGGGGAGGACGACTGCTCTGTTGGCCCTCATGACCTCCATTGGACCCTCTCAGGATCCTCAACTTCTTTATTGTGGTAGTTTTGTGGGAGCATGGAGGAGGATGACTGCTCTGTTGGCCCTCATGACCTCTGTTGGACCCTCTCAGGATCCTCAGCTTCTTTATCATGGTGGTTTCGGCGGGGGGCGTGGGGAAGGGCGACTGCTCCGTTGGCCCTCAAGACCTCCGTTGGACCCTCTCAGGATCCTCAGCTTCTGTGATATGAATATGAATATTTATTTTATTTATTTTTATTTAGTTTTTGTTGACCGGGTAAGTGCACTAGACAAATCCTGCCTATTTTCAGGTACGACCCGGGGAGGGGGATACAGATGAATGCCAACTGACCTTGAACCAGATTAAGCTGTTGGTGGTATTTTTAGTGAATGAGGGAAATTTGGCCAGGACACCGGGGAAGTTCCCCTACTGGCTGCTGGTCAGTGGCTGGTAGGGACTCTCGCTGACGTCAGCACCCGACATGGCAGACGTTCCTGAGGTCGGGATGGAGGAGGAGGTGCAAGAATGCAGGGGAGAGAGCTCTGTTGCTCTTGCTATGCTAGGGGGAAAACGCTATTGCAAGTTCGCTTTTAGCAGCCCAAACTTTACCACAATCGCCAGTTCAACATGAGAATAAGCCTTTTTCGACACTTACTGCGGTGCCTTCTATTTCGGATCCATTGCCTGTTCTTCCTTTGCCCAGCGATGGAGATTCAGCTACCGGAGATCTTAATACGCCGCAAATTCAGGGGAAGGAACTGCTCTCACAGGAGATGGTTTCCGGGAGGACCGCAAATAGCGTTGGACCGTGTACGACGCATTTAGTGAAGCAACAATTCGGGCTGCAGGAAGGAGGAAGTATCAACAGCTCTGCAGACTGGTCGGAAGAAGTGGCGCTTATGGAGGCCGGTTGGAAGAGGAATGCTTTGGGAGTTTGGGTTCCTGATTTGGACTGGACTCGCTTTCAGGTAGGAAGACACCTGAGATGATTTCACAACGTTCCCACAGCCATCTACTTCGAGGGAGGGTAGGGGTGGACTTGTGACTGAACTCCCTGATGTTTCTGCTGGTTCTACGGGCCTTACTACCCCCTTACCAAGCCACACTTCCAAACCCACAATGTCTGAGTTATTCAAGTTGAAGTTGGAACAAGCCCCTCATCGCAACGCTGTGCGTTTGAAATATAGAGGGGGTTTGCAGGAGCACCCTGATAGATACTATGTGTTTAAACAACTTCTGCAGTCTAACATGGGTTTTTGTGCCAAGGATGTGTATGCCCTCATTCATGTCTCTGGGGAAGATTCCTTTAACATTAGCTTTCAAACTACTGCCCTTATGAACAGATTCTGGGACAATATGCTAACCAAAAAATCACCCGTGTGGCTTCCTTTTTTGCTATTCCTTTAACTAAACCATTGATTAGGTTTGTCACAATTATGTTCAGAACGAGGGGTTAATGTCAGTGATATTTACCGATGGTTGCAATCCAAATGTGAGGTTTTGGGGCCACCTGAAGCCCTTTTGGATATTGAAGGCATTTGGACAGGGGATGGAAATTTAAAGTGAAATTGCTACAAGTCAATTCTGAGATTATTCATTTGCGAACAGTTTCTTTTGGGAAAGGATAGAGGGGTTTGCTTTTATGGGGGGCAGCCTAAGGCTTGTTATAAATGTGGGGATAGGACACACATCAGTAGTGTCTGCAACATGATGAAGTGTCCTTTATGTGGGGGTTTTGGGCATTCAGTGGACATGTGTACGAATATCTTCCAATGTAATCTTTGTGAAGCAAAGGGCCATGCCTTCCATCAGTGTCCCTGGGCTAGGCATACTTGCTCTGATGGTTTAGACCAGGACGGTTTGCTTCAAAATGCCCAGGCCAAATTGCAAACTCCGGGTGACAAGGGTACCCCTCCCCCAAAGCAAGCTTCTGTTTAACCCCTCTCACTCCCAGATGCTGCTAAGTCTGTACCACCTGTGGTTACTGACCCTCAGGATACTGTACATCCGTCCCCTCCATCAGGAGACAGCCAGAGTCAGGTCTCTATTATGCCACCCCTTTGAAACCATTAAAGGCAGGAGGTTCACTAGAGCATCCTCTAAACAGCCCCAAATCAGTCCGTGGTAACTGAAATTTCTTTTCCCCTTCAGGATGAAGTTAGAGACTCAGATATGGAGTCTGAGGCCTCTCATCACTCTGAAATTATAACGGACAAGGACGATAGTAAATCTACAGAGCTTATAAAGATAGGAAAGGAAAAAGGAAAGAAAAGGAAAGTAAGCCAAAAGCGTAGTTCATAAGTAATCCCATGGCCTCTTTGAAATTGCTCTTTTAATGTGTGTAGCCTAAAATCCTTTCAAAGGCAAATATCCATATTTTCATATCTTACATTCCTGAAGTTAGATGTTATATTTTTGCAAGAAACAAGGGTGTCTTCCATTTCTGAGGAACACAGATTGAAAAGATTATGGACTTGTTGCCCATCTTTTTGGTCTTTTGGTACTGAAATCGCAGATGGAGTCGCTATATTATTTGGTGATTCTTCTTTTAAAATCACGAAGGTTATTGATTTATCACCTGGTAGAGCTCTTATATTAGACTGCTCATGGGGTGAATATCTTTTCACTTTCTAAATGTTTATAGCTCGCAGACTAAAACAGGTCAGACAGCTGTTTACAGAAATTAAACCCTATTTATTCACAAGGAAACATTTAGTTTGGGAGGAGATTTTAATTGTTCCCTTGATATTCAGCTCCGTAAAACACAAGGGAAAAAGGTTTATTGCGACTCAAATGCATTATTAGAGGTGGTAACAGATGCTGGGCTTACGGACGCCTTCCGTAGCTTACACCCTACGAATGGTAATACTTACCATAGACATACATTTGCCACTAGGATAGATATGTTTTTTACTTCACACTATCTTCAGGTTTTGTCTTGTATTGCAGTTCCGGTGGAATTCTCTGATCACCATATCTTATTTTGTACTTTGTCTTTAGAAATCTTCCTCCTAGATTACATTCTTGCATGTCACGGTGGAGGTTGAACACTTCTTTCTCTCAGACCCTGCTTCTTCTCTAAACTGGAATTTTTTTAGCTGCAAAATCTTCTACTTTGGCTCTATTTCCTCCCCATATGAGTGGTGGAAACAATTTAAACTTGAGGTTAAACATTTATTTCAGACCTGGGGTAAGACTAAGGTGCAGGATGAATATAGGACATATTTAGTTCTTAGAAACCAGTTATATAGACTCATGTCACTCCCTCCAAACAATCATGACCTTTTTCTTTCTCAAATAAAGAATATTAAGCAGCAAATGAAAACATATCAATGCAATAGAGCCAAGTCTTTGGATCTGGAATTTCACTTTAATTTTAAAAATTCTCCAATGGCTGATCCCTTTCATGCATGTAAATCACACTTACGGAATACTATCATGACTGGTTTACTTGATGCTAATAATGAGCTTATTACCACTGATATAGGTATGCTACATGTAGTACAGCATTATCTTCAGACTTATTTTTCATCCCAGGTTCTTTCTCACGGATTCTCTCTCAAGTACAGTTTTTCTTCTCTTCCCATCTGCCTTGTGATCTGGTCCGGTCTTACAACTACCTATTTCCACTTCTGAGGTGATTGAAGTCATTAAACAATTAAAGCTCGGATCTTCCCCTGGTATAGATGGGATACCTAATGAGTTCTATAAAAAATGCATAGAATACATGGGTTTTTTTCTTCCTATTGTGTTTAATTGTTATCTGTCATCAGGGACCTCCTGCCAAGATTTTTCAATGTCCTTAATGACTTTCATTTATAAAAAAGGGGATAAAAACTTGCTCTCAAATTGGAGACCAATTTGTTTACTAAACAGTGATTATAAGATTTTATCTAAAATTTTGAATAATAGATTGGAGAAATTGGCTAGGCTTTTAGTTCACCCTGCACAAACGTGTGCGATAAAAACTAGGAAAATCCAGCATAATCTCTTTTTGCTTCGAGATCTTTTCGCATGTCGAGCTAGTTTTTTTTCTTCAGAATTGATAGCAGCCTTGGATCAATCCAAAGCATTTGATGCAGTCAGTCATTCTTATTTGTATTTTGTTCTTTCTGCTTATGGAATTCCTGATACTTTTGTACATTGGATTTCTCAGTTGTATAAATCCGCAGTCTCAGTTCCAATAGTAAATGGCCTGTTAGGGGAGAAAGTAAAAATTTCCCGAGGTGTCAGACAAGGATGTCCCTTAAGCCCCTTATTATACACTTTCATTCTGGATCCAGTGATTAGAAGCATTATTTGTGACACCTCTATTTCAGGTATTGCTCCTTCTGCAGACCTGGAAATGGTTAAAGTTATTGCCTTCACGGATGAGCGTCACCTTCTTTTAGCTGACTCATCCTCTTTGAGAAAAGCCTTAGAGTTTTTCTTTTCTTTAGTAGATACTGGCGCCTCTTAATATCACAAAAGTTTTGTTATACAATTGGGTCCGCTTTGTTCCGGACTTATCGAACTGTTTTGATATTCCCTTAGTAACTGGGCCTCAAAAATACTGGGTGTCTGGTTTGGGATAGATAATATGGAATTCTATAATTGGGAAAAGCAGTTAGGATTGGGTGAACTTAAAGTTCATCAGTGGAAGAGCTGGAAGTTTGGAAAAAAAAGAGTCTTAATCATTAAAAAATTTGTTTTGCTCATTTTTCTTTATCTAAGTCACCTTTTTCCACCCCCGCTTTCGTTAGAAACTAGGATTTATAGTATTTTCTTTCAGATGTTATGGGGCAATAGATTAAACCCTGTGAAGAGAGAATACACGTATCTCAGATATAGAGAGGGTGGATTACATATGATTAATCCTGTGATTTTTTTTCATTCTGTTTTTTTATTTTCCTCCTTTTCATTCATTTGGTGTGCACCGTCTCTTCCTTGGCAATTCTGGATTAAATCTATATGGCACAAATATTTTTTTAAATGGTCTCTTCTTCCCCCTAGAATATTATTATCAGATGGTTTACCACATTATGGTATCTCGGCTTTGAAGAAATTGTTCAAATGGAAGATTCCCTTACATAAATTACGTTCTTTACATAGAAAATCCTTTTATGAGTACATCGTGTATGATATACAAAAAGTAATATTACTCTTTCCATCTTGCTCCCCATCTACTATGAAGTATGCATTCGGTAAATTGACTGATAATAGAATTCTAAAATTTGGGATACTGTGGACTTCGTTCATGGTCGTTCAGGAGTTCGGGAAATCAAAGTATAAACCAGTGACTGATAGATATTGTTTAAGACCAGATTGTATTAATATTGAAGAAAGCCAGTCTCATTTCTTTATTGAATGTCCTGCTAGTCAGAGGTTTTGGGAATTTGCAGCTAGGCACTGAATATGCCACACCTACGGTTAATTTCTTACAGTACTCAGTGAATTAGGTGATTATTCTGGGGATTGGGGCCGATACCATAGAAGTACGTTGAATGTTTTTTTTGCACTCTTACAATATTATTTATGGCAAGCTCATTGTTATTTTGTGTTGCAACAACTTCATACGGATTTTGATGTTATTCTCTCTGCTGTTGTTGCTGACCTACAAACTGTTCGCTTTCAGGATGGAAAAATTTTTTCCAGATCTTATGTCATTCATTTATTGAAAGCTTTTTCTTTTTGTTAATTTTTTTCGTTTGTTTCTTTTGCAATTTTCAGATTTTTTTTGTAATGTTTCAACTGTTACATTTTCCTATTTTGTGTGATGTTGTGTTTCTTGCTTAATAAAGTACCCCTAGTCTTTTTAATAAGTGCCATGGGATCTTTAACATCCACCTGAACTACCACCAATCCAGGCAGATGGGACCTCAGTTTAATGTCTCATCTGAAAGATGGCACCTCAGAAGTGCAGCACCCCTCTCATGCTACACTACAGTGTCAGTACTGGGCTATTACCCCAAGTGCCAGAAGTGGGAACTGAACCCACAGCCCTCTGATCTCTCAGTCTCCAAGGTGAGGGTGCTACCTACTGAGCCACTGACACTGACAAAAATATGAAACTGCTCTGGTGATGTCATCACCAGATTTTGATTGGTTTGAGTCACTAAGGAGGTAGGTCATCTCAGAAGATAAATGGTGACATACAGACATGACTCCTAAGACACTCCCCCTCTCCTCAAACTTGGTTTAGTTCAAAATTGTTTTCTTTAAATAAAATCCTTATTTAACCTAATTTAAAAATTAAACTTACATATTCAGGTGTATTACCTTCAGTAGGTCATACTGGTTTAACTGTGATGTTTTAACATGGATATTTCCTAAGTTGCACTAATAAGGGTATAACTTCATAATGTCAATAAAACTTCTTAAAACAAAATAATAGTTTTGCTCTTAGTAGTCTAAGGTACATAATGATATGAGATTTGTAAGAAAAATTCATTTCTAAAGTTCTTAAAACATTACTTTTTGTAGAGACACACAAGATCCTTTGTTCTTTTCCTTAAAGACATCAATCACTGTCAGAAAAGTTAATTCACTATAAACTTTTAGATGGCATTTATCTCTATAGCAACAAACTACAGATTTAATATTCATATTGTTAGACTGCTTAAGACATGAGCTATCACGAGATACTATATTTGATTAGTTTTCTAATAAGAAAATTATATTAAATAAATTATATTCATAACTTTTGAATGCTTCATTCTGCAACCATAAAACTTGGTAAGCTTCTT
Organism: Neoceratodus forsteri; assembly: GCA_016271365.2. Taxonomy (NCBI): domain Eukaryota; kingdom Metazoa; phylum Chordata; order Ceratodontiformes; family Ceratodontidae; genus Neoceratodus; species Neoceratodus forsteri. The sequence goes on from CM028132.1 coordinate 678,734,283, forward strand.
TATTATTATTATTCATACTATTGTCCAATAGCTGTCCAGTTTTCATGGTGGCAGTACATTGCATCTTTAAACTATGAATAAAATAACTTATTGTAATATAAAGTAATGGAATTTTTACTCATTCTTTTTCTCATCTCCTAAGACTACTCAATGTACCAGTCACTGGTTTCTTATCTGATCATAGTCATGGATACCTAGCTCCATCTAAGACATTCCCTGTACAAACACATACATCCTAATAAAAGTGTCTTCCCAGGAATGTGGAACATGAAAGTTAGGCCCCATCTTACCTCTGTACTCTGTTTTACTGTTTTTAAGACTTAATCAACATTAATCTTGACCAGAAATAAAAGTAAACATTTCCCATCTTAATACCATAAAAATCACATAATAGTAATAATAAAAATAATAATTAAGAAATCAATTCTTGAAGATAAAAATAAAATATTTTTCCATCAAGGGTTTTGCCCCTACATTTCCCCCATTTTGAATGAAAATGCACCCAAAAAATGTATTTGCAATTCAAAACGATAATCCTACTATATATGGGCATATAGTTTTAAGCATTGCAGGGAAAACAAAACATAAAAGACAAAGCTGTGTCATCAAGTGGTAACGTATGACATCAGCACATTACATCATCACATATGACAGCATAGGATGTGACATCATAGATGTGACATCACTAGATGACATCATTGGAGATGTACTATTTTGCACAGATATGTATACAGTACTACATGAACTAAAGACATCACTAGATGACATCATTAGAGATGTACTATTTTGCATAGATATGTATATAGTACTGCATGAACTAATGCAATTAAACATGATTACAACTATGTACATTTTCAAAATAACAATTTTTACATTGTCTTGAACATTTCAATACAACAAATTCTCTTTATCAACTTCAAAAATCAGCATTACAATTAACATTTTAGATTCTCTTGTTCATCATTTCCAATCTTTTTAAATTTTTGTATCTTTTTAAATATTTAGTATTACAGTACAAATAAGGCTAGTAGTTACTTATTGTTACATTTCTTAAGTTCTGTCCCCCTATGTGCTGAAGGCACTACTAAACTGGCACTAGTAACTTTTACCAGTGTTAACCAAGATATTCCTTGATTGGAAGTTATCTTTTTGGTATTTCATGGATTTAAGTTTTAAGCTCTATTAGTAATTTACTTTTATATCAATCATAGTTACTCTTGGATTACTTAAATGAAATTACAAACGTTTTTACCATTGTTACCTCATCATACTTTTACTAAATCAAAATTAAACCTTTTAACTAGTTCTTTGTACATTTGCTTAATCAAAATTAATATCATTCAAAACATTTATATCTGAATTTATCTTATTTTTCAGCATTTTTATTTGTCTCATTGCTATTCACTTTAGTTTTACACCATCAACTACATATGCTTATTGAAAATCTTTTTTCCCCCTCTCTTTTTAAGGTCTTTCTTTCTGTTACTCTTCCCAATAACTGGAACAACAAATATCTGAACTGTAAAGTATTTCCCCCCTTTCAATTTTTGCTAACCATAATTAGTTTTAAAAGTGACAGGCTCTGTTTTGGGATTTATGTACTAGGAGAAAAACATGCATTACTCTAGTGCACATACCTAGGCAAAGTGTGTAATGAATCTTTAAATTCATATCACTACTACAGGTTAGGCACAAACAGTACAGTTTATAACACCTTTCTATTAACCTTAACAGAAAATCAATTTACTTTATCTGAGATTGTTGCAGTGAGCACCTCACCATTTTGCTCACTTGAGGGATAATTTACCCAGACCTCAAGGTTGGTGATGTCACTTTATTGGGTAAGGGTTTTCTCTTAATTGTGACCACATAATTTCATTGGCTAGGCTTTTATACACACCCAATTGTACAGGTGCATCAATCTCAAGGCATGGGAGATGTCAAAACCTTGTATCACATACAGGATATAGTATATTTTTCCTATTTGGAGTTTCAAGGCAAGTGCCTATACTTTTCAAACTTTATTTGTGGTTTGGAACATTTGTAACCATTTATTTTAAAACTGAGTAAACCTGTGCACTGCTTAGACAATACAGAACTTTACCAGCTCTGTTGTTGTCTTGCATTTTGGCTTTACCTCTGGTTTTATTGAGTGGCACCTCTTTTCCACAGTCCTCAGTGGGTCTGGTACTTAAGAGTTCAATGTTTTTGTCAAATACAGGATGGCACTGGGAAAAACAGGACATACTTTCTTTGTGAAGAAAGCTAGCCATCCATTTTAATTACAGATTTATCACATCTTGTTTTGACACACAAGCCACATAAGTTTTACTTCTCCATTTAGCCAGTTTTTAAAATTACCAAAACTAAATGTCTGACTTATTTCAATTTCTACAAAATTCAGTTTAATCATTAAATCATTTTCTTCACAGTAGCATGAATTTCATTGTTTAGAAACTTGACTGACTCTTTCTAAATGGAATAGGCCTCTTCACCTGCGATCATAAGATTTTCTGGCCATAGTCTAGAATAAGTTTAAACTTCCTTAAAAGGTCATTTCCAATCAAGAAATCATTACCTGTTTTATTTGTAACATACACTGGATGTTTAATCACCATTTTACCAAATCTCAATTTCAACCAAGCTTTACCTAAGGTCTTCTGAGCTTCCTCTCCATAACCTACAATTTGTAAGCTGTCAGGAAGGGTTTTCAGTTCCTTAGAGTCACGTAAGGCATCAGTCATTTTATCATACAGCCTTTTAGATATGAGACTTACTTCAGCCCTAGAATCAAGCAAAGACTTATGATTTAGACTGTTTTCAATGTTAATATCACAGTAAAATCTTTCAGCTTTTCCTTTGGGAATTAAGTTGCCCAGGCCAAATTTGTCCTTCTTGTCTGGCAATACAACAGTTTTTTTTTACAATTACATTGTACACTGGTTAATACTAGCTCAGGAACCTTTTGTGAAAGGTTAAGCACAGAGATAGCATTTTTAACTTCACTTGGCATCTCATTTTTAAAATCTCATTCCAATCTCATCATTATTTTTAACAATAGCAGTTTCTGTAACCATGTCAGCAATAGTGTGAACAGGATCCACAATGCACATATCACTTCTAGTCCCATCTGTACGGGGTACAGTTGAGGAGGCATTTTTCACAGGCAAGAGAAGGTAAAGAGATGACCAAACAGCTTGGATCAATCTTTGAGAATGAGCTTTTAACTATTTTAGCTTTTCGGTTGTTTCTTCTATTTCCTCCTGTGAATTATTACTCATTTCCTCTTGTCTTGTACAACTATATGTAGATTTGTTTTGAGTTGCACTATCATTTTGCTGATAATAGTCAAACTAGTGGTGCCCCCTGTGGTCAGTTTTGTTACTATACTGACAGCCACACCTTGCACCTGAACCTCCCCCCATTGAGAGGGACTCCAGTGTCGGTAGTGGTTTGAGTCATGATAAGGCTTCTGAACCCCAGTTGGACCAAGCATGGGCTTAGATTGTTTTTTTTTTTGTTAGACAGAGGTAAATTATCTCTCCCCTTACCTGGAGTATAGCGGTAGTAGCCTCCGACACCTTAGCTTGAGGTACAGAGGTCTTTCTCCTTTGTCTAATCTTGTGTTTTTTCTTGTATTTCTTGAATGCTTCACAATCTAAATCAGAATACAAATTCCCTCTCAAAAGGGGTGAGGTCCAGGTGCAAAGTATGGCTGTGATGATGCAAGAGGTCCTGAATTTAAATCCTGGATGAGCCCCCCATGATGTCAGAACAAAGGCTTATAATATCACTTTTTATAATAATGCACTTAGATTCACCTTGGGCCTTACCCAAAAATCATTTAATAAATTACCAAAAATAATAAATATTCACATGTGATATTATCCTATGCTCTCCAGATTCAAGTATATTGGTAAATGACACTGCTTACCCCATGTATAGTTATATGAAAAATAAATATTTTATTTACACCTATACAGTGGTTCTAAATATTCCTCATTAGCATAAATATCAGGCCTAATCTTGTAAACATCAGATAATCCAGCAACTAATACAGTAAACACATTCTAGCAAATAAACAATGTAAAGAAATAAGCAATACTTAGCATAATAAATGGTAACAGTTATACTACTTTTATCATGCTTAGTATTTAATATAACCTTCATGCATAAGAACACATACTTATAAGATCACTATCTCAGATTATTTCTGTATAAAACTTGTTTTAACTTCATTGCATATAAAATGTATTTTCTATGGGAACTGACAATAACTCATTACATCAGTGATTTGTACTATACTTTCATAAGACTCAGTTTTAACTTTTTCCTTTTTTTAAGACTTAATCAACATTAATCTTGACCAGAAATAAAAGTAACAATTTCCCATCTTAATACCATATAAAAATCACATAATAATAATAAAAATAATAATTAAGAAATCAATTCTTGAAGACAAAAATAAAATTATTTTTCCATCAAGAGTTTTGTGCCTACAACTCTTCTTCAATGAAGATGATTAGTGTGAAATCCAAGCAGTGTAATCAGACAATTATGAAGCAGTTTGATGATGGAACAAGTCTTTATCCAGTGATGAATGATGGAGCAGGGAATCCTGGGGAGAGGTGTTTGAGATTTCTTGGCTCGAGCAAAGGTTGAGCAGGAATGGTGTGATCTCCATGAAAGTGGCCAATAGAGGAAATCTGGAGCAGTGGCACTGTTTGTTAAGTTCCACTTGAGCCAGATTGGAAATTGGCTAGGTCTCTTGTGATGGAATGCTGAGGGAGGCATCTGAAATGTTCGGGCCGAGAAGGTAGGCACCACGCAGTAAACAAAAAATCGTATGACCTCCATGTATGTCTAACAAGATAGAGGGCTAAAGGGTGAATACATGAGTGAGACTCCCCCCATGGGCCAAGCCAGGGATGGCAGAACCCCACGTGGGTCCACCAAGAGTTCAAAATGTTGAACAGATGATTCATAAGTGAGGAATCCCAGTGAGCTAAGCCAGGGATGGCGAGACCCACACGTGAGTCTGCCAGAAGTTGGAATGCAAAAAGTTTGAATCATAGGTGAGGCCCCCCATAAGCCAAGCCAGGGATGGTGAGACCCCCACATGGGTCTGCCAGAAGTATGAATGCAAAAAAGAAAAGAGAGAGCTGTCATAGGTGAGCCCCCCTGTGAACCAAGCCATGGATGGTGGGACACCCATGTAGGTCTGCCACTAGATAATAAGCAGAATGGTCGAGTTGTGAACAAGGCTGTCTTGTGGGCCAATCCAGGGATGGCAAGGCCCCCATGTAAGTCTGCCACTATGAAGTGTGGTTGAGTTGTGAATGAAGCCCCCCATGAGCCAAGCTAGGGATAGTGATACCTCTGCATAGGTCCACCACCAGAGAGAGTGCAGAGGAGTTGAGTCAGGAGTGAGACCCTCGTGAGCAAGAATACAGATGGTAGGACCACCATGTAGGTGTGCCACTATGCAGAATGGTTGAGCTATGAACACGACCCCCCCATGGGCCAAGCTAGGGATGGTGACACCTCTATGTAGGTCCACCACCAAAGAGAGTGCAGAGGAGTCAAGTCAGAAGTAAGGCTCACATGGTCATGAGTAGGGATGATAGGACCCCCATGCAGGTCCACAATAAGGGATAGGGAGGGAGGAGAATCATAAGCAGCCCCATGTAGGCTGAGCTGGAGAGGAAGGAACCCCAGCATAGGACCTCTATGGGAAGTATCATGCAATTGGTAGGATTAGTAAGGTTGAAGTTTGTCCATTGCCACTGAGCTGGGAAGGAGAATGGAGGAATGATCAGAAATGCTACAATTACTGCTGGTGAGATAGTCATAGACAATCCTAGAATGGGCTTCACTACAGTAGCTGTAGATATGGAGGTAATGACACCCGTAGATGAAGCAATTGGAGGTATTGTACTTATTACAAATTGGTTGGTGCCCCAAGAAGGTCATTGGCCGACCCCAGCTATTGTGGTTTGATCAAGGAAGAGCCCTAGGATTGGTTATGGTGTGGGTAATGCTCATGAAGGCAGGAGTGGAGTCCTCAGGGGATATTCAGTAAAGTGGATCTGTAGAATGAGATGCTGTTAAAGGGCAAGATGAAGCAAAGTGGGAAAATGCATTGCAGAGTTGGCAGGATAGGGGTCATTGGCCAGTGAAGTGGTGGCAAAACAATTCACTGTCCAGGGCAGACCAGTCAATCCTGATATTGAGATGGGCTAAGACAGCAGCTGCTTTAGCAGAGAAGGAGTGGTGGTAATCATAGAAGAGCATGCCCCTGTATCTGGCCCCCAGGTCTACAAGTAGATACAGGTAGGAATCCAGCTCCTGGCATCAGGCAGGAAATGCAGAGCATATAAGCAGTGTCAGTGGCTCAGCAGGTTGCACACTCACCTCTAAGGCTGGAAGATCAGAAGGCTGTGGGTTCTATCCCCACAACAAGCACTTGGGTTATATCCCAATACTGACACTGTGGTGCAGCATGATGGGGGTTCTGCACTCCTGAGGTGCCATCTTTCAGATGAGACATTAAACTGAGGTCCCATCTGCCTGTTCTGGTGGTAATTCAGGTGGGTGTTAAAGATCCCGTGGCTTTTCTTGAAAAGAGCAGGGGAATTTCCCCGGTGTCCTGGCCAAATTTCCCCAATTTACTAAAAAATTACCACCGACAGCTTAATCTGGTTCAATGTTAGTAGACATCCATCTGTATCCCCTTCCCCAGAACGAGGCTGAAAATAGGCAGAAATGTCTAGTCATCCTTTCCCAGTTAACAAAAACTAAATAAATAAATAAATAATAATGTCCCAATATAGGCTAAAGGCCAGCACAAATTCTGGGATGGTTAGCTTCTTGGTGAGTCGAGGGTCTTTAGATTTAAGCACCACCGAGACATCCCTGCAGGAGACTACCCTGTTTTCTAGGGTGTAGTGGGAGGAAATCAGGAGGATAATAAGGTTAAAGTCCTTGCCCTTGATAACATCTTTGAGCAAGTGATTAGGAACCAGGTGAATAACAGATATCACTGGAAGAGGAGCGGTCATGTTGGAAGATGTAAGCTCAGGGGTAGATGGTAAAGTTGAAGCCACCAGAGTTATGGACAGCAGGGCAACTGAAGGCAACTCTGCCAAAGAACTGGAGAGGCTGATTGGTAATGTGGGAGGTTGTCCAGAAGCAGGGAGAATGGACTGTGTACCCACTCAGGTCACAATAACTGATAAGTGTGTCTGAAAGTCCATTAAGGCAGGATCAGGCAGCTGTTGGAGAGATAGGCAGGCTTCCAAAGTTATAAGGTGATTCTGAAGGTCAGAAAGGGAGGAAAGCAAGGGAGTCAGGAGAGAGCAGATTTCTGCATAGGCATCATGAACAGGCTTGGGCTGCAATGCAGTAGGAGAAGTAGTAGCATTGCATCCGGCTTTGGCTAGAAGTAGCAGATCAAATAACTCTTGCTTCTTTGTGGAGGGTGAATGGGGAATGCCCAGTCTCTTGAGTTCTGAAACTAGTTGAGGGACAGTCCAGTCCTTCAAGGTGCAGCGAGAGACTTTGTCCAAGAGTCACTGGTTCCTGTGAAGAAGTAGGGCAAGAAGATGCCCACTCCCCAGGGTCAACGACATCAACAACAGCAGGATGAAGCTGCCAATGTGGGTGAGAGGCAACGAGTCTGGAGATCTCCATCCTTGACAAAAGGCTGAGCAGAGATGCAAGGTAGTGGGCTATCCTCCATGGAATATGGGAGCAAGCAGGGATTAGGAGACCTGAAAGGAGCGATGGAGCTTGTAGAGGGTGGATGGGGAACCTGAATGAGGTGCAATGGAGTGGTACCCTGAGGAAAGGTGGCAGCACCAACAGCAGCCAGGTGTGGAGGGCAAAAGGAGAAATAAATGTCAGGGGGCCAGATGGGGCTGAAGAGCCAGAACTGTAGGACTGTGCCTTTAAGTGCAGTCCAGTCATGAATTACTAGAGCAAATCTCAAACACACAGTAGGAATAATGACAGCCTTGGAAAGATGATTCCAAGTAAGAGGAAATGCTTGAGGAGAGGGCAAAAGGGTGACAGCCACCTGAGGAGCAGCAGAGAAGGAACAAGGGTCCTGCAATAGAGTATAGATGAGCACTGTGGGTCAATGGCTGTGGAATTAGAAGCAGAAGCAAGAGGAAGAAGTCAGAATGAAGATAAGCCAGTCGGTGATGGCAGATGCACCACCCAGCAGAGAAAGGGCTGAAATGAAGATCTGGGGCCGAGAAGCTAGCAAGAAGTGAGCAAAATAGTCAGTGGGAACAATGGAGGAGAAGGGAAAAGGAGCAAGGGAAAAGCCCAAAAGATGCACCAGGAAGAAGCAGGAACTATAGATGGGCAGGAGGAGGCATGGAAAAGCTGCAGAGCGGCAAGACGGGGAGGCAGAAAACCGACAAAGCGGGGGGGAGGGATACAGAAGCAAACGGGAAGGGAGAAATGAGAAAAGAAGGAGGGGAACAGTGAAATGGCAGCCAGCAGGAGGAATGGGACAACAAAGGGAAAAAGCACAAGAAACAGAACAGGGGACCAAGGAGTCAGTCAAAGAAGCAGTGGCAGAGATGAAAGAGCACAGCCACAAGCCATGCAGCAGCTCAGTCCTGAATGAACTAAGTGCTCAATGAGTTCAGAGGCATGCTCATATAGTGCTGGTGGGCAAAGTTATCCCCCCATTGAACTACAGGCTTAAGCCCCCTTAAACAACCACCCTGATAGAGATACCTTATTAAATACTGCTAAAAAAACAGCATATCTGGAAAACAACAGCTATCCAACAAGAAAAAAAATCAAGAGACTGTTGAATCTGCACTCCTAAGAGAAGATCAAGACAGGACTAGGTTACAAGGGACTGCTAAGCCACAAATACCTCAGGAAAGTTTAATGTCTGACAATGTTGTTCCAGTTCAGGCAATAGAGGAACAAACAGTAAGGTTCTTGCATTCAGAGGAAACTGAGGAAGCTGCTAATTCTGTACCTCAACAAATTATGGAAATGCAGTCAGAAAATGGGGAAAAGAACAGCAAGATATGAATGATATGCCCCATCCTGAAATGGGCATTGTCAAATAGAAAAGAACCTTGAAAAGGCAACAACAAAAACCAAAGATATTGAAAACAGATTTCTCTAGGAAAACTATCACTCTGTCAAATAAATATGAGGTGTTAGAAAATGGGCTGGAAAAATAATGCATGCTGACTGGCTGAAAGGCCATGCCAGGCATGCATTTATTTTTCAATAAATGCCCACTAAAAAGCAAGTGCAAATTCGGGGTGCCCCATTACCAGGGGTATACTTAGGCACCCCGAATTTTCAAAGTGACTGATTGCCATTTTCTGTTCTCACTTAGCGAGTGAGTTAGCAGCTGGCCAACCCCCTTCCCCAGGTCCATCCATCCATGCATCTAACTGCTAAACTTAAACAGCCATAAAAAACAAACAAAAAAAAAAAACAAATGAAGGCAACAAAAAAAATGAAGCCGTCTAACTTCCCACTGCCAGCAATAGCTGCTCACTCCCCTGCCCCCCAAATACAGGTACTGGACAGTGAATTAAATTTCATTCACAAGTGATACCTGCCAATTTCCCTCCCAAACCCCACCCCATGTCACCAAAATCACCCACTCACAACAAAAACACCTCAGCAGTGCCACCCAATACCCTGGAGAAGAAATCCTCGAGGACCCTCACACAGCAGTATTCATTTAAAGTAAAGTTAAAAAAAACAGGTTTTTGCTAGCCCTGCTACCATCTGTCATTCATTCTCACTGCACAGCCAAGTGTCCAAAGTCGTCATCAACAAAATTGGGTCTCACTGACACCCTGATTTGAGCTCACTTTATTCTTAGCCACAGAGGAGTAAACATACTTTTTTCATACTTACACTTTTTTTCTTGGCTGCTGTCTTCCCGATCTCTCTCTGTATCTAACTCCCAAATCCTGACATTTTGGCCTGCATCCTGCTGATAGCAACTGTGTGAGAGTACAAATTAAATATAAAAGAAACTTAAAGGGGGGGGAGATAATATGGGTCTTTCTTCCAGCTATGTTCAAGTTGGGGGGTCCGCAATGGTATGGTAACCATGACAAGCACCTGTAAAGTTGAAAGTATGGAGGCTCCACTAGGACAAGAGTCCCCACTTAAAAACAAAGGCTGCATTCAAGCACCAGTGGCAGAACTATTTTATTAGAAAACATATCAAACATCTTAGACTTTAAACATGAAACCATAATTTTTTTCAAACATATAATACAGTGGCCCATTTTCTAAGTTCAATAATACCCTCCAAGGTGGGTGATATTGAGAAATATCAGACCTTCCAGGGGCTATAAGGCGCTCTGCCTGTGGCATCGGGCCTCATTACGCCCCTGGGCAGTCCGGTATTTCCCAATACCACCCACTCTGTCGAGTATTATTGCTTACTTAGCAACTGAAAAAGGTGACTTCAGACCCAGTACAGGGGGGGTGATTCTGAAACATACTCTACAAGGTCCTCTCAATGGTTAGCATCCTCTGAATCTGAGGAACATGCCCAAGATACTTCTGATTTAAATGAATGAAAAAATACATTGGGAACTAGAACATGAAGTAGAATATATATAGTAAAACCCTCCTAAATTATTAAATTGGTTCCCCTTTTGCTTATAAAATTGCTTCCCTGAATGTGAACAGTATCAGAAATGCAAAGCAAA